>JAOVVB010000030.1:7856340-7866348 GCA_028570985.1 Heterobranchus longifilis
GACGCTCGGCGTCAAAACAAGAAGCGCATGTGTGATACATGATACTCGGTACTCGTAAACCAAGACTTGTTCGTTTTTCAATTCAAGATTTATTAAAAATCTTTGCTCATCTCGCAAACCGCGTTACTCACAATCCGTTCCACTGTATATCTTTTTTGCCTAAAAATGTCAAGGCAGTGGTTAGCATTATACCCTTTGTTCATACATCATTCCAATACATCACTTATTGATACATTTCCATGACTTTGTACAGATTTCTACTGCATTTATACTATTTGAAAAAATCATTTAGTTCCATCTTTGAACAAGAGACATTATTTATAGATAAGAGTGGTTTATTACAGACTCTTTTACATTGCAGTAAGACATTTCTAACCTCTCTCATTCTGCATTTTTCAAAAAAGATTGCTGTTTTATTTTTAGTGGAGTGACTTAATAATCACTCCGCTATGGCTAATCCCCTTAGCAGAATTTACATCATAGCCACATAATACATCATAGCCAGCAACTATGTATAAGTTTTATTTCTTCATGTCTAAAGTAATGACTGGACATAATTAACTTCCATGCCATTAAAAATGTATTAAAATTTGCCCTCACTCTCTTGACTATGGCCCTATTTTGAAACTATTCCAAACGTAAAAATGTCTGGAGAGCAGACTGTTTAAACCTGGTCTATTGACCGTGCAGGAATAATAAGTCTCTACGAGAGTGGCTGAAATGAATAATCCCGTTATCTTGGTTGTCACGATATAGTTGCAGTGCAGGACATAAACAGACAAGGTCCTATCAACCTGCCAGAGGAAAGCTATGGCGGTGTGATTAGCACATTATGCTAGTGCTGCCCTCAGCTGTGCAGTAGAGCGAGATGGACAGCCGCTCAGCAGCGACAATCACTCATGCAACATATCAGAGTGGAAAATTATTATTATTATTTATTCCGCTCTGTGACACCAACGAATGTGTGGGAGTGAGGGAAAACCCTGTTTAATATTGCTACAGCTGATTTTTGGAAAACAGTCCAAAATGGTGGAAACTGTGGTTCTGACCAAAAGGAGGTCATTCTACTTACTTTAAGAAACCAGACACACTGTAATTTTGCCTTGTTTATGCTCGTGTTGGATAAAAACGTGATGGTAAAAATTGATGTCTAACAGCAGTTACATCTCACATTTATTATATTTGACATACACTCTTTTCTAAAGTGACATTTTATTTTTACAGTACCTTATTTATTCAACTGAGCAGTTGAAGTCCCTTGCTCAAGGGCCCAGCAGTGGGATTTGAACCAACAACCTTCTGGGCAGTAGTCTAATGGATTAAGAAGTCACAGCAGACAAAATTTTTTTGAATGTTTAAATAACCTAAAAAGTATCAAATTTAGCCAACAGAACAGAATTGACTCAAATGAATCAGAATATTTCCCCACCAGTTTTTACATGGCTAGAGATCAATTTACTGAAGAGCTGACAACGAAGTTGTGCTTAAAGGTGGGGAAAAAGGCTGATATGGATGTTGCTCAAAAAAAAAAAAAAGGAATTATTCTAACATTAATTCAGCAAAAAAAAAAATGTTATTTTAAAGTAGATTGGGTTCTAACTTAAGATGAGTGTGGCAACTTGGTTGGTGAGTGAAGTCAGATTAGAATCTTTAAATGCAGTTCTCTTCCTGAAGCTGTCACAACTATATATAAGAGAAGAAAATGTCAAAATCTGGTCATGTGATGGATTTTCCCAGAGAGAGATGTCTCTATTAACCTTTTCTAAGAGAGAGTGGGCAGAGAGCCAGTTGACAGAAGATAGAACTGAAGGCCAGAACCGGCGGTCTTCAGGGACCTGAATGTACGTGTCCTATCAAGATGCCCAGATGCCCAATCAGTTTTCAGTATGAATGACAGACTACATTTCTCACATATTGATCAGTTTAGAATTGTCAATTATAACCAAATCAATAGGAAGTGAAGATGGTTAAAATACACTATAGTGACAAAAGTATTCGCTCACCTGCCTTCACATGCGTATGAACTTGAGTAACATCCAATTCTTAATCCGTAGCTTTTAATATTATGTTGGACCAACCTTTGCAGCTATACCAGCTTCAACTCTTCTGGGAATACCTTTGGGATGAATTAGAGTGGAGACTGCGAGCCAGGCCTTCTAGTCCAAGATCAGTGTCTGACCTCAAGAATGTGCTTCAGAATTCCCAAATTCCCATGAACACACTCTTAAAGCTTGTGGAAAGCTGTCCCAAAGAGTTGAAGCTGTTATAGCTGCAAAGGGTGGGCCAACATCATATTAAACCCTACTGTATGGTTTATTAAGAATTGGAATCTACTCAAGTTCCTATGCATGGCGCTCGCGTGGCGCAGTTGTAAAGTGCTCGCCCTATTATCCAGGGATCACAAGTTCGATTCCCTGGTGATGCTGTAACCTCTCGCAGCCAGAGGCCTAGAGAGAGCTGATTGGCCGAGCTCTTTTAGAGGGGAGCTCATGCAAGTGGAAGGAACGGATAGCGCTGTCCCCAATGATGCGTGAGCGATCCGTTCCAAAAGATGCAGTCGGCTGGTGTCACGTGGTTCGGAGGAAACATTTGGTTGGGTTATTTTGACCCAACAACTGGTTTATTCTTTATTCTCTGGTTTCAGCAATAAACGGCAGCCTGCAAAATGTTCAAAAAAATTGTGTCACAAAGTGTAGTTTTAAGAGTTGTTTAAGTGAGAATGTATGTGTGTACAGCTCAAAACAATCAATCGGTTCCAGGCAGGTAATACAGGTGTCCTGCGCTCATGTAGCCGCCCAACGCTGCCTCACCTTGGAAAGAACTTCTGAAAACTATTGCTGGCTGTGATGTCTTTGCAGTGGTTAAAACAGCGGATTTATTTCACTTTGTGTATTTCTAAAAGGCAATCTTTGGTATAATACGGTTATGGTATAATATATTGCGGCTGTGTGACGCATCCTGTACGCTGCGTTCCATGTGCAATATACCCGGTGTCATCAAACCCTCAAGTGTGCACTTCCAAGTCAAATCTGCTCTTTGCGTTCTTGGAATTGAGACACGGCATGACTTTCTGGATTCTTCACTTCTGAAGTGAAGGGCATGACTCTTAAAGCTGGCAGTATTTATGGTAAGTTATAATGAATTTTTATCTAAATTTTAAATGTTGTAGTTGTGGTAGGGGCAAGCTCATCTCCATGTTCATTCGCTTTTCCAACTTTTAAGTCGCACTTTGATATGGAGCTGTGGGGAGTTCAGTGAATGTTCCTTATTAAATCCAGATGGAGCGCCGTATCCTGTTATCCTTCACACGTTAAATAGTGAAGTAAATTAGTCAGAAATACTGTATACACTAACTTCATGTTCACATTATGTATTTTTGTGTATTGACAAGAGAAAAACGTTTTGCATTAAATACATACATATCTGTACGTCCTTAACAAAAATGCTTATGATATTTTTTGTGCTTTGAGAATGAGACAAGAGGAACCTGACAGACCTTTCCCATCATGCTATTGATAATAAAGGTTTTGTTATCCTTGATGTTAACTACACAAAGCAGTGTCTTCTCACCTGCGAGTTTGTCCAGCATACTGTAGATCAGATTGATGGACACGGAAACTCATCTGTTAAATTTTTGAGGACAACAGTTTTTTCACCCCACTTTCAATTAATAATATTTTTTAAAACTTATATTGTTTTTGTTTTTAATGTCATTTTAAAGGAAATTAAATAGTTATAGTTAAATAACTAATAGTTAAAATATTAGATGGGGAATGTTTGATGTCATATGAGCATTATAAGATTTGTATTGAAAATTTCTACAGTATATAGAAAGTGTTTAAATATTGTATTAAATGCAAAAAATGCAATTTAAATCAGATTTACAGGGGATTTTGTATGACATTTTTGTCAAAATTGAGTTATTCACATTTTCTTATTCTGTGACAATCTATTTACATTATGGGAAGTTCTGCACATTTTGCGTCTTTAAAAAAATAATAAAAAATGGTTAAATGGTTGAACCCAGCACTTGGGTCAAAACAACCCAGCGCGTGTTCTGTTCAATAGTGACCCAGCAGCTGGTTTATGGTTGGGTTGTTTTTTAACCCAGCAGTTTTTAGAGTGTATGTGTATATGTTTTATATTTGCTTACAAAATTTCTTCATATCTGCCCAAGGCTTTTAAACTACTGTAATTACTACATATTAAACTTCAAAGTACTTGCAGCACAGCAAGATAAAGTTCTCTCTCTCTCTTTCTCTCTCTCTCTCTCTCTCTCTCTCTCTCTCTCCCCCCTTCTTACAATGCAGGTTTCATCATTCTCAATCACCGCCATCAGCCAGTGCCTAGTAGTTCATTAACCAGTAACCTGTGTTAAAAATAGCTACCTGAGATAATAATGTTGAGAGAATTATAACCTGTTCTTCACTGTGCATTTCTCAAACTGAGTGATGTAATGTGCACAGCAGAATCTGCAGTGATGTTAATGGGTATAGAGCAGTATCTTAGAAAAAGATCACATTTCGATCAGTTGAATCTGAAGCCTGACATAAAGGATTTTTCAGTTTGTGGTGGCCTGGGAAAATCTTTCACATAGGGAAACTGATGCTTTCTGCTATATAGTTGAAATTAAATGTATTTCCCTTTCGCAGGGTATGACGAGCACAAATGAAAACATAATATTAAAAGTCATAAGAGAAAAAATAATTTAAAGATCTTATAGACTGTGAGATACGAGCAGCACTGACAAGTTGACAGTGTGTATCTGAGTATAAACTCAACTGATTAGACGTTTGTCAGTTTCCATATGATGCATAGATATCCACCAACTTGATCAAACCACTGTAGAAGATTCCTGAAGGAATTGCATAGGAAGTTACACTTGGCTATGACAGTTTTAGAAATCTTTAAGGACAATGATGGTATCGGTGCTGATTTTATATTTTTTGGTTTACATATAATACAGAAAGTGTGTGTGCCAAAGAAGCTACTTCTGAAGTTTATGCAACAGGGAAGTGACCAATCTTGCTTCCCTAAAAATTTCGAGGTGCCAACTTCAGCTTTTTTTGGAGAGATTATTTTCTATGTGCCCCAAAAATGGCCATTTTTTAATGTTCTACTGTTCTGCTTCAAACAATAATTATTTAAAAATGCAAATGATTCATATTTCTTTAAGAGTATTGATACTAAAATTGGTGTAAGCTTCTAAAAGCATATGAACTATAAAAATTGTTACTTAAATTAAAGCATTCCAGGTTTTTGGTAAAAGCTTAAAAAGCAAAAAAATCATCTTAATCAAAAAAGTTTAATCTGAATGACAATTAAGATCATTAAAAGATTTACATTTAAAATTGTAAAAAGTTACGGACACTACATAAAATTGGCAAGAAATTGTATTTAGAAAATGTGTTTCTGATAAAAAATATAAATGTGTATGCGTATTTACAAAAATACGCAAAGTACAAAAAAAAAAAGTATGGATCGGAAGATATGAAGCATTAAGTATTATGAAAAAATGGTTGTATATGATCCTATCTGAAAATTAACTTTTTTACCCAGGTGAGTCACTTTTTAGCACCAATACCATGTTTTGGATGACTGCATTTCTTAAACTTGTTTCTTAGCCAGGTTGATCTTTCCACACGCTTACACAAGATACTTCAATGTCTCACCTTTAAGAAATGATAACCATATTTCATTTACATGGTTATCATTTCTTAAAGGTGAGACATTGAAGTATCTTATAAAGTAGGCAGAAATCCCTAATTTCAGCCATATTTCAGCTACATGAGTGTTTGCATAATTTTTCAAATTAGCAACAGCCCATCAACACACATAATGTCCATGTTTACTACTGTATGTGCCCTGTCAGATTTAAATGGATAGGCTAAGTGTGTAAAAATATACTTGTAAAAGTCAAGCATCCTTTATGGTATAAGTGTCTCTCTCTCTCTCTCTCTCTCTCTCTCTCTCACCATGGCGCTCCACTAGTGTGCTTTACATGATACATTCCAGCACTTTCAGTAATGGATCTTTATCTTGAGATGTGCGTATGTAGGTGTATGGGTGTGTGTAGGAGATTCAGCTTATTTGATCACTTACTAAACAGTCAAACAACACAAGCACAGCAGTCAACCTTACTAAGGCTAATTGCGTTCCCTGAGGTGATGGACAAAGTAAAAGTCATCCATCTCTTTCAGCTTGGATGGGAGCATTTGGCCTGCCCTTATATTGATGTGTGGGTGGGTGTGTGTATGTGTGCGTTTGCATCTTTGTATTCATTTGTGACTGTTTCACCAGAACTACTCATTAAAAATAGATCTAAGAATAGAACATTAGCTCTAATATATGCGCATCCACACACCTGCGTTTATTTGTGCTTAGGCCGTCTCTCTGTTTAGAAGGCATGTTTGCTCCTCTGGGAGGATGGGGGGGGAATCCCAGTGCTTTCACATACAGTAGTCTGGTCCAGACTTGTCTTTTACCCGACTCAGGCTGAGCATGTACTGAACTTCCCACAGCCACACGAGCGTGAGTGTGTTTGGCCAGTGGGAATAATCCGACACAAAATCAAACACAGAAAAAGGTCAAGCAGTTATCCTTCCTTCTCAACTCATCCAAACAATGAGTCCAGTAGCTGCTGGGAGTCTCTGATTGTTTTTGCGATCTTGCGCATCTCTTATCTGCGGCGATATGAGCGTAATGTTTTATCTAGATCTGAGTCCTTGTGATTTCTGAAGAGCAAAGGCAGGTTCTATTGATCTCACTTGTCTACACAATTGTTTACATTGTTTCCTTTTCCTGTGAACTGTTGGTCCAGTGCTTCCCCCCCTACCTTTCAGAGTGCCTCTTTGTGTTCATGTCTGCTTGTGTTTGGGTGCGTTTTTGTGCAAGAGGGATTTTCACCAAGACTAGCAGATGAAGTGAACGGAATATAAATGAAGCCAGAATTGATACTGAGTAAATGTTAGGCATTCCCCCATTGCTGCAGGTCTTAATTAAGGATTTGTGCATGCTCAAGTCGTATGCCCGCCATTGCAATCATAATCCAGCCATGGGCATTTATTTCGAGGTCACCGAGATAAATATTGGACGTATGAGCGATCATTCAGCATCATGTCACAGTAAAATGACAACCTTTCAAGTAGCACAATTGCTGTTATCTGTTGAAAGGCGTATTAACCAGTTTCACAGAGACAGTTCGAAGGACAAGGGATAAATCTTTTCATCCAATGATCTCACTCAGAATCAAGCAATTGTTCGGAAGTCATTATTGGTAATAAATTTCAATCTGACAGTTGTTATGTTGTATATATGTTCCTAAATATATTATATTTAGTATAAAATCTAAAAAAAAAAAAAAAAAGAGAATTAATTTTGAAATGATTTGTGAAATTTGTTGGAGGAGGGGCATCTAGTTGTATGTAAGGAATAGAACATGACTAGGTGTGCTGTTATAGGAAAATAATCATCATAACATGACTCATTAAACAATTTTATTCCTCTTACTGTATATCACAGTAATTTAAAAACAGTTAAACAAGCTATATACAGTTGTTTTCTAAAAACCTTTATTCATTTTGTCTTATAAAGTTAGTAAAAAAAAAAGGGAGGGGTGGCTCAGGCAGCTAAGGCTCTAGGTTGTCGATTTGGGGATCTGAGGATGTGGGTTCAAGCCCTGCTATTGGTGGTTGCCACACCCCATACTACCCAGCCACTGCATACAGTGCCTGTACCAAGCCTGGTTAGAAAAATGGGGGGGTTGTATCAGGAAGGGCATCCAGTATAAACCTGTACCAAGTTGTGTGCAGATCAGATGGTCTGCTGTGGTGATCACTTGGTGACCCCGGGAGCGGCTAAAAGAAAGTTTTCCTCTATCATAAAGAAAACCTAAAGGAGATGCTTTGTAAAAATCAATTGTTTTATAGAAATGACAGCTTTGAGGATCCTGAAAATGTTTCAGGTGTCTTCTATAGGAATTGAAATTGCTGTTCTTAAAGGAAATCATTAGCCTTTATGTGTGATATTTTACCAAGTGTAAAAGGAATCATTATGCATAAATATTGATATATTAACAACATGCCTTAAAATTTCTTAAAATATACTGTACATACTCCCATATTCAGTTTATCATAGCTGGATGAGTGGAAGATGAAGGAAAGCATCATTTAGTTTACATGATTTTGTTTTATTGGATGATATATAGCATTAAAATGTTCGGTATCCTGTAACAGTTTCTTTCCAGTTATATACAGTAACTCTTATGATACCATTACCTGTAACTGTCACAATAGTTGATATTATCTGTGATGATATACTTTATCACAGCTGCTATGAAACATACATGACTGTTCTGACCTTATGAGAGATGTCACTTGACATGTATCAATTTTCATAAAATGTTAGGAGTTATATAAAAATGTATTATATGTAAGGCTTTCTATTTATGACATTTTAGAGATTATGCCTGAAGAAGCATCTCAAATGACACAAAACAGCATTTAAAACAGGTTTAAAATTTTTTTTTTTTTTTTACTTTCTGGTGTCAAGACACTTCAGGAGGTGTCTTGCCAATGTTTAAAAAACAAAGGTTTTACACATTGTTTGCCGTCTCATAAGTGGAATAGCGACTCATTGTCATTGATGTAGCTGCTTGATGACAGTTTGTGTTAATATGATGATAGATGGCACAGTGGCATTGTGATTAGCACTGTGGCCTTGCACCGCCAAGGTCCAGGGTTTAAATCCCGTCCTCATGTCTGTGTTTGTGAAGTTTGATTGGTCCCACAGTCCAAAGACATACAGACTAGGCTAATTGGTGTTTCCAAAATTGCCAATCATTCAATTCAATTCAATTCAATTCAATTGGTCATTTGTCATTGTCTCTAAGAAGCTCATCCTCATTTGGGTCATAACGGATAGCAGGAAATGTTTTGCAGTCATACTGTGTGTTAGGCAGCTGGAAGTTTAATATAACACATTTCCATAAATATGGAGTCCAGTTTGTTATTGGAGGCTCAGGTAAACTGTAGGAAATTCCTAAACTATTAAGTGACTGCAGGCACAAGTCCTCAAACAACCAAGGCCAAAACCGTCTTCATGGTAAAGTGGAAACGTCCCCAGTCACCACACACACACACACACACACAACCCAAGCAGACCACACGGAGCCTCCATGTGACGAGAGGTGTTTCAGTGAGTGTGTGAGTGAGTGTGCTTGTGCTCCGAATGAGTAAGTAAGTAATGTAACCCAAGTAACATGTTACTAAATTTAGTCAATAAATCTCTCTGTATATAAAGAATTTATGTAGGTTTTCATGCAGCAGGGCAAAATTGCTTGTGGCACACTACAGTATATTGTGATATAGTGATAAGCATGATAAGCATATCTATTCCGTGTCTATAGGCTACATGACAAAATATTTTTTTTAGTTATGAAAAAAAATGTTACCTTTGATTACCATTCATTTATTATTTTGGCAAACAATATACTGTGTATTTAGTCATCATTAAATAATGCACTGTACAGTATGTGTAATGTATATGTTGTATGCAAGTACCCTCTTACATTACATACAGCGTTCCACTATAAACAAAATGAGAACCGAGAATTTATCAATTTATCATTTATTTATCATCATCTTAGATACAACTATTATTATTATTATTATTATTATTATTATTATTATTATTATTATTTCATTCACCATTTAGCACAGAATCATGTTATCATGAATTAGATTAATATACCGTACCTTTTAAAATATAGATTTGAAAGAAAACATGTTGCACACTCTTTGCTCTCTGTGTGACAAATGGAAAACACAGATTTTTGTGACATTTTGAAGTGTTATCTATCTGTTATCCCCTTTCTGGCCTCCTGGCTTATGGCAGATCCTGCTTGGCACACCCACACACACACACACACACACACACACACACACACACACCTTCTGATGTCTTAACATCGTCTGTGTGCGAGTCCCACAGGACCGAGGCCAGATCAGC
>JAOVVB010000030.1:7873638-7891896 GCA_028570985.1 Heterobranchus longifilis
CAACATGCACTGCATTCAGATATTTTCTCTTTAAACATATGTAAAAATTATTTTACAATAAACCAGCCAGGATCACCTTCTTCATTTGTTTTTAAAATGATACATTGATGTCAATTCTAAGTAGTATTTCTGAACATAATTATAATGTATATTTGGCTCAGACAGTGTTGTCTCCTGATGTGTGGAGGAGTCTGAGTCTGTTAGGTTTAAAAGGAGTGCCCTAATTGCTACTGTAAGTTTTAAGATGAATGAAAAGATTTCGGAAAAGCAGGTACGGTGGCATAGTGGTTAGCACTGCCTTGCACCTCCAGGTTCTGGGTTTGATTCCTGCCTCGGGATCTTTCATGTGCTCCCTGTGCTTGGCGGGTTTCCTCCGGGAACTCCGGTTTCCTCCAAAGACACGTAGAATAGGCTAATTGGCCTTCCATAATTCTCCGTAGTGTGCCTTGCGATTAATTGGCACTCTGTCCAGGGTGTACCCTGCCTTGTGCCATAAGTCTCATTCGATAGGCTGCAGGCCCCCACAACCCTGTATACAGGATAAAGTGGTATAAACAATGATCGAGTCAGATGGAAAGAAGATTTATTGCTTGATGTATCCGCCACATCTTGATTCGCTTATCCACCTGCCCTGGTCTGAAGATCTGTTTATTATCAGCAAAGAGAAGCATACTGTATTTAAGCTTTTATCCAGGTGCCCTGTGTCACGTACACCCCGTACATCAAATGAACCAGCCATTAACATGTAAGATATAAAGAGACCTGGAGACAGACAGATGACAGGAAATACATTAGTATTTTTTGGTTAGACTAAAGGGTTCCAGCGTACACGAGCTATTTGTATGTATATTTGTCTAGAAATGGGTTTTAGGCCGTGTTACAATATAAGGAATTAGGAAGCACAATGATGGGGTTGTTTTCTGGGCATAGAGGCGAAAGTTCACATCATGTTACTAGACTAAACCTTACAGTGCCTCAGTCTGCAGTGCCTCAGTGTACCGAGTCTAGAGTCTGTAGTCTGTCCTAGCTCGGTGTACAGAGCTACTGAAAGATTGATCTTTTGTGATGCTGAACTAGACGAGATGGAAACACAATGCAGTCGAGTGAGCTGAATTATTTACAGACTCAATCAAGTGGCATGGATATATCCTGCTGATAGAGAGCAGTGCTCTGGTCTTTTTGGGCAGCAAGAAATTCTTAGTACCAGCATTGTAACAGACAGAGTCACATGATATAATATAGCCATTTACAGCCAAGCTTAACACCCAACTCATCTCATTTCTGACAAATGCCACACTATTCTAAAATTCTCTGCTGCTTTATGAATGATAGATTTACTAAAGCATATGTAGTGGACAAAAATGTCTAATTATTCAATTTCAGCAGATTTGTCATCGGCAGCAGATTGGCACAGAGGGTGGCATTGCTCCATGTTCCCTGGTTCAGTCATGATCCTAGGTGACATCCTAAGTGAAGGTTTGCATGTTCTCCCTTTGATTGTATGAGTTTCCTTTAGGATACTCTTTACCTCTTATCCCCATCCCCATAGTACTCCATTAGCCATAATAAAATGATTCTAGGTAGAGTATGAATGAGTGTATGCATGGCATTCCCAATGAACTGGCATCCACGCCAGGGGATATTCCAGACAGGATATGTTCCAGACTCTGAATCTATAATAGAATAAATAAAACATCTACTGTGTGTGAGGAATTCCTCATGTTCTGACTGTATTGGTTTCCTTCAGGTTCTCTCATTTCCTCCCACCTTCCAAAAACAACATGGTTTGTTAATTGGTGGTGATAAACTGTCCATAGGTGTGAGTTAATGCATTAATGTGTGTGCATGATGCCCTTTAATAGACTGGCATCCCCTTCAGGATGAATTCTGGCACGTTCAAAGTTTCTAAGAACGAGACTTTTTTTCCAACTATGACCTTTACCAGGATAAAAACGAATGCATGATCGATCCTTGTGACTTGTTTCTTGTATTTGTCTACTATGCTTATAGGACAATGATGTAAGGATAATCATCGGTCAGTTTGATGAGAACCTAGCCTCTAAAGTCTTCTGTTGTGTAAGTATGTTTTTAAATACAATTGGAGAACATGACTTTTTGAAGCTTTGAAGTAATAAATATATTTTAACTACATACATAGTTAGAATGCACTATAATAAAAAAAAAACACATGTAACTTTACTAAGCACTGGTTATCCTTAGAAAATGTATTGTTAATATGTTTGCTATGTTTGTTTCATAATTAATTTTCCAAAGAATCTCTCTGCATTGTTTGTCTTCTAGGCCTATAACCTGAACATGTATGGCAGTAAGTATCAGTGGATCATTCCAGGATGGTACCAAGGCAATTGGTGGGAGCAGGCAAACTCTACCAACTGCACCACCAGGAAACTGTTGACTGCTATGGAAGGCTACATAAGTGTGGACTTTGAGCCTCTCAGTGCCAAACGGATTAAAGGAATCTCTGGAAGGGTAAGTGTCTGGCATTTTGCGTTATTTGGACATAACTCAATTCTCCAGTCATACATCCATCCAGAAGTCCATAAGGCTATTGTTTGGAAAAACAAAATCTCTTATAAAAGTACTGTAATACCCTTCTGTATTCTTGTACAAAGCACAAAGCGAGTGATATATAATATATATTTTGAAAAGGTTGGTAGGGAAGTACTTGAGTGGCCTGTACACCTTAGGGATGAATTGGAATGCCAGTTGTGCACCAGGCTGCCTCGCCCGCCAACGGTGCCTGACCTCAATAATGCTTTTGTGGTTGAATGGGCAAATCCCCACAGCCATGCTCCAAAATCTAGTGGAAAGACTTCCCAGAAGAGTAGAGGCTGTTACAGCAACAAATGCACAAATGGGTGTGATGGTCAGGTCTGCACACAGGTTTGACCATATAGTGTAGTACAATATATTATCCTAAGGTTTAACCTGATTCTAGGCTTTGACATTTGACATCTGTTATTTTTATTTTATTATAATAAAACCGTAATATTACATTGTTATATTACATATATACAATTGATACTTAATGAGACACTTCCTTATACTGTAATAGTTGATTGTATTAATGTATTAATAATATTGCTTGCATTAACCTCTGTCTATTTTTACATTCATTAATCATTACAAATCTTTAAGATGGCTTCGTTTGCTTTATTCCATGTTCAGACACCCCAAGAGTATGAGCGGGAGTATACCAGAGAGCGGGAACAAAAAGGAGTAGAGCCCAGTAAATTTCACGGTTTTGCCTACGACGGCATCTGGGTAATCGCTAAGACATTAAGCCGTGTTATGGAGCAAGTCCGTCAGAAGCAGAGGCATAACATTTTCCATAACATGACCATGGATGACCGGGAGGTGGGAAAGTTAGTGCTGGATGTGATGAATGAAACCAACTTCTTTGGAGTGACGGTGAGTCTCTGATCTTATGGCATTCTCTTAGTGCAAGTGCGAAATGCCTTCATCACCTGACAACCATAATTTTAATGAATAAAATTCATGTATGGATATGTGTTAGGAAAAACAGCATCGTTAAAGCTGTGGTTCGGAAGGTCCCAGGTTCAAACCCCACAATCACCAAGTTACCACTGTTGGGCCCTTGAGCAAGGTCCTTAACTCTAAACTGCTCAGGTATATAATGAGATAAAAATAAGTCACTTCGGATAACGGCGTCTGCCGAATGCCATAATGTAAATGTAACAATCCTCCCATACTGTAAGTAGGCCTCACATTATATGTACTGTATGCATCCAAAGTATGCGTTTAAAACAGCTGCATTCATTTGAGGGCAACATGGCTGTGCAAAGAGTAAAACTCCCAGCATCTCTGGCAGCCATTTACTGAAATAAATAAATAAATAAATAAATACTTTATGGCCACCTAGCAAGGCCTATGCATGCTCTGCTGAGATTGCAAGCAACATTTCCTCAGGCACAAGTATTATAAAAGTCATTTTATGATTGGTGCTGTTGACATGCATGAGTGAGCTATTAGTAAGTGGAGGCAGGGTTGAGGAATGGCAGCACTTTCATGGGCAGAGTAAGAGATCAGTACCTGGCAGGGGAGACCAGAAGTGAACAGAAATTCTAAGAGAAAGGGGGAAAAATATTGCAGGGAGGTGAAAGCCAGAGAAAACTGTACAGATTGTGTTAAGCATCGTACCTCCAGAAATGTGAGTGTGGCCAAAGCAATAGCATGCTAAAAGAGAGCTAAAGGGTGGTGGTGGTGGGGGGGGGGGGTGATATACAGCTGTTGCAGCAGCAAAGCATGAAAGCTAATAAAGTGTACATCGAGATTAGTTGTCAGGTCTTAGGTTTTAGCCAGAGGTTATTTCACATCTTTCATTGTCCCCCTGGTGAAGTGTGGTAGATGCTCAGCTTGACATCACATACCCCGAGAACAGCCTCTCTCTCTCTCTCTCTCTCTCTTCAGCACGGCACAATAATGGAGGGAAAATCACCGCAGTAAAACAAACAGCTCTATAGGAAGAAAGAGAGCAGCGGTGTAAGCAGAACAAGATCGTTTTATAGAGAAATGCTGCGTGGGGAATTTTACAGAAGAAAGCTAGTTTGGTGTGGTAGTTCCCACAGAGAGAGAGTTATTTTTTTTCCCACCATGCTGATCAATTCGCAGAATAAGCACTGAAATGTCAGCTATACATTGTCCTCAGTATAACTGCCCTTTTTTTTTTTTGCAGTCTGCAGTTTTGCAAGTTGTTTATTTTTTTTTTTAATTCAAGGTCAAAGTTGTTCTCTCGAAGGACATTCTTGTAAGGTTATGCTGCACCTACTGTAGTGTATACCAATCCCTATTACTGTTCAGTGTTACCTGTACACCGAGTCCCTGGATGCTGTAAACTCGGACTCCTTTGTCAGAGTCTGAAACCACAGAGCAGGGCTATTGATTGAGCAGCAGCACACTTCAGGAAGTAAAACATTACCTCAGTGAAGCCTCTGGGGAGTACAGATCAGTCTAATGAGAGATGGAGGGCTTGACCGCTGCTGAACTTTTGACTGGATGCGAGCCAGCTAAAGCTTTTCCTGCTTTGAAGCTGAACTTCAAACTCATTTGTTTCTTATTGTCTATGTTTTTAATTTACAACAGCTCTAAATAGCAAGTAAGGCATGGCGAGTTCATTACATCTCTTTGCTTAATGGTGAGGTGAATTTGGCGGAAGTCGGCAAAAGTTTAGACTTGTTAGGCAGAGTTACTCAACAGCATGGTTCTCTTCACCACCGAATATGACCTACCTGTAACACCACCTATCGTCACAGAAAAAGGCTGTTTACCTTATCAATTAAATACCGACAGGTGCATAAATTTTGGAACAAAAATAAGGCACACGCGCACATTTTGGGGGTCATAAATAATGGAACAAATAGCTGACAAACATTTTCATGCCCCTTTGTGGCCTGTTGGTGGCTCAGTGTGTTAAGGCTCTGAGTTACTGATAGGAATGTTGGTGGTTCAAGCCCCAGCTCGCCCAGCTTGCTGCCATTGGGCCCTTGAGCAAGGTCCTTAACCCTGGCTGCTCCAGGGGTGCTGTATAATGGCTGACCCTGTGCTCTAACCTCAGCCTACTAACAAAAAAAAGCTGGGATATGTAAAGAATAAAGACTGTGCAATAATGTATATGTGATAAATAAGGTTGAACGGAAATTCTGAAATGAACTAAACTGCAGATAAAAGGCCTGGAGGTGGTTCTGAGTGTCACTTTTGCATTGATAGCTGTTGGCTCAAACTCTCAAAATGAGTTGTAATGAGTTGTCAAGTGAAGGAGGCCATTTTTAGGCTGAATAAATAAATACATTAACCAAACTGAGAGATAGCAAAAATACTGAGAGTGGGCAATACAATAATCTGGAACATTCTTAAAAAGAAGGAATTAACTGGCAAGCTCAGCAACAGCAAAATGCCTGGAAGATCCCATGGAAGACAACGAAAGTAGATGAAAACAGAATTCTGTCCATGGTGAAGAAGAATTCTTTCACAACATCTAGCCAAGTCAAGAACACTCTTCAGTCAAGACACGGCTTTATGAAGTAAATCCAGATGCTTCACAAGCAGGTGCCATCCACTGTTAGCACTC
The DNA here is from genome assembly GCA_028570985.1 of Heterobranchus longifilis. Taxonomy (NCBI): domain Eukaryota; kingdom Metazoa; phylum Chordata; class Actinopteri; order Siluriformes; family Clariidae; genus Heterobranchus; species Heterobranchus longifilis. Next base: position 7,879,748 of record JAOVVB010000030.1, read on the forward strand.
AAAAACAGAGGGCAGATTGACTTTGCCAGAAAATCGTTTCAGATACTTTGGACTGATTGTACCAGAGTGAAAGGAAGAGAAAAGTATGGAGAAAAAAAAAGAAACAGTTCATGATCCAAAACATACCACATCATATGTCAAGCATGGTGGAGGCAGCGTTATGGCATAAGTGTGTATGGCTGCCAATGGAACCGGCACAGCAGCGATAGATAGGACTAGTGATGTGATGGGGAATCCATGACAGTTTCTGGTCCACATATTGTTGGATAACAGGTAGTTGGGTCATTTGCAGGTAGGGATGGATAGTGTGCTTCCAAGTTTGTGGTAAAAGTTTAGGGAAGTGTAATGGTCAGGTGTCCACAAACCTTCGGCCATATACACAGACTACTTACACAATATGCTACTGAAGACTGCTGTCAATTGTATGAGAGCTTTTCAGCCAAGCTCATATTTGTCAGTATTCACAAACATTGCATTTATGTGGATTCATGTTTAAATTGAGAACATTTGTGAAGAAATGCAGTAAATGGCAGTCCTGGCCATTGCTGCTTATTCTGTCTTCTTAGGTATGGTAAAAAAAATGCAGCACAGATCCCTCTTGCACTGGTGTCAAGTAGGAATGGACATGGACATGTTCAGAATTGCCATACGAATCCTCAGTTAAATAGTGCTTACACTGGAGACTCCTTCCTAAATGTATCCTCACAGGAAGAATCACCATAACAATGATTATATGTTTGATAAATAGTAGTTTTAATGTTTACGCTAGTCTAGTTGCTATAGAAATGATGACATATTTGAACTGGTGTATGTTGATCTGCCTTGCAGTATGCACTACTGTCAGAACTTTTTGCTTCAGAGCTATTGTATATACGTTTACAATACAACATAAAAACAACTGCTTACTTTTTAGTCCAGTAGTTAGTATTAAGGACATGGGTGACATATAAACGAGGAAGCTTTTTTTTTTTTTTCTAGCCACTACTGTTTTATACTACATGACATTTACAGAGACATCCATGAACAAACTGCAATCCTAACATTTACACAACAGAGGCTCAAAAATAAAGATGAACATGATGAAGGGACTCCAGCATACTCTGGACTTCAAAGAGGGACGTCTTTACAGATGAGATGGGCACTTACTGTAGGCCCTTTCCTGGGTACTAACTAACAGACTTCTAATAATCACTACAGTGCCTTTGAACCCAATTCCAGCCAAATGCCTCATTAGCCAACTCAGATGGCACATAGCATTTGCCTAACACTTAACTGTCTAATAATGAGCATAAGACAGTGTTTTGACAAATTGTTGAGGTTCCATGGTGCCCCTTATTACAGTATGTCTTTTTCCCCTCTTTTATCTGATCAGTCTTCCACAGTGACATGTCAAGCGGCCATTAGTCAAGTCAAGTCACGTATATACTGTTCAGTGGGTTTTGAGTTATATTTGTTCCCAGATACTACACTATTATCCATTTTAGCCCTTTGTCACCAAGTATGACTTGGTGGCACATTGTATTTGTCTTTGTATTCTCACAAGAAACCACAGTCTCATCAACTGATACATGCTTGTCAACTGGTCAACATGAACTAGACCTCTTTAGGGACCTCAGCATGCTCTTCGTATATTTAACCAATTGATTTTGCCAGTATTAATCATGTTTGCCTCTATAAAGTGATCAATTTAACAACCTCTAATTTAATAAATGAGCTCAGAGCCATGGACCATGGCAGACTGGACGGTAAACACTCCGGGTTGTCCCTGTGCCAAGAGTCGAGGCTGCAGCAGTAAAACTGAACATTTCTCTTAATAAGGCTAGTCATAAACATGGAAATGACTTACTGTAGCCTGTTTCCTTGCCTAAGTAGCTGCCAATGTGTGTGTTTTTTTTTTTAAACAGTTTATCTGAACCTTAGGTCTGTGTGTGTTTTTACAGGGTCAAGTGATGTTCCGGAATGGAGAGCGCATGGGAACTATCAAATTCACACAGTTTCAAGGTAAGTGCAAACTGCAGTCAGGGATTGATTTGAAATCGGAAATCATTCTCTGGCTTATAATATTATCTTATAAGCCACCTTCATGTAGGGCTGTATTGGACCGGTGAATAAGGATTAAGACTACTGATTAGAAAGTGTAAATCACAGCATTACCTTATAAAATTAAAGGCATGCTCAAATTCACCAGTCCAGATCCCAAAAAACTATAGGACGTGCTGTTGACAAACACATACACACACATACACACACACACACACACAAAAGGATTGCACATTAGCGAGTAACCAGAGTCATTTGAATTTCATGGCATGTTTGAGAGGTGAATAGACTGATAACTGGAAGTAACCTGTATACAAATAGAGTGGAGAAATGGATTTTAACACTAAAAGGGAACAGATTCAGATTCTTTTCATGATCATTTCAGAACAGGTACTGTATGATGACCCTCCGGGAACTAAACCCATTTCATGTGTTATTTAAACGCATAACGCTCTTTAAAAAATAAATAAATAAATAAAATCGATTTTGATCAAAAGCTAAAGTATTATTGTGGAAAGATACAGCACTTGAACTAGAACTTTTAGTGCTCTTAAAATATCGTCTGCTAATATTTTAGCTTAATTTTTCCAATCCATAAAATGTTTGTGAAGCTGTCATGCATTAAAGGGAAGATAGGATTTAAAAAAAAAAAATTGAGATTAGAGATTTATTTCAGTAGGGATTTACAAGTGCACCACCATACAGTAGGTCTTGGATGTTATAAATTGTCCTTGGCTGCTGAAGTTTGTCACCTGGAATTACATTTAGAATTTTATACTATTACTTACAACATACGCAATCAGGGCCAAATTCCATAATCCATGTTCTGTGCAAAAATGCATGAACACATTAGCATATGAAGCTCCTGCAGTCAAAATTTAGTTGTTCTGTTGGTCTTTTGGCTGCAAGGGGGTCACTACAGCGGACCATCCAATCTGAACACAAAAGCTTGGCACGGGTTTTTACGCTGGATGCCTTTCCTGACACAATTCTCCCATTTTATCAGGGTTTGGAACCGGCACTGCATCTAGCGGCTGGGGTTTGGGGACTGGCTGGCAATCGAACCTGGGCTTTTCGCGTGGCAGGTCGAAACACCTACAGTACCACTGAGCCACCAGTGCCCTTAGTGTATTTAGTACAAATAACCCTTTTCTTTCACCAGGGTTAGCCATATGGCTATTTTTGTAAAAAAAAAAAAAAAAAAAAAAAAAAAAAAATATTTTACAAAAGTCCCATTTAAAGGTCTTGATACCGTGTACTTATGATGTAATTATATTCAAAACACCAACTTAACCGTTACAATACATTTGCCTGTTTAAGCAAACTTACCATGAATTCCAAAATGAATTACACTAACCCGGTGTGGCTCTGGAGGTTTGTGTGAGGTTTAGTTAGATAAGATTAGATCTTGGTGAAGAATTTAATCTCTGACTAGGGATTCCCTTGTCATAACCCACAGCCAACAATTCAGTCTTATCTACCTCTGTGCAGAGGTGCAGCGATATCCCCTATAGCCCCTGTTACATCATCGTGTGTGTGTGTGTGTGTGTGTGTGTGTGTGTGTGTGTGTGTGTGTGTGTGTGTGTGTGTGAGAGAGAGTGTGAGAGAGAGAGAATGTATAAGGCACTAGGACAGGGAAACCTATTAAGCTGTGAACTGGCTTCCTATTCAATGACAACTGACAGCCAAGCATAAGTGTGGAAAGGCACATTGGAGAAAACGTACTACTGCACTGCAAGTACAATCACAAGAGTGGCACTTTGCCCCATGGCAGTGCTCTCTATCTCGCTCTTGTCTCTCACTCACATACTCCCAAAAAACACACACAAAGTAAACACAGTCATGTCTATACTTCACAAACTAGAAATGAAAGTTTCTAAATGTTGATAATGGATTCTTTCTTTACATATAGTAATAATGTTCCACTCTATTTCCTTTTCTAGTTTATCATACCTTTGTTAACTGCCTCTTTTTTATTTCCTTCTAATTTGTAATTATCCCTGTCCCTCACCCCTAACATCCCTAACATCCCTAACATCCCTAACATCCCTAACATCCACGGGTTAATTATCCAGCATTCTGTATATACTGTACGTGGGTGAGTCAAAAATCATTTGCCCTCTTATCCGCAAAATCGCAAAGATGAATCTTCGTCCACATAGGACTGCTTTCAGAGGACCAAACAGGTGAAAGTCCTGATGGAGCGAGATCAGGACTATGGAGTGGATGCTTTAACACCTCAAAATGAAGTTTTTCCAGAGTGTGGGCAAAATGTGATGATGCGAACTTGCATTTTTCTGCAAGATCACATTAAGCATGGATTGCAGTCCTCTGTGTTTAATATGAAATTTAGGCTTCAGCTCTTCAATAAGCATCTCACTGTAATGAGAACTATTGATTTTTTTTCCCTGATAATGTTCCAATACTGGCCCTTGAGAATCCCAGAAAACTGTAAGCATCAATTTTCTAGGCTGATGGTTGACTTTTGAACAGCAATCACTGCACGTTGCTCTTCATTAATGCAAATTACAAGTATGGTGTCTATTTTTGCTTGCACCACAGTTACAAATGAATTGATGCACAGCAGTGCCTGGGGTGACAGTAGCCTTGAACGGAAAGTGCCAATACAGCTAACAGACGTTGTGGCATAACCGAAGTGCGGATAATTCTTGACTCACCCTCATATTTAGAGAGATGTTGAGCCTGCACTTAGTGCTGCCATATGTCTCGTCTCTAAGCCCATCTCTCAGATCCTTCTTTGTTTGTTTTATAAATCACCTATGGTAATGATGATTTGCAACAAAGTCCACCATAAAGTATGTTTTGTCCAACTTTTCTTAGACACAGTGTGGTTTTTGATATGAAGCAGAAGTCACAAATCCTCCCACCTGTATGTTTTTGGGAAGTAGGAGGAAACCCACGCAGAGAATATAAACTGAAGACCTTAGGTTCTAATCAGAGACCCTGAAGTTTTGAGGACACTAACCTTCAGCTGTTTATTAATCAGCTTTACATTATAATTGGTCACATATTAGACACCGTTTCATTTCTAAGACATGTACACTGTATTAGTGTTTTATGTTCATCTTTTATTATTGGAGATCTTACAGTGTCTCAACACATACTGTATATACTCGGGTATTTATTCAGATAAAAATGCCACACTAATTACTTTGAGAGTAACAGAGATACATACCAGACACACCTATGTACAGTAAGGTAGAATCATGGAAATGCTAAATAAATACATTAATAAACTGTTCACTAATTCTTACATGCTTGTTATTTATATCACTGTCAGATATGAAATACCTTCCTCATAGATCAGTGCTTTTTTTTTCTTCTTTATTTACTTGCTCTTCACCTGTTTTATGAAATAACAAGAGGAGCTATTCAAAAAACGTCCAGAAATCAAAATCCAGATGTCGCAGACATCTGTGGCTGGTTACCATGGCAGCAGTATTTGCTGTGCTGGCAGGATGAGCAGGATAGATCACACTCTCTCCCTGTTAATCATTTCAACACTAGCCAATCACAAATACAGTATTGTGCAAAAGTCTTGAGCTACAGTTTATTTTTTCATATTTTGCTTCGAAAGAGCCGGACATTCTTGATTTTTTTGAAGCCTCAGGAAATAGTTCTCATTTTTAGTAAGTTTAGCACTCGTATATCAAAGTGAAATTTCCCCTATAAGAAATAATGTAAACTCTAATGATTCGTTCCACAACCCATAAATATTCATATAAAAATAATTTATACAAAATATAAAGCAAAAATAAAACAAATTAACCTGCACTTTACCTTTGAAAAGTCTGTGGCTGAAGTAAGACGAGAGAGGAGAGGAGGAGGGAGGGGGCTACTGTGTTGGACGACATTCTCGCCACACAAAGCACACACATGCACAAACAGAATCACTGCTCACTGACAGAAACTGGATCTTTAACAAGGAACCTCTCTAATGACACTTACTTTTGCTTTACGCACACACGTGGTCACAGTGGTATAATAAACAGTACACGTCTGCATGGATGTTGACTATACGAGTGACATGCACGCACTGAGACTGAGCATGGGAGACGATTATCCACAATACTGCAACATGCAAGAGAAAAATTATTGGCTCAGTTGTGCATGCGTACAACTCATATGTCAAGACCTCGCTGGTTAATCAAGTTAAAACTGATTGAAAAATTTTGCTTGTCTTGCAAAACGCTCACAGACCAAGTTACTCGCAATCCAAGGTCCCACTGTATGTTTAGGCACTCTGCAGCCTGTTGCAGTAAAACATTTGTTCCAATTTTTTTTTTACTTTGAATGAATGAAGAAGATTCAAAATGGAGACTTTTGTATGCTGAAGTGATTTCATCTGAGTGTTTTAATCATTCCAGTGACCTTATGGAACTGTATGTGTATTAGGCCTACCTTATTATAAATAGTTAATATGTAAAATGTAAATGCTGTACCCATCTAGTCATGTATCTTGCTTATCTGGATTTATCTGGACACTTTTATATAACTAGACTTTCACTTTCAAGTTGCTCTCTGCAGTTGAATAGTTATATATTTCAAACAGTTACTGTATGAGCACAAAATACAGATTCATCATTTTGAAATATTATGCATCATTTATAAAACAATCACAACTACTACTCTTTATACATACAATGCTCTATTGTACTAAAATGACATACTGTATGCAAAAGAATAAAAATAAAATAATAATAATAATGCTCAATAACTGTAGCTATACCCTTCACCTGAAGAGCTGTTAGCATAGAAGCAGTCATTAAAATTGACGGGAATGCATAAACTCATTAGCCCAACTTCAGCCATCAGATTGCCATCTCAATGTAAACACCCAGGACAAAAAGGTCTTCTGAAAACACCAGTGCGATGGGTCCGAACAGTCTGGCACTGACTGCTTATCCAGACTCTTAGTGAAGGCACCAGACAGACAGACAGGAAGAGAGAGATGTGGTGGGCTTGGCTAGGGGAGCGTGCAGTTAGCAGTGATCTCATGGCCTGTAATGGTGTTTCAGGCTGTGGCTCAGAGAGGGTTGACCCGCATGGCTGGATGTTCAGCAGGCCATAACTAGTTCAGCCAGCTACAAACAGCCCCATTTCCACACACGGAGCAGAGAGAAAACATTTTTTTTAATAAATGTCAAAATATAGTTTTCATCCTGTCATTTAAACCATTTTTAATATTAATATTGTTTTTGTTTTTTTAAATGTTCAGTCACATAAACACACATGAAAGACGACACGCTTTCTGTTTTATCAACAAAATTACAAGGCTCTTCTGATTGAATTTTAGGAAAACCCACAAGCACATGAGATGAGATAAATAGATTAACGACATTACAGATCTGCTCATGATGATGTCCCTGTGCATGTCACTCTGCTTATAGCAGTTCTTGTAGCACACTCATGAGACATACACAAACTAACAATTATATCAGATCAGATCTGATATATATGAGACACCTCGGGTTTAATTTGGAATTAACTGTTATATAAGGGCATTTTCGATGGTACCTACGGACACATAACCACAAACATATCCAGTTACAGAACCTAATGTTCAATAGCCTTCGTGTGTTATTGCTTCATTATGTTCTAACATCTTTTCCTCATAGGAGGTAAGACATTACTTCATTTATTGTGCGTGATGGAAGCATGGATATTAATATAAATGTATGTTCTAATTTTTTACGAGTCTGCACCAGTGATATTACATGGGAGGTCTAATATCTATCAATAGTTTGAAAATGAAAATATTAGGGTTGAAGGTCAATGATGTGGGGTAGACTCATCTCTCTCTCTCATATATATTAGTATATAGTCCTTCTCTTAAAGACAGCTTCATTTGTGGTTTCAAAATTTTTAAACGAGTTTAATGTCCACAGTGATCGCTACATTCATGCCTAATTTTTAATACAAAACATGTTGGACAAAAAACGTAGTATGTACTGTATAGTAGTATTGGGCACTGGTGGCTCAGTGGTAGGTGTTTTGTCTGCTATGCAAAAGGCCTGGGTTAGATTCCCAGCCACTGGATGCAAGGCCAGTTCCAAGCTTAGATAAAATAGGAGGGTTGCGTCGGGAAGGGCATCCGGCCCAATAAAAGGTCCAGTGGACCAAATGTGACCAAAAAAGCTTGGTTTTGCTTCTGTTACCTGAAAGAAGACTGATTTTAAGATGGTGCAAGGATCTGATTTGGATGCCTCCTGGGTGACCTTTATTGAAGGGTTTCCGGTTCCACACATTGGACCAAATGTGTGGTCCATTTGACCAAATGTACACATACACTGTCTACTGTGGCGCCCGCTTACTGGGAGCAGCCAAAAGAACAATAACAATATTATTAGTAGTAGTAGTAGTAGTAGTAGTAGTATGTGTGTGCTTTGTACAGTATATCTTAGTTATTCATCCAAAGGGATTTTTTGAAAAAAAAAAAAAAAAAGATGGTAGAAGAGATAAAACACCTGGTCCATACCAGAAAAGCACTTTTACTTTATAAAACACATTTGTTTTCTTTGTAAACTGCTCGGTGTGGCAGCGGGAGTATATTAATTCAATTCTCAATCCAGTTTTATTTATACATAGCTTTTAACGATTGTCACTGTCACAAAGCAGGTTTACAGAATCAGAAAGAAATTTCGGAAATGACTTCGAAATGTGTTAGCTTCCCCTGCAGATAGGGAGGGGCCCTTTATTCACCCAAACATAATACTGTAGCTATTAGACTCGGCTTTGCCAAACACCTAAGCAAGTTCTACTCGGGCTATTGTGTTGTTTAAAGACCACTGTACATACAGCTCACGCGTGCGTTACAGACACAGCACACACAGTGGCGAAAAAACTGTGGTTAGACGCTCTACTGCTCACTTGAGTTAATGTTTTTATTTTTTTGCTCCATCACTAGACATGATGTATTTTTATCTCCCAGGCTAAAGGAGTGATTCAGACTAGAGCTCTTATCAGAGCTGTTCTCAGCTTCTTTCTGCTGTCTCTTGCAGAGGGCCAGGAGGTAAAGGTTGGAGAGTACAATGCCATCGCTGACATCCTGGACCTTATCAACAACACCATCAGGTTCCAAGGTAAGGAACATCCAGAACAGTGTGGCTCTGTGTGTATGTGTACATGAGTTTTCTTCGATCAGCTAATGAATTATTGATTAGTTTGTTTTTTCCTCCAATGCCCATTTGAGTTCACATTGTTTGTCATCAATGTCGTCATTTGTTTGATTCCCAGCACTTCTTTATCCCATCCCACTAACACACACACACACACTTAAACACACAAATAGGTGTTTACGTCAGACTCGTCTTCAAATAGAACATGGTAAGACAACCCATAGGAACACTGACAAAAGCTTGCAAAGGAGAAGAAAGGAGAAAAAAAGGGAAAAAACATTGTGGTCACTGACCACAAACACGCAACAGAGGGTCATTTGCAAATCTTTTTAACTCAAACAAATAGACTGAAGATAATTTGCCTTTGAATTCTGCTTAAGACCATTATAGCAGCCTGTTTCTCAGGACCTTGCAGCTTTATATATTATATATATACACATACACACACACACACACACACATACTGGGCCAAAAATATATATTATATAGCATAAAATGTAACACCTGTTGAAGTGTGTATGCATTTTTTGGGCCCCTTAATATACAGTATATAAGCCATTATGATATAGTCTTAACCATAGCCAATTAAATGAAAAATCCACTATTATATTTATGAATTATAATTTATATAATTATATTTTATAAATGTATTTAAAAAATTATAATAAAAAAATTATATTGGTTAGTACTGTGGTCCTGCATCTCCAGGGTTGATGGTTCAGTTCCTGCCTTGTGCTTAGTGGGTTTCCTCTGGATACTCCGGTTTCCTCCCAAAGACATGCGGATTAGGCCAACTGGTGTTTCCAAATTGCTGTAGTGTTTGAGTTTGTGGGTGCTTGTGCCCTACAATGGATTGATACCCTGCCCAGGGTGTGTCCTGCCTTGTGTTCCTGCGACCCCGGGTAGGATAAGCAGCATAGAGAATAAGTGAGTAAAAGAGTTTTAATGTTTTTTATAGGGTCACAAAACCTAATATCTAAACCTGTGTCAGGAAATGAGGCAAGGCAGGATGCAAATGCAGTTCAAATGTTTATTGAGCTTTAAAATGGCAAACAATCCAAAACACAATGAGTGCGAACGTGGTCAAACAGGCAAAAGGTCAGGCAATGTGCAAACAGAATATCGTAGGCAGAGCAAAGGTCAAAAAAACAAAATCAAAAACCAACAAATTAGAACATAGGAAAACAAGCAGTCACTAGAAATCTGTGTTTCTTTTGCAAAGGTTTAGGTGCAGAGTGAGTGCTTAAAAAGGTGAGTATTAACTAAGAACAGGTTGTAGTTCCTGGTGCATTCTGGGATTTGCAGTTCCGAGACAATGCCAGTAGTGATTCAGGTAGTGTCAAATAAAAAGACACAAAAATGGAGGAAAAGCATGACAATATGAAGTGATATTAGTCACTAAACCCTTAAAACTGTGGTATAGATTACCAGAGACAAAATCATCATTGGTTTCAGCAACAAAGATGGCTAGAGATTTATTCAAATACTAAACGATGGATACGAATTTATGTAGAAGTTTTCTGCAGATGAAAATTAACAAGCCAAGTTTTTACATTTAGCCCAATATCTGTGTATCTCTCTCATCACTTTTCCTCAAAGAAGTAAACAGTGCTCTGAAAACAATGTGTACCTTAGACCAGCTGGTATTCTAAGTTGATTAAAGAATTAAAAGCTGAACAAATCATTAGGAAACTCTGCCATTATTTAAGGCAGTGGTTTATCAGTCTTTCCCAACTGGAGGATCATTTTGAAGTATGAATAAATTACGGTATGATGTTTTTTTTCTTGTTATGTCATTTTAGAGAAAAATGTAAGCATGCAGCAAAGTGTATTTTTTTCTAAAGGCTTGGTGAAAATCCTGTCTCCATCCTAGGTGTGGAGCCTCCCAAAGACCGGACGTTTGTGCGCCTGGAGCGACGTCATATCAACGTACCACTTTACAGCATCCTATCCACCATAACTATCCTGGGCATGCTTATGGCAGGTGCCTTCCTGTTTTTCAACATCAAAAACCGAAACCACAGGTCAGAATGTTGTTCAATTCAATTCAATTTTATTTGTATAGCAGCTTTACACAATCAAAAGAATTAAGTTTGTAATGTTGTTATGCATGTCATACTGTTACATTCACCGGGAGATCTCAAACCTTCTGTTGACATGAACTGCATTAGAGATTCTAACATGCCTGAAAAATTTAAATCTGTTAGAACCAAGATTGTTCTCTGTCTTTTCTCTGGTCTTCTCCAGCCAATCAGACACAAATTCCTTCAAACATTTAGAATACTCCGTAAAATTACTACCAGAAGATTTATCCAGTTTACAAGCTACTATCGTGGCCAGGTTCAAGTTGCTGTGGTTAAGTTCAACAGATCAGCTTAATGAGCATGCAATTATATAACTTACATTAGAAACACTTCAGCTTCAGTCTTGAATCTGTGACATGTTGCTGTTTGATACATTCTGCTATAGCGAGGAACTCACAATGGTGGACTCCAAGGAAGACAGGGGGGAGATGCTGAGAAGCACTGAGGCAGAAGAGGGTCTATGCATTTAATTAGTCCCTTTATGGCATCATAAAAGAAGGAAAATCCATCAGATGTTTCCACATATTTTGCCTGTGTACACGTACAAGAGACCCGTGTATTGTAAATGTCCAAAAATTATGAATAAAAACCATTTTGCATAATAGATGACCTTTTAACGGTATGGAAATTTCACTTAGTCCACTTATAAATATAAAACTTTTACTACACAATTACAATTCATTTTAAAGTAATGTGTACAATAATAATTTGTCTCTTGTATAATAATATTGTATCTATATATATTTTAGCATTTCCACAGACAAAACACTAGATATATTAGAATATTAGATCCAAGTAGACATTGTTTATTAGCATTAGACATTACAACCTTCAGTTTTTTTGAGCAGTCAAATAAGAAGATTAAATTATTTGTCACATGTACCTT
>JAOVVB010000030.1:7914339-7926951 GCA_028570985.1 Heterobranchus longifilis
ACCAATATAGGGATAAGAAAAAGAGAAGGGACAGATTTAGATTTTATTTATTAGAAATTAAACTCTTTAATTTGTACATTAAGGACAGAAAAACGTATTTCCTAAAAGAAAATACATTAAATTAGTTAATATACAGTGTAAAATAAAATGTATTGATGGACCAATCAATTATAATGGATGAGCAGTTGATTTCCTGTCCATTTCAAGCAATTTTCAAGCAGTCAACCACTTTCTATGCACATGGGTAACTGCGTGGAAATACAAAAAAGGCCTAGGATTGTGCATACTATAATGCTGATTATTGCACATGCTCACAACACAATTGTGTAAAATTATGATGATTTACGGTATGTTTCTCACGGCGACCTGTTATGCAATTTTCCTGAAAAAAACAAATCCACTACCATACCTTGGTTTTAGGAAGAAATTGTACAAGTACTGTAAATCAGCAAAGAAGGAAAATCCTAACATGAAGAGTGTGATATGCACAAATCTGTCAACATGCATACAAGGTTAACTCAAACTTTTAATCGATTGCGGAATGGTCACTGACTTCCATGACTAATGCCAAGTGATAGGTAAGTTTTATACATTCTTAATTGTACCGTATTCTTTGCTGTTATTTGCTTTAAACAGCACAATATTTAACATCTAAATATCTAAAAATCTAGAGAGAAAGCTACTAGAATAGCATACAGTATACCATTATTGCACCATCACCACTTATGCTCTAAAGTACAACCAAGCATGCATGACTCTCCTCAAAGACAAGTTAGGCATGTTAGCCTCCTCATCTCATTTATAATATGTCACCTTAATCCAGGTCATATCCAGAACAGTTGATGGAGTTTGTAAAATCCACTGTTTTTCCATCAGCCCAAACCCATCAATAAAGTTATACAACCTAAAAGAAACCCAGGTCTATACCCAGGTGTGTGTATAAACACAGGAACCCAGCACACGAAGTACATACAAGGTGTAAGGATATTAACACATTTATTAGAAAGCTAGATAATAGCTTCACTAGGAAATGTACAGCTAAATGTAAAGCCCAGATAAAAATATATACCCGGTCTTGTTTCAGTAATATAGCCTAGATGTCTGTTGTCCGTGAGACTGATGACAACCTTTCTGTCTTACACTCTCTTTTTCTTTCTCTCTTCAGTTGTCAACTCATGCAGACCAAAAATCCCATTCAGTGGCTTCCCACTGTTGCTAGGCAACCACTGATTGAGCACAAAACCCATGTGTTTTAACAATTAAAGCTACTTCACATGAAAAAGCAGTGTCAAAGGTTCCAGTAGTTAGCCGAGGTTATTGTCCATCCCTGTCCGATGCCCAGACTGACAGCACTCTCTTTCAGAGGAAGAGGAAGTGACACAGCTGGAACTCACTGATGACTAACACTGAAAGCTGGCTCAAAAGCCGGATGGCTCATCATAGCTATTTTCGTACGGAGTGTCAGATATGGCAATGTGTGCTGTGAATATTGTAACTTTATGACTTTGATAAATTACAGGAATCATTTGTAACACAGGAGTCAATGTTCGAAGAGCTGAAAGAAAAGAAACCTTTTCTTACAGTAACAATCGATTTTAGAATAAATCAGCTTAGTCTACAGGTCCCATCACCAAATTCACAGAACAAGATGGGCGAAAAAGGATATATGAAAGATTACATTAAATACATAAATACTGGCCAATGTATCATCATCATCATTGTCTATACCGCTTTATTCTGTATACAGGGTTACGGGGGCCTGGAACCTATCCCAGGAGGCACGAGGAGAGGTACACACTGGACGGGGTGCCAATCCATTGCAGGGCACACACATTTACACACACTCCCTCACACACTATAGGCAATTTGGGAACGCCAGTTATTTTAATCTGCATGTCTTTGGAATGTAGGAGGAAACCGGGGTACCTGGGGTAAACCCACCAAGCACGTGGAGAATATGCAAACTCCATGCACACAGACCCCAAAGCAGGAATCGAACCCAGACCCTGGAGGGGCAAGGTAACAGTGCTAACCACTACGCCACCAATATACTGAAATGTGTATATATATTTTTTTATATATATTTCAATTACATTAGTATATAGAATGTTTTTAAATGTAGGGTTATACACGGATCGGCCATACTGTAGCATTACAATGCACAACATTAAGCCCAGCTTTTCTGTAGGCAAGACTTCTTGGGGTGTGCCGTGGTGTATGGCACCAGGACATTGGCAGCTATGGTGATTCATGTGGTTTGCGGGACCTCTGTGGATCGGATTTTCCGGTGCTTTCCATTGTTATGCAATCGGATTGGGATGTGAGGAGTTTGGAGGCTGGGCCAGTGGTCTGGGGGTGTTTGCCTGCGCGGCCCCATGCCTTTCTATCATGACCAGCGTTGACTTTTTTTTAATCAGCCAGTTGGGCTTTATTGGCTTTTCCGTGGAATTGGACCGGACGAGCAGGCCTTTGCTCCTTGCAGACATGGGTTAGCTTTGTGTGCCCATGATCCTGTCACTATATACTGTATATAATTGATAATCAATGTTAATGTGTTAATGTTATGGCAGATCTATTATTTATAATAAAATTTACTAGCCTGACAAAATAGACGTAGCACGCATAAAGCCATTTTCTGTGCATACGGTTTAAAATATATTGCTCCACTGAGCTCAGAGCAATTAACTTCCTTTTAAGTCTTACATGTGAACACATGCAGAGGGAAAACAAAGACATGAGAGAGTCAACACAGCCTGTCTACTAGAACAGCCAAAAGGGTTTCTGGCATTACGTGTAGCTGAGAGCGCAAACAAACAGGCTTCATATGAAATAGCGATCAACACATGGTAATGAATGAACCATCCATTTCATGTGTCACGTATCCGAGCTTCGAAAATGACTGTAATGCATGTGTCTAATTAGCTTCTTCCGTCAAATATAACGTAAATTTTATTTCTGTAGGTGAAACCCCCCACCACCGCCAGTGATTACGTCAGGTCATCCAGCGGCTGGTGACGCAAATAGAGTTTGATTGTGACAACAGGGGGAAAAAAAGAGTGCAGGACACCACCACAATTCCCTGCAAACAAAATTCTATTCATTTCCAGTGTGTGTGTGCTCTTGTAAAAGGATGCAGGCAGAGAGCAGGACACAGTCTAAAAGGTGTGATCATTAAGGAAGCCATGACACAGAGAACAGGGCGGTCACATGAGGGTCTGCGTGTGACCTGCAGCTGTTAATGTGCGAATTTATTACACAGGCATGAGGCAGATTTGTAATTTCACTTTGCATTTGGGTGGACTGGAACACACAAGGACATGGAGAAATAGAGGGCTCACATGGAAACTGATTGAATATGTATGTCCTATATGTTTGTGTGTACAAAAAGGATCAGTACTTCTCTGTACACACACAAAGACCCCGCTTTCATTAGGGCGTTGTAGATTGAGGAAGGCTGGCAATGCACATGGTGTTTTGTCGTCCTGCTGCTTCAGCACAGCGGTGGCATACAGATGGACTAAAGGACGAAAGGACAGCAGGATGTTTGATTGAGTATCAGCAACACAGATGACACTTTAAACACCATATCTAGTTAGACACCAGTGTGTCAGAGCATCTCCATGAAACGAGTAAGAACTGGCGTCATAGTGTTGGGGTTGTTTGCTAGCAGATTGTTAGATCCATAAGTTCTTCATGGATATCACAAGACCTTGAGATGGGCATATATCTCCAGGAGTATACTGTACAGCAGCTATGTTGTGCTAGGATTTAGTTACAGCTGATAAACTGCTATCCATGATACGATGTTTGCAGGACATGCTGAGATCCATCTAGCAATGTTTGTGTCCAAAAGGCAGGAGAGTGAAGATGAGCTGGGGTCATGAGAATTTTACGTCACTGGTTATTCATTATGATAGTGTCAGCTATAATATGATATATACGGTAATTTGGCATCATCACAAAATACACTTAAATGCTGTGATGCCGCTAATGTTTACAGTACTTTCTTAAGCCACCCCTGATTCCTTCAGTATACATATAATAAAACTGTGAAGTTGGCATGTCTGTACTTTGAAGATATTTGCTTAAAAATATTTGAGGGGACGTAAGATAAGTAATAGAACACATCAAGATGATTTGGGATTTTTTGTCTGTCTGTTTGTGCACACATCACATAAAAACTACTAAATTAATTTTTTTTAGGGTTTTCATAGGTGTATTTGGCCGAGCTTGAGATAACATACAGACCTTTTCATCACGGCCCACGGGAAGAAAAGATATGTTACTTTGAAATTTAAATGGATGTATATCATGAGAAAATCGACCTCGAAAAATCATTAGTTCTTCTCAAAATTCAACAGATGACGCTGTACATTTTTTTTTAAAACACGCTTGAGTGAGCAGCTAAATTCCATGCAAATGAAGTCGCAGGCACATCTAGTATTAAATAAGATTAATTGATGTTAAGTGCAAATATATAGACTGCAAATGCATAAAGATACAATATAAAAATTGATTGTTAATGTAACAACTTGAGCAGCAACCTCATTTCCCCCCTCGTCTGTTCCAGCCACTAAGCATTCAACATAACCAGTATACTAATCACCAGCCTGATCATCTGTCATCATCTGCACCTGTTTCTCACTGGTTTGTGCCTTAGGTTAGATGAGTTTTTATGTTTAGGTCAATGTGTGGCTTAACAAGCAAAAAATATTAATCTCAAATTATTCAGGTAGAGAAACTGGACTGACAAATGAATCAAAACCTTTCCAAAAATAAGAGCAAAAAAAACATCCTTGGAGAAGATACAGTAGTAGAACTATTGATCAAGATTACATTCAAATACAAGAAAGTCTGGGCCTTTTGAAGAAGCAAAATATGAAGAAATGTGGGCTGGCTCAAAACAAACAAAAAAAATGATGTCATAAATTCACATTTTATAATTGTTTGAAATATGTTTGGTTTTTTTTCACTAAAGATGTAAAGGTTTGTGTAAGAATAGTGTTTTATTTTGGGGGTTTTGTTCCAAACAAGGTCATTTTGACTCAATCTCAAACACATCAGCAGACACTTCAGTCTACATGTACTGTGTGATGTGGACAGCTGGTGACACAGGGCTGAGGCCATCATCCAGTCCATCAGTGTGCTGTGGATAAATGTGCCTGACTCACATCAGCTTTTATTAAAAAAAAAAAGTGCTCTTTCACTTAGTGTAGGCTTCAATCACTCACTACCTGGCCACTGGGAAGTGCTTATTTATTCACTCATTCATCAAATCATTGTTGGAAAAAAAAAACATTTTTAAAAATTTTTTTGGGGGGTAGGGGTGTTGCGAGGTGGGGGAAGGTGTTGAACAGTGGTGTATTTGGGTTCCCCTCTCGGTGATAGATGGGGCTTGGTGGAGTGTCCAGATGATTTGTGAGCTCTCCGGTTCTAAGCCCTTCAAGCTCTGATTAAGTTTGTAGCTGCAGGGATGGAAAACTCTCTGAAGACAGGCTCCAGGCTTTGGCTATCTGAGGAAAAATTTTCAACTCAGTGTTGGCCATAAAAGAAATGACATCACAGCCCGCCACACATGGAGCCCAGCAGGCAAAAAGGCCATCGACCCAGCCTCTAAAACTCCCCAGATCCCAATTCAGAGGTTGTGTGGAGTGATGCCACGAGGGGCCAGAGCTGTCCAGGCGACAAGAAGTACAATTCATTCATTCATCTTCTGTAACGCTTATCGTGTATACAGGGTCACGGGGGCCTTGAGCCTATCCCAGGGGACGTAAGTTCCATCACAGGGCACACATACACACACAAACTACGGGCAATTTGGGAAAACCAATTAACCTGCATGTCTTTGGACTGTGGGAGGAAACCGGAGAACCCAAACCCACCAAGCACAAGGAGGATATACAAAACAAACTCCGCACACACAGATCCGAGGTGGGAATCGGACCCGGAGCCTTGAGGTGCAAGGCCAGAGTGCTAACCACTATGCCACCAAAGCTCAATATTTTGAGCTGAAATGGTATGACTGATCGGTGTATATACAACAACTGTGTCTGTGCGCACACTTGTTTACATCAGTCATACCTAACTCTTTCTGTTTAAATATTATATAGCTTGAAGTAGATCCCTCTGTGTGGCATGAGGTACGGTAAAGTAACTATTTTAAAATATGCACAACAAATACACTAATTGTCAGGTGCACCAGATGAATTTATGTGCTTAGTGCAAATATATCAATGTTTCCATTTGCTATTAAATGACCAAAACTTATAACAGTTTTATGGTCGCTGCAATGCTATCTGCTATGACCCATATTTGAATGGGTTCCCTGTTGAGTTCGGTTTCTTCAAGGTTTCTTCCTATTGTCATATCAGGAAGGTTTTCTTTGATAAACAGATAATTATAAGTTACATTTGTTTTATTCATTCACTCATTGCCTATACAGGGTCGCGTGGGGCCTGGACCCTATCCCAGTAGACTTGGGGCCTGAGGATGGGTAAATAGGGTTTCCAAATTTGGAGCACAAATTGTAAATGAAATACATAACTAAAACTGCATTGGCAGCGGTGGTGAATATATGTGTTAAAGACAAAGCCATATGTAACATCAACAGCAATTAAGTACTACTGAGGTTTAAATAGGCGGCACGGTGGCTTAGTGGTTAGCGCTGTCACCTTCCACCTCCAGGTCCCAGGTCGGGTCTGTGTGCATGGAGTTTGCATGTTCTCCATGTCTTTGGACTCCCACAGTCCAAAGACATGCAGATTAGGCTAACTGGCGTTGCCTATAGAATGTGCGAGTCATTGTTGACTGGAGTTCCTACAGAACCAGGGTCATATAAATGGGAATAAATACAAAGGTCACCATTGGCCTCCACAGTTCCTAGTTGGATTACTGAGGTGCCTGGATGGATGGATGGATGGATGGATGGATGGATGGATGGATAGATGTTTAAATAGTTGGCAAGTACAGTATAAACTGACAGAGAGGCTATGGCCACTCTCTTGGAGATCTTGATGGTAGCTAACCATCCATCAGTTTACTATTTAAATAACTGGATATGGATATTTAAACCATGAGATCGCCCAATCCATGTGGTCCCTTTCACTAATGCACTAATGCTGAGCGCAGATGGATATCTGACTCTGATGCAGCATGTGTGTGTGTGCTGTCTCTGCTCTTTTGGTAAACGATCTCTGACTCCTCTTATCTTTCTCCACTACGGCCTCCCCCATCTCTTTTCCGGAAGCACAGATCAAGGGAAGAGGGAGGGAAGAAAAGAAAAGAAGAAAGACAGCTGAAGCAAGGTGAATGACCTTAGGATCGATCCTGATGCATGCGCTGGAGGAAGAGTATGATGTGTGCTGAGCAGTAAAGCATATGGCATTACTAAGGCGTACATCAGTCACTGAGCCCAGCAGGCCATGACAGGCAGGATACAAGCCATGATCTTCCTTTGCACTCTTGTCGCCACACTCATGTCTCTAATCAAGGCTGCGTCTCTCCATCCTGGTCCGGCCCGGTCTGCTCTGCTGTTCTCTACAAGGTGCTTAGATTGAGATTTCATGCCTGTGTGAGCTACACAGCAGGGTCCCGCTAAACATATTTAACCCTGCAGCACTTCCCAGGTAGACCAGACCCGGATGCCGAGTGGAGAAGTATTAACGATGCATGTGCGATCCCTGAGCGGCGTCTCTTGTTAGGAAAGCTGTGAAATCAAGTGAACAGGGTGGTATTGCTCACATGATGTGGGTGTGCGCTTACACATACTCACACACCCCTAGTGAAGTGCAGCAAGTGAGCTCTGTGTGAGTCTTGGCAGACTATGTTCAGGATGAGGACTGCAGGTGCTAAATGTATAGAATAGATGTTTGAGTTGCAAACAAAGGCAAGGGGATTAAGGGATGAAACAGAATGGAAAGGTGTCTCAGATGAATGTTATTTCAGAAGCAGACCCCAGGAGCAGCTCCCCCTCCTGTCCACCATCTGCACACTCATTAACCCACATGCCACCACATACTGCTTTAAGGGGCTGGGCCAAGAACACTTCTCAGTGTGTGTGTGTGTGTGTGTGTGTGTGTGTGTGTGTGTGTGTGTGTGTGTGTGTGTGTGTGTATGTGTGTGAGTAAGCATATCTGCACATACTTGCAAGCATTTGTGTTATGCCTTTAATGTGTCATCGGCACACACAGCCTGCTGCATGTATGAATCAGTGTTTGTGGGATGGGGCACTTTGAAAATGCTTTAAGGTAATGTTTGAGGTCATGTTTATGCTGGCGCCTTCCAAAGTGACCCCACTCCTGGTGTATTTTACTCATTAGTCACTACAGCAGATTTTACTTAGGTGCATGAGCGCTTCTAATGATGTCATTACGTCCTGATATGTCTGTTTTATTTCGTCCAAGATAGAGAGAAACAGCTCCAATCTAATGCTTATATAAAACATTAGCGATTGAAATATTGTCTTGACAGAAGAGGTGGTAAGTAACAAAGACTGTATTTAAGTCTGTTTTTTACATAAGTATTAGAGATTTTCTATCTTATATATTTTTAAATCAGTCATGTATCCATCCATCTAGGAACGTCTGTAGTTCAACCAGGGACCGTGGAGGCCAATGGTGACCATTGCATTTATTCCCATTTTGTATGGCCATGGTAGGACCTCCAGTCAACACTCACACACCCATTTACACACTATGGGCAATTGGGGAATGCCAATTAGCCTAACCTGCATGTCTTTGGACTGTGGAAGGAAACCAGAAAACCCGGAGGAAACCCACCAAGCACAGGACGAACATGAAAACTCCATGCACACAGACCCAATGCTGGAATTGAACCTAGGTCCTGTAGGTACAGTGCTAACCACTAAGCCACTGTGCTGCTGAAATCAGTCATAGGGTGACTTTAGCATCCAAAGTCCAAACAAATATAAACTTTGACAAATGTATCAGACTTAGTGGTTAGCAGTGTTGCAGGCTGTACCTCCCCTCATGCCCTAAGTCTCCTGGGATAAGTTCCAGGCCCCCGTGACACTTTATAAAGGATAAAGCGATATACGGTGAGCGATGGAGTGAGTGAGACAAATTCATCAGCAAAAATGAAAACTGATACACCTCGCTGTAATCAATACTTCGCCATGTACACTCAGTTTGTATTGCAAAAGCTAGCTATTTTCACTCGGCTAGCTATGATTTAGGTAATGATTTTAGTTGCATAATGTTGTCACACATTTCTTATTAAAAGTGACATAAATTAACCAACAGGAACTTAAAATTAGTGATTTGAGTATTTAAGGAACACATCTTTTTTTGATGAATCTTTCTTGTACTTCATATTGTGTGTGTGTGTGTGTGTGTGTGTGTGTGTGTGTGTGTGTGTGCTTATGTTTACCGGACACACACATCAGAAAGGTCGGCACCCTCTTGTTCAGCTCTACAGCTCCAGACTCGGGTCACATCAAAGGGCTTCAAAGGCTCTCTGAAGCCAGCACTAATTAATGCACTATAATCACCCCAACAACACAGAACAGTGTAAAGTGAATTAATTACAATCATAATCATTCGAGAAGATGTTTCATATTAAATACATGTTGTCTAAAGTACACTGGTAAAGATAAAAAGAAAGCGTTAGAAAGACGAGTTCTTAAAGGAGTGGTTGGTGGTACTTGGTGACCCCTGCTGTCTTGGAGGTAAATTGCAATTGCGGTGAAAACACTGAGCAACATTTTGTTTTTCCCAATTGAAATCTTTTTTTTTATTTTACAATTTTTTTGGATTTCCCCCCCGATTTTTCTCCCTAATTTAGTAGTGTCCAATTCCTCCCAGTCACTAGGGGGCTCCCACATTAAGCTTCTACTGCCAATCAGTCGGGAGGGCCGCAGACTATCACGTGTTTCCTCCGCCCCACGTGATGTCACCTCCGCTTACGTGAGCTCACAGACGCCCCTGATTGTATTGTAGAGCCGTATTAATGTGGGAGCACTAGTACCTCTCATCCCTCCCCTCTTAGAGAGCTCGGCCAATCAGCTCTCTCTAAACCTCCGGCTGAGAGAGGTTACAGCATCACCCGGGGATCGAACCAGCTGAATTTTAACCAGGATCAACAATACTTCTCCAGAGATACGTACTATAAAGATAATACAAAGACAATTCAAGCTTGAAGGAAGTAGGAGAGATCATTGATTCTTCTTCTGATCAGCCATACCACTAATACCACCACTAGGTTACTTGAATAACATTGATCATCAATTATATATGAGGAAAATGTTTACAGGACAAAAGGTACCAAAGGCTCATCTATAGTAGTGGGGACCAAAGGCTAGCTTGTCCAGTCCATATCCAAAAGAAAACCATTGCAGCACAAATTGCTGTAAGAATTCAATTGAAGGTATCCAAACACACAGTGCATTACAGGGTGCCTTATATTGGCCTCTAAAGTTTCAAGGAAGTTGGTCTGGTCTTCAAATTCCCCAGATCACCATCTAATTGGGCAACAATGTTGCCGGTGGGATGACCGGACAAACAAGTCTGATGGATGGAAGGCCCACCTAGCAACCCACAGTATCTCCATTAATGTCCCGGTGCCAGACACCAGTGGACCAGACACTCCCAGTGGTCTTAAGGAATCATATCCCAAGGTGCCAGAGCTGCACCAGTAGTACAAAGGGGAACCTAGACAATATTGGGCATAATGTTTTGCCTTTTAATATTATGGCTGATCGGTGTAAAGTAAGTACAGTTAATTTGCTTTGCTAATCTGCCAACAAAGCTAGTACAAAGCCTGCACATAACATCTACTTCAAATGACAGACAGTTAATGCATTATTTATTATTTATTTAATTAGATTTATAATAATTACTGTACTGTATATAGCTACAATAGTTTCTTTCCTGATCCAAGAAAACAACATCCTGGAGGGTGCATGCCTACAAGCGACAACAGTAGCGCACAAGAGACAAACTGTTCTCTCAGTAGTGTGGTCATGGGGTTAGAGATGAGCAGTGTGAGCGGGACTAATTTCAAATGAGAAATAGTTCGAGTATGCTGAATCGCAGTTTCTTTGATTATGGGTGTTACAGGTCTGAATCAAACTCTACCTTTGCTAGCAAGTAGGCTGATTGCAGGTCTTAATTAATTAATCAAATCTTCTCAGGATTTTATTCCTGGAAAAAAATAATCAGTAGCCTGATGTGAGGTTAATAACTGGATAGAAGGTCTCATTTCCCGCGGACTGAAGCTTGTCTATTCACTCCAACCAACTAAACATCCATCTAGGAACCTGTGTAGTCCAACTAGGGACCGTGGAGGCCAATCGTGATTTGTTCCCATTTTGTACAACTGTGGTAGGACCACCGGTCAACATGCACATTCACACACATATTCTGTGTGATGACTGATGACATACGCAGTATAAATGAAGGATTGATACAGTGCAGCTCAAATGTCCCGCAGTGCTGAACTAAAGTCACACAGAGCCGAAACACAATTGTTTCCTTCTAATTATTGCCCCATTTTCATAACAACAGTTAAAAAGAAATGACTCAGATTGTAGAAGTGCGAGCAGTTCAAATAAAAGATCGTAGACAAGCCTTGCTCGCGTGTGAACGCAAACTCAATTTCATATTGCCCTTATTCACTTGTAACCTGCGCGAACCATTCCATCAGGCTGGGGAGTTGAGAGAGATAAGGCTTTGAGAGAATCATTATGTTCTCCTGCTCCAAATCTGACAGAGCTACTCTTTGCTTTCCTGTCATGCTTTCTCTCCCAACTTTGGCCGCCCTGGCTGTCAGATCACTGATTTCTTCATAGTTTTCAGATGGTCCAGGCTGGTTACCTGCTGTCTTTACTTTGTCTTCCTGGTGATATTTTGCATAGATATTTGTAGGTGGGTTTATGGCTGGCCATTCTGTATGTTCCTATTGACTATTAATAACTATAAATCCCTAAGCTCCAAAACATACAATTCAGTTATGCACTCATTACTCAATGGCTTCTATAAATTATTCAGTAACAGCAGTGTAAAACTAATGCAGCGTAGTTACTCAGTATGTAGTTACTGAAGTAAGGAATGTAAATCTGGCCCCACAAAGAGTCGTGAGCGTTTAAGAACAGTAACTACACCAAGGCTGCAAAGAAATGTCTCAGAAAAGCATAAAGCAAAGGGAAAAAAGTATTTAGCACAGTATTAATTCTGGTCAGCATCTTAGTGGATCCTAAAAACACATACGTGTAGCAAGAATACCTCCTATAAAGGATACATAATCACGGAAAACCATGCACAAATATGCAAACTAAAGACAGTTAGCATAGCCAATCCAACTCTTGATATACCATTCCAGTCCAGGACGGAATCAGGTGCCCAAGTGTGGTAAGGCAGCAACGCCACACTGTTATACTGCACCATCATAAAACTTTCCTAAAGAAGATTTCTTTTAACGCTGAGTGAGATTAATACAATGGTAGATCACAAAAATGACTGAAGTTTAAATAAAATGAAAACTAAAAGACTTTCAAATCACATGAGCCAATATTTTATTCACAATAAAACATAGAGTACATAACAAATGTTGAAACTGAGAAATTTAATACTTTTATGCACAAAATGTGCTTATTTC
>JAOVVB010000030.1:7930475-7941514 GCA_028570985.1 Heterobranchus longifilis
AAAATATATTAGTTTCTTACATTTGTTCTGCTGGACACAGTTTATGATAAAGTGAGACTCCTGTACATGTTCTAATGTTATTTTCTAACTGCTGAACCATTTGGAGTGAAACTGAACATACAGTAAATCTTACATTGGAAATAGTTTATACTGTTCACACACACACACACACACACACGTTACCTACAGGAGGGATTTATTTCAAAAGATTTATGTTGTGAAAAAAGTGAGATTAGTAAAGTTGTGTTTCTAATTACTTAATTTTTTATTTTGTAGATATTTAGTTTTATTCATTTATTTTATAAAATTTATTTAAAAATAATAAAAAATCACGTTTTAATTGAATTCTCACAGGAAATTGTGATATCTGCCGCCCCAAGAAAGCAGTGAAAAGACGCTAACAGTCGGAATAAATATTTTATTAATCCAAAAATTATGAGATTCTTAGCAAAGGAAGTATGATGAATATCAAATCTGGTTAAACTACGACATCTTTGCTCGGACTGTCTAAGCTGCCAGGGGGAACGATTTCATCTCAGGAACACAAACACTACAGGAACATGCAGCCTACTCGCTCTTAATAGTTATCACACATGCAGTACTGTAAATGCAGGTGTAATTGTCAGCGCATGCCCGGGGATACAACACGCCAGTGCAGAGGAAAGGAGAAAATACCTATGATCAATTCCCAGGGAAACACTGCCAGGGTGAAGAGCAAGAGAACAGTTAGACAGACAGTTAGACAGACAGTTAGACAGACAGTTAGACAGACAGGGTACACTGAAGATCAGTTCCATGGATCTGTAGGTTACTGTTTATTTCCTTACTCAGATCAGTAATTGAGGGATAAAATTAACATATCCAGGGGAAGAGAGCGTGAAACACAGGGTTAGTGTTGAACGTGTGAGAGGTAAAGTGTTATCACGTCATAAAAGCTAACATTCAATTGGACTGCAGTAGGCAAATTACAAACTACTGTTCAAACTACAGGCCTCCATTTATAGTACCTGTGCTCTAAACTTCAAGTTAAAGAACTTGTTTCTCTTCAGGTCAAAGTACCATGTCATCAATATATACAGTAAAAACTGTAAATGTAAATAGCCAGGGGTAGCTCAGTGGTTAAGGCATCGGACTACGGTTCGGAAGATCCCAGGTTCAAACCCCACAACCACCAAGTTGCCACTGTTGGGCCCTTGAGCAAGGCCCTTAGCCCTCAACTGCTCAGATGTATAATGAGATTAAAAAGAAAGAAATGTAAGTCGCTCTGGATAAGAGCGTCTGCCAAATGCCTAAATGTAAATAGGGCGTGGCTACATCTTCAAATTTGCATATCGTTTCAAATCCTGTTTAAAACGATATGCAAATTGTTTGTTCTGTTTGTTCACAGGCAAACTGAATCGTACTATTAAAATGTTATCGTATTTCAGACTTTTATTTATTATATTTATTACTGAAGTTTATTTATTATGGGGATAGTTCTTTTTTTAAGTAGGCCTTAAATCAAAATCGAGGTGTGTATAAGTACATTACCATACTGTAGGTGTTAGTCATTACAAATAGTCCTGATCTACACACCGAGCATGAGGTTTGTTACCTGAAACGCAAGTATAATGTAAGTCATTGGAACCAAATTCCACAACCCCCATTCCGTGCAAAAATGCACCCCAAAGTTCAGCTGAGACTCATATGAAGCGCCTGCGGTCCCACGGAGATAAATCAACATGGCATCTTTCAAAGTTAAGGCTGTTTTATTTTTCCTTGTTCTCCAGAACGAGCCATATTGCTAATCTGTACTAGCCATGTGGCTAACAGGATCTAGCCATCAGCGGTGGAAAGAGTAATACAATTTTGTACTCAAGTAAAAGTACTGTTACTTTAGTGAATTTTTACTGAAGTACAAGTAAAGTTACAATTATAAAAATCTACTTGAGTAAAAGTAAAAAGTGTCTCATTAAAAATTGACTCAGAGTAAAAATTACCGCGTAATTTTTTTTACCAGCGGGGGTGGGATGGGGGATTCTAGTGTAGTTCAAAAAAGACAAGCAGATAGAAATCTGAAACTACTTGTTTTTAATTGAAGGAAGACCTTTGCATAATAAAGCTGTTGTCTTTCTTGTGCTTGAAATCAAAGCGGTCGCTTAAATATGATGTGACGCTCTGCACCAGATAGCCGAGGGAACAAAGAGCTCAGAGCCGAGAATAACGTTCAGCACAAAACCTTTATCGGCCTCTTTCAGTGTCACAAAATTATAATACAAAACATAAAGTAAAAGTAAAGAAAAGGGTAAAGGAATAGAGCGTTTCGGGGGATGAGCAGCACAACTGAGCTCCTACTCCGTTCTCTCCTTCTCACACACACACACACACACGCACACCTCTGCAGCGCGCACACACACGTTGGGGGGGTGACGGCAACTCTTAAAAGGTCAACATACATACCTACTGCAATGTGTTAAACAACCTAGGATTACGAGCATAATTCGTTCCGGAAGCAGGCTCGTATTCCAAAACACTCGTAAACCAAATCGCCATGAGAAATAATAGAAACTTGAATTATTCGTTCCACAGCCCCAAAAAATAAACACGTAGAAATAATTAACACAAAATATTAAGTAAAAATAAAACAAATTAATCGCCATTTTACCTTTAAAAAAAGTAAAAGTAAATCCCAGCAGATAAGTGTTTCCATTTGTGCGCACAGGCGCTGTGTATGTGTGTGTGTGTGAATCTAAAGTAAGCTCCCCTCTGCCCCTTCTCATCTTACACAGTTACCCTTCATCCACTCTTTTCACACACATGTGCGCACAAAACGAAACACTGTTTTATCGGAAAAATAAACAAGAAATCTCTAATGACACTTGACTGAGCGACACAACAACGGAATCACTGCTGTAAAGTAAAAATAAAATAAATGAACCTGCACTCTATCTTTGAACGAAATTGCGACAGAGCAGTGTTTCTGTGTAGAGTAGAGAGAAAGAGAGTGTGTGTGTCTCTGAAGGCGAAAGTAGGAGGGGTCTGTGTGTGTGGCATGGTGTCCAATGACGCGCGCGCACAAAGACACAAAGAGCAGGCTGAGCCTTGAGCAGAGAGAGAAAATCGATCTTTAACCTCTCTAATGAGACTTTTGCTTTACACGCGTGCTGTACACACACGCATACAGACACAAAATAAAATATGTTTTACGCGCACACATGTGGTCACAGTGTTATAATAAACAGTACACGCGTGCACGGATGTTGATTATACTAGTGTAAAGTTTTTAAAATTGTGTAGTAGAAGAAGCAAGTTGCTCGGTCTGTCCGCTGTGCTTCAATAAGCTTTTCTGGCACCAGGAGAGACTCAGTCAAACACACACACACACGTTGTCTGTCAGAAAGATCTCTGTTTATTAACAGCAAAAGATGGGGTTTTTATATGTTTGACCAAACGCCTGTGCCATCGACATGTTACTACAAAGAACATGAACCGTTGTAAATGTCCTGGTGAGATCCTGAAGAATCAAAGGAGAGGAAGATAGAGAGGTGTCCGTCCAGAGACAGATCACAAGATGTTGGCTCGAGTTAGGGGGAGAAGGGGGAAGGAGACAGAGGAAGATAGAGAGAGAGAGGGAGAGAGAGAGACATATAGAGAGAATGGGAAGGTGAGAGTGGGAGCGTTCACACCTTTAAGATGCAAGAGGAGACAGAACAGTCTATTTAAGTTTTGAATGGAACAATCCAAGAGAGAGAGAACGAGTAAAACAACAAGAAAACCGAATTGGACAGTGTTTACTTTTAGCTTTACCTTCAGTGTTTGGAGAATATTTCTTCTTTCCACCATTTTGTCCTCTGCTATAGAAACTCCTAAGCCTTTTAAAAGTCCTCCTCTTAACAATTTTTACCTTAGAAGCTGTTTTTAGGTCTAAGATGTTTCATGAATCATTTTTATCTTTACTAAGATTTAGTCCTAAATTTAAGGGAAAATTCTAGAAAAATCTCATAATTCTAAGCATTTTCTTAAAATTACTCCTAGTGATGAAATTCTTAGGCTTAAGAAGCTTTGTGAATACGGGCCCAGATGTTTAGAATAAAGATGGGTTAAATTAATGCAATATGAAAAACACCTTAAACATCTTGTCTGAATTATTGAGATTTTTTATGCCAAATATTTGTAGAATCCATGCTTATAAAAGCTCTATATGCTGTATATGCATCTCTATATTCTTCAGTATGCTTCTGCTGTGTATATCATTAAACTCCTCTCCAGAGCCAGCAGTTAGATCACTGACTGAGTGTTGCTGTAGGTACGAGGAAGAGAGTCGCATGACCTTGCTGATTAGTGAGAAAGGGAATCACATGACCTTGATGGTCCGCGCTCACCTGTTCTCAAAACTGGAGAACCTGATCCAAAGAAATTCAGAGACTTTTACTTTGGTCCTCTTAATACTTGGACAGTAACGAAGATGATGAAAACGAGCTTGTCTAACGCTGACACTGTAAACAATTAACTTCCACATGCACGTGTGGTTTATGCAGTTTACTCTTTGTTGCATCATGATTTGAGTTTTTTAGTTGTAACATAAGTATATTTTCTTCCTATCATTTTGACCTTTCCATAAGTGATCTACGATTCAGTCAGCCTTTCTCCTTAACTGAGCATAACACAAATCCTTAAACAACTCTGTGTACCAGTGGCCCTCATGGTAACTAGCCTCCAAGGAGACAATTAGACAGAGACATGGAGAGAAGGAGAGACAGAGCAAAGGAGAGGCAAAATATATGTATACCATCTCTCTGTGGGGAAAAAGTATATTTTTACCCATACCATTTCATACAAATTATACACTCCAGTCCATATATCCTAATAAAAATTCATTGTTTGAACTCTTTACATTAATTTTAAACAATGAATTCCAGATCGCGCCAAGAGATTATGTCAAGAGATATCTGACTCGGGCAGGATATGATAACAGCTTTACGTGCAATCATGATATCTGATAACATTATGACCCGGAACACTTGGTATCTTTGAACCAAATTAACATCGTCGGAAGATATTACGCTCGCTCATTGCTTGCCAAACAGAATCCTGTACAATTAATGTTAACACAGAGGTAATTTCCTCCGACGAGACCGAGAGCTTACATTTATGCTCTGAATCAACAGAGACCGGGTTAACCACGAGAGAAGGAACAATAATGACATTAAAAGCTGTGTAAAACGACTTATCATACAGTAGATATATGTTATACCAAATGGGATATTTGCGTGATTCGTTCCTTGTTTTAAACTCATTAATTTGGAATAGGATCAATTATTAAGAACATCAATGTATAGAAGTGTATAAAAGTGCACTTTTAAATTTTAAGGAATAACATTAAAATATGATCAGTTATTTTAAGGGGTGGCAGGGACATCTTGGTACATCACGAAATCCTCATTTAAATATTCTAATAATAGAATTTCATCAGAGTTTTCCAGAGGCCCTCCACATAAACAAACTCGCACTGACCATCTCTCAGTAACTGAGCATGATACAGTAACAAACTTGGTACCAAAATGGAGCTTGTTAAACCATGAATCTTTATACTTCATTTAACACTCAAGCCAGGAGCCTCTACTGTCTGTGCTTTGTAACAGTCAGAGATAAAACTGTTCATTTAGGGAAAGGTCTTCTGAATAGCACATAGAATAAAATGACAAGCTTTTCCCTCTTCTTACCTTAAACACGAGAAAAAACGTGCTGGTGAGGGAATGATGTTTATAATGCCTATGCAATAAATTGTAACAGGAACTTACTACAAGTACTCCCTGACTTACGAGCCAGTTCCGTTCCAGAAGCACGTTCGTAAGTCCGATTTGTTCTTAAGTCAGACAAAGTGGGTGCTATACATCTTTGACATGAATATACAATGTAAAGCATACCAATCCACTCGACTAAATAAGGTAATGAATCTTACACGTGAAATATAACAGTGTTGTTTCTGCATCTTTAAATTGCCAGTGGAATCCCAGACGCCATTTTGTCTCAGAGCTGTTTTCCACTGTATTGGACTGTGAACTCTATTTTGTTGAGGATTTTCCAAAATTAGGATTTTCCATCATCAGGACAGCTTCACAGGACAGCCAGTTTCTATCATTATGCTTCGGGACTGATTCATTGAGGCCAACTCATTTCTCAATTGTTAAATTTTGGAATCTGGTGCACTGCAGTATTTTTTGTACGTGTATTGAACCGGAAGTAGAACCGTGGTTCGTTCTTATCTGCGGAAATTCGTAACTTGAATGTTCATTAAGTCTGGGATTACCTGTAGTTTATTAGATGTTGCACATCAATAAATGTAACCATAAATGGATATAAAGCATGATGTGTCATTCATTAATAAATGTATCAATGTAACCCTTAGAGGAAAACCTTACATACATTATATTACATATAATATTCTTATATCCAGTAGTTCAAACTGCAGTTATGCCCTTAGTAAGACTGTGTCTCTCTGTGGAATTGTGCTGTGGTGTGTAGTTTCCACAACAATATGTGTACATGTGTCTGCACGCACATTTGTGTATGCCTATATACGTCTGCAATCACTGGGGTAGCAGATGGAGAATGATGGAGACTAATCCCACTCCATCTCACACCATTTGGAGTGTGTGTCTTGTGTACCAAAGAGCCGGAGAAGGCAGAGCAGTCTAAATAAGGTTGTAGGAATTATAGCTCGTCCTTGACTCAACAAGGATGTATGGACATGTTAGCAGGGACATGTTGTTTGTGGAAAGAAAAACTTAGAGCACATGAGATTATTAAGCAATGTATCTGTGTGCGAAAAGATATGTGAATGCATATGTGTATGTGCATTATGTATACTTGGCAGAGCAATTTAAATGCAGGAGGGCAGTTATCTCTCTTTGCATGTGTTCAAGAGCGCAGGAAAGGTAATTATGCTTGTAAAGATACTCCTAGTCATCACGTGACAGCAGCCTGGTAAAAAGTCATCTGTGCCTGCGCTTCACAGAGAGAGCAAGCAGATGGGAGTTCTGATTAAACCTGGGTTATGACGAAGCATTAGATTAAAGAATGGCAGCAATAAAAAGGCCTTTTCAGCTTCCATAACAAAGGGCGCAATCCAAGACATAACGCACCACACGTTCCCATTTGCATATTTAAACGTGTGTGATGTTCAGGGTTAGATGCTTAGTTTAATGACGCATTTAGTTCCTAATAAATCAGTTCTGGCAGCTCCCGGGTGCTGCCGCGAGCACTGCAGCACTGCTACTTTGAAGTCCCTGCTTTTGAAGTGGAGTTTAGAGCCTGAAATAAGCAGCAGTGAGGAGGAGGAGGAGGAGATGGAGGAGGAGGAGGAAGAGTAGAAAACGACGACAACGACGACAAATATCCAGAGAGACTTGTCTCTCCGTCGCAGGCGGATCGGAGAGGTACAGGCTCGAGCAACTAGACCTCATTTGGAGCTCCACTGGGAACACAGAGGCCACACCAGTTCTCAGCTCCCTTACCTAGCCTGATTAGAAGAGTACATTGCAACCTGGGAAAAGTGTGAAGGGAATGTGTAAATCTCACATTTGGTTGGAAATGGAGTTTTTAAAAAGTCATTTATGTTTATGCTCTAAGTTAATGAGTTCAAATGTGTGACCTGGAACATTTAAAGCAGTCAACTTCGTCTTAAAATTCAAATAAGACTTTTGTTCCATGAGATTGTATCACATGATCACTTGTATTGCTATTGTACATGGACATTATTAGTTTTTTTTTTTATATCTACACATCAATTGCCAAATGTCTGCAAATCCACACTTACTTACTCATCGTCTATACCGCTTTATCCTGTATTCAGGGTCATGGGGGGCCTTGAGCCTATCCCAGACGGGGTACACCCTGGACAGGGTGCCAATCCATCACAGGGCACTCATACACACTACGTGCATTTTGGGAACGCCAATCAGCCTAATCTGCATGTCTTTGGAATGTAGGAGGAAACCAGAGTACCCAGAGGAAACCCATCAAGCACAGGGAGAACATGTAAACTCCATGCACACAGAGAAGGGAATCGAGCCTGGCCAGGAATCAACCCGGACCCTGGAGGTGCAAGGCGACAGTGCTAACCACTCCACCACCATGCTGCCCATGTGCAAATCCTAATGTGTGTAAATTCCTTCGTCAAATTCCCTTGAAAGATGTACCGGGATTATCATTACTTTTACTTATTAATCTTCAGTAACCAATTTACTCTCAGTATACTCTAAATCTAGAGCCAATCCCATTTTTTTACTTGGGTCCTATGGCAGAGGAAACTCTAAAGGTTAAGACTCTGGGTTACTGATCAGAAGGTCAACGGTTTAAGCCCCAGCCCTGTCAAGTTTCCACTGTTAGCACCTTGAGCCCTTAACCCTGTCCCAGCTTCCTACAGTATCTGGTATATGCTGGGGATTTCACTGTGACCAATAAAGGTTTTTTTTTCAATGCTACCCACTGTGCTACATTAATGTCGCTGTTGTTGTCATCATCATCCTTACGTGTGTAATTGGGGTATGTTTTTGTTTACTTAACAGAACAACCTGTTTGTGTTTATTGTCTGACTCATTAAATAATTACATCATAATTGTAGATATGCGTTATTCAGGGATCTCCTTGAGAAACCCCAGAAAACTCTGTCTGGGATGTTGCTGCAGACTTTCTGTCCTTACCTCCCACCTCACATGGCCGTAGACATCGTGCACACTATGTATATAATCGCTAATTCGATCGACAATAGGCAATCTCTTGTTTTATTATAGTGTCAGATATGCTGCTAGATAGCAGTCATAAGCACAGGTCAGCATTCTCATGTTCTTGTGTTCCTTTTGTTATTACTTTCATAGGTGATGGAAAGGTGTTGTCAAAGGGGTTGATGACTTTCTTTCTCCTTCTTTCTTTCTCTCCCCCACTGTCATCCCCTTGGCTGACAATGAGTGAGCACTCCATTTCCTCTGCTATGTCTCCATACGTGTCTTCTTTTCACTCTCAACAGGAACCACAGAGAATCTTTCTCTCTCTCTCTCTTTCTTTTTCTGCTTTCACTGAGGGACTCTACACGTCGTTGCTCATGTCCCCCTGTCTCTGTGTCTCTGCAGACACCCTGTCAGTCGCCCTTTCCAGTCTGTGATGAACAATTACATTAGAGGACTAATGCACTGAGAAATGACAGCAGCGTCCAATACGCGGTGCCTCGCGGTCCATTGGCAGTTGCCTGGCAACCTCAAACAACACAGCTTTGTCTGACTAAAGCAAAGACTTAGAATGATGAAAGTTCAGGAGTTTTGTTATTCACATGTTTCACTCACACATGCAGAATTTGGCATAGAAGACAAATTTATACAGTCATTTTAGATAGATTGTCTGATGAGTTCATCCATAATAACCTTTATTTGGGGGAATGGTGGGGGTGGAATTTAGTCGTATCGAATTCCCTGTTATTGGGTGGGTCCCCCACATTAAGGCTACTGCTACCAGTCAGGAAGGGGCCAAAGACTATTAAATATTTCCTCTGAGAAACATGACGCCAGGCAACTGCATCTTTTCGTACTTCTCGCTCACTCACTGTTGGGAGCAGCGTGACACAATGAGAGGACTGCGCAATCCGAGTGTTTCCACTGCTTGCACGAGTTCACAGACGCCCGTGATTGGTTGTTGAGCCATGCCTCCCATCCAATTGTAAGGAAATCCACGCTTATGCAAATTAGGCGATGATGTCATTTAGCAACTTTCAAGACCTCCAATAGCTACTTCTCTTACTGAGGAGTTGGCAACACTGATTCTTAATGCAAAATGGGATGCAACCCAGTAATAGCAAGAAATACCTAAAGAAGTGGACAGGGAGTCTAGAAACTCTGTCCTGCTGTCTAGAAACATATGTTTCCATGTTTTTTTCATACAATCAAATCATTTTGGTAATCAGTTATTTTTTGGATCATCTATTAAAGTCAGTTGATGGCCCTAGGTAGTGAGCAACAGAATCTTTGCGCAGTCTGTCAGTTTTTCAGTTTTATTGGCTCTATTCAGAAAAGGAGCACAGAGAAAAACTGGGCTGTACCAAACTGGAAAGAAAAAAATCACCAAGCTGAAGTGTGTCACTACGTGTCTGCAACCGAGTGCATTTTAGAGGAGGCGCTGCATCTGTGGCATACAGAAAAGTTTTTAAAGTGGGACAGCAAGGAGTTTGTTGAATTCTGACTGCCTTTGGAGTATATGTACAGGGGGAAACCCAGTTATTCACTTCACAATCTTCCTTCAATACACAATGTAGCACTGACCCATTTTCTACCACAGACCAGTCTGTTGTAGGTTAAAGACTCAAGCAATCAATGTCTGACCAAGTCGTATTGTTTATCAGCTTTACTCCTCTGGCATCCAGCAGAGCTAATTGGCTTATTATTATGGCCTTTTGGAGAGACCAGCAAGCGGTATCCCCCCTGGGGTAATCACATGGCCTGTTTCTATAGTGTTCAGTGCTGTCTGGGGAGTTTGAATGTCCTCCCAGTCCCCTATGACAGAGGTGTGGGAGGTAAGAGGTCTGAACACAGCGCTTAATGAAAGAGTGCCATGTGTAGCCATGAATACCACAAGCATAATAAGTATTAATTACTCCATCTTCATGCATACTTGAGTTTCATAAGAAGGAAAAAGAAGAGGTTTTTTTTTTTTTTTGCTGGACAATTCATGGTGATCCTAAAAATAAAAAAATACTTTCCATGTTATGAAAAAGACACAGCATGCCCATGGACTTGCTGTTTTTCCTATGAAACCATAAAAGTCTTAAGTGCTATTTAGTATTATTACACTTGTGGTGACGATTCTCACTGTATACCCTTCCCAATTCTGTATCTCTGCAGGCGGACCCTCAGGGGCGAGACATGGCTATCCGGCCCTTCCTGGAGCACTGTGAGAACACACATATGACCATTTGGCTTGGGATCGTTTATGCCTACAAAGGCCTCCTTATGGTAAGTGAGAGGAGATGCATAGACATTTATGACCTTAGTATTTTAGAGCTTGGTGCATTT
>JAOVVB010000030.1:7953472-7985404 GCA_028570985.1 Heterobranchus longifilis
GGGGTGGGGGGGGGGGGGGAGGGGGGTACATCAGGTCATCCGGTCATCCTCACACATCCTCACAGTGCTCACCGAGATCTACATTTCACCTACTTCTCTTTCCCCTGTACCGGTCTCCCTGTCCCAGACAACAACAGATGCAACAGGGGATGCCAGCTGAGCTAGCCTTATCGACTTCCATGGGTGTTTTCACAAATGTCACTGTTTTTGGACCCTTTGTCAACACATTAGACTTTAGTAGCTCACGACACTGACCATCCAGAAGCCTCATATTCAGAACTTTAACAAATACCACAGTACACACAAGAGCGGGCTGTCATCGTGCCGGGAATAACGATTTGGGGTAGAATCGGGAAAGGCTGGGCACTCCTGAAAATGGCCTTTGAAGACTGTCGACCAAACATGAAAACAGTTTGGTGCAGCTTTCCTGGCACTGATTAGGTGTACATGGCGTGGAAAAGTGTTAGCTTGTTGCTTATACAACTGACTCACAGAGACAGCGAGCCAGTTGTAGGTTCTGCTAATCCTTAACAAGCAAACGTCACAGCACACACGCGCTATATAGTGGCCGGGGCTTTCGTCATAAAAAAGGTCATATGTGAATTGATCACGATAATAGATTTAGAGCAAATATCTATAATGACACAAACTGGCTATCAGATAGGCAGAGACACAGTTGTCAAGCAAGAGAGGCCTCATGATATCCTTGGACCAGGCACATAGCTCTCTGGAAAACCCTGTTGTGGTGTTAACACTCGTATGGAAGTGCAGCAGGAACGAATACAGAAGTCGGCGAGACCTGTAAGAGCCTGAGGTCCAGTCTTCCATTTTATCAAAGTGTATGGGCCTGTAATCAAAAAACAAGCAGCTGATAGATCATTCCTCTGTGGTGGAGGGATGGTGGAAGTATTGCCCCTTATATGAACTTTCGGCAGACGAATCATCTCTTGATGTGATCCATTAATGGCTCCAAGCAGAGGTGACATCAGAGATATACAGTAGATAGTATTGAGGGGGAAAACGTGTCATTATGGAATGCTCATCCGTCAACGCGAAGTGATCACACACATCCACCCTAACGGAGAAATAAAGCTGCACAATAATGGCTGGATCCAATAAGTGAATTGGTCACATGGTTATAACCTGATCGCAGCGTTTTTCTCTCTTGATCCCAGCGAGTGAAACATCTTTACCAACATTTGTTGTAGCTTGAGCCAGCCAACACAGGGCCTGGATGGAGAGCCTGCTGTCCGTTGC
The DNA here is from genome assembly GCA_028570985.1 of Heterobranchus longifilis. Lineage (NCBI taxonomy): Eukaryota > Metazoa > Chordata > Actinopteri > Siluriformes > Clariidae > Heterobranchus > Heterobranchus longifilis. Next base: position 7,954,730 of record JAOVVB010000030.1, read on the forward strand.
ACATCATTCACGCACATCGAGGACTCAATCACAAAGCCTGAGGTGCAGGAGAAATTTCTGCCGCCGTCCCTAAGTGGCCCTGGAAAACACATTACCTGGCACTTAGCAACAGTGACCATACCTCATAGTTGCTATAGAAATGTAACTGTGTGCTGTGAACTTTGCACAAATGTCTCACAGATATAGAGCATCTAGCTGTTGTCATATTTTTTTGTAAACCTATATCAAGACAACAAAAGAATTGTATTCAAAATGCAAAATATTGGAATAAGCTAAGTATCACCATTCTCAAGAACAATTTCCTTTCTGCAGATATTTCACCAGTGGTGTCTTGAATTTTTTTTTTCCGTTTGTTTTTTTTTGTTCTTGTTTTTTTTTTTTGCGTTTGTCGAATGCTGTGCCTGTGACCTTGTACTTGGAGCCAGATGGACACTATAGTGCTGATCGGTCAGATTAATGAATATAACTAAACGATTTGATAAACTAACGCATCCTGATTGTCTTTCATAGGTTTTTTTTTTTTTTTTTGGTGTGCTAGAAATGAAACAAAACGAAACTGTTAGCCGATCATCTTTTTTCCGATTTATTTTTCAGCGTACGTTAACGTCTAAGAGGACCACATGCTAACCGCCGAGGCTGTTAGTCAGCTTCGGTATAACAAATCATAGTGAGAAAGACCTTTAAACATAAAGCAAAAATTTCACAATGCCACGGCACCTCAGCCTCTGACACTCTACTCCAGGATGCTCGTGTCCTTGAGAGCTTCATTTTTATACGTGCTTCTGAAAGTACTGCCAAGATCGCCGTTTCGATTTATTTCTAAAATGTTCTTTTTCAAGGAGGTACAAAATAAGTTACACACACGCATCTTGTCACTGCATACAGCACTCGAATGATTATTTATAGTTTATTACACTGCTGTATTAAAATAAAAATTGTCCTGGATATTAATTATTTTGAAGTACAACTAAACCATGCATATCTACACAGTTTTTGGAGTTCTAACCAAAATGATTAATGGTGATGACATTGAGACTAATGTTCGAAAAATATATATATTTTTTGTGGATCCTCAAGTACGTCCAATCTCCGAGATTTAGTAAAAGGTGTAGGATGTTATTATACGCTCTTATTTCCCTTCTCTATTTCAGTGAAAGTGGTTGTAAAAGGGCTCCCTAATGTTGATTTTTTTGGTGGCGAACCTCTGGAGCTCAGAAGTATCAGTGATGAAACTCAATTATTCCTTATCCCTGTGCTCCAGCGATTCAAGTGTTTCTGACCAGCTTTTCTTTGTGCTTGAATATAAGTGGAAAAAGAATATTTACGTATAAAGTAACCCATATCACAGATTACCATACAGTTTTAAATTATTCGTGGTTATTATTGATTGAAGTTTAAAAAAAAAAAGAAAAGAAAAAAAAGTAGCAATCACTACTCATTTAGACATACCGGTATTCAACACCTGAACCAAATTACAAGGGGCGTTCAAGCCAAACCAGGACTTTTTCATGTAATGAAAGTGTAAAACGATTGACATGTACAGAAGACTTTGGGCGCAGTACGGTGATGAGACTCTTAGCCACAGTAAAACATTTTAAAGATGCAAACATTTTTAATGCAGTGAATGACGATCCTGGCCAAGGTGGGAGCACACTGCAGTCGTTCCCAATGGAGATGCGTCTGTCTGAGGGAACTGTACACACGATCATTCATGAACACAACTTGCGTGTTACAGGAACTCTGGGAAAGCTGGGAGTTATTGCCCCATTCGAAGTACAGTCCAATCATGTTTGAGCCGTTAAAGGAGTTCCTGGGAGGCCAGCGTTTTAGACGTGAAGCAGGCAATCCGATCATATCATGAGAAATCTTTCTACCTTGATGGTATCCAAGCACTAGTGAAACACTAGGATAAGTGCATTAGTGTAGCAGGGGATTATATAGAGAAATAAAAGGAGTTTTTACTCTTATAACTGTGTACTGTTATTCTGCACAATCAAAAGTCCAGGTTTGACTCGAACACCCTTATCATTTGCTTATTACTACTGTAACCGTTAATACATTCGATTTATTTCTATATTAATCCAGAGGAATCTTCGACAAAAAATGGTGATTATTAATTTCCGTACAATAACAAACGCTGTAATCATACAACAAATAAATCATTAGAACTAATTTTCTAATTTGCATTTTCGTCAATTCCACCCATGGTATCCTATGCATATATTGTAGAATTTATTTTCCAAATTCTAATAAATGCACATTTATGAACGTGGCAATAATCAGCTGCAGGCTGTCTAGACAGATACACTGAAGTCATATCACACTGTAAGGTGTGCATGAAAGCAGGTTGAAAAAACCTTCTGCACAGGAACACAAGACAGTTTCTCTCAAAATAATATGGAAAAAAAAAACAGGCTTTGTGCTGACCACAAATTATTTATACTGCAACCACAAACTCTGATATGTCTGTGAGTGTCCTTCATAGTAATGATGAGAACTGTGAATTTAAAACCAAGCTCCTGTTTCTTCTCTGGGGAAATCAGTACGAGACCAAACTACCGGGTTATTTTTGAATTTTTTTTCTTTTTTTCTTTTGAAGTGTTATGTAATATTAATGGAATTCATCGAGCGTGTCTGTGTGCGCATGTGTATGCGTGTGTATTGATCAAACACACAGTTTACTCGAGACAGAGGTACAAAAAAAGAAGCAGCACTGAAATTTTTATGGAGTGTCTTCTTGTTACAGGCAATAAACTCTGGAACCAAGTCGGTCTTGGTCGGAACTCTTGGTCGCTTTGTCATGTTACTCACAAAATCGTTTTAACGCTGGACGACAGTTATCGTAAGCCTGGACTATCGAAGGCGTTCTGCGAGGTGAATAGTGTGTGTTGACTATGACGACGTGTAACAATAAGAGCGCCTCCTCAATACCCCAAAAAGCACGAAGGACTATTTCTACTGTATATAATGTATAAAAAAAAAAAAAATTTCTGTAGAGGTATTAATCTATGATAGTGAGGGGACATTACAAATGACAAAAAAAAATTTACAGAATGTCAACGGTGAGTGTGTATGTCTGTTTGCCACTCTGTGAAAATGTGCCGTCTCCAAGTTTACATATCGCTATAAGAAACTATTTATTCTGTGCAGAAAGACTTCTCTCTCTCGATCTCTCTTTCTTTTGGTTTTAGTTCTCAGAACATCGGTGCCCATCACAATTAAAATGATTCACAACTCTGACCTTTTTGTTTTCTTTCTCTTTTTTTTTTTTTTATATATCAAGTAAATTCTGTGCTCCACAATTGTCCAGAGCAGTGTGTTTGTACATACACACACCAGAGCTCTTGAAGAATCGAAGTGGATGTGCTCATTTCATATTCTTGTACCCTTAAACTGCATGGAAGTCATAACATTTTTAATAAATTATTGCAAAAAATGTTTTTTTATTAATAAAATAATTAAAAAAACAACGCAAGGCTGTTTTTTTTTCTTTTCCTGATTTAGCAAATCTATATCATCAATATATAATGACTATTATTTTGGTTAATATTGAGATCAGGGTTATTTAACATAATTTATCATTGACTGGTAACATCATGCATTTATTAATTAAAAGGAAAAAAAAACTTAAAAACAAAACTAGAACAATATGTTTAAAATAATAATAATTTTCCTTATTATTATAATTTTTCTTATAATATTTTTTTTCCCCCAAAATAAATTTCATAACCTTGCTAAGAATGAATTTGGGCTTATGGTGCGGGGACAAGGTGCCCCAGTGTAATGAAAATAGATATGTAGAATCTTTAACACAAAAGCAAAACATCACGGCAAAATAATCCTATATAATAAATAATAAAAAATATATTAATAAATAAAATAATCTTCATAATTGTTGTTAGTCAAAACCGTAATTAAAGATAAATTTTATCAATCGCACATCCTTAACAGTTACTATATTAATGAGTGTAGTATTTTATATTTCCTTTTATAATTCTCATCATTATTATTGTTCCTATTTTTCCTACATAAATAAATAGCACTGTCATGATACCATATTTCTTTTTTGGACCTGCCATGAGCTTCAAAACTTCCTAACAGCTTCTCTTTCTGAGCCAGAGGCACCAGACTTACTGAATGTAATTAAATAAAATGGGTTAGAAAAATGATGGTGGTAAATTTGTTAAAGCAGAGGCCTAATTAGTTTGTGAGAAACTGTACCATTTTAATGAGATCTGATAAATCTAATCATAATCTAGAGTCTAATATAGTGTGAATCATACAATTAGTTTGTTTGATTTTTATTTGTTTGCGAAACAATATCGCAATAAAAAAGTAATTACTCATTTAAATGTGTACAGTATCCATACTCCAAAGCTGCAATAAATTAGATTTGCTGTGAAGTACAGTAGATTACTTTAATCTTGGTAGAATCTTAGACCGTTGCCCAGGTCTTGCACTTTTTAGATGCTCCCTAACTGATGCCATGTCCTGCGTTTCTGAGAGTTTAGATTAATTAGGCTTTAACAGGGGAAATGTTAAACAGTATTCAAGTGAACTCGGTTTTCTTTCAACTCCAGAGTATGATGATTGTCATTTTTTTTGGTCACGTACACAATCATACATGGTATGATATGCAGTGAAATGCTTGTATGACTGCCCATGACCAAAAATTAAAAAAGAAGAAAATGGAGCATTCAAATAAAAAATATAAAATAAGAATATTATATTTATATAAAATTGAGTTGTTGGTCTTTCGGTTGCTCCCGACAAGGGGTCGCCACAGCGTAATACCCAGTCCGCTAGAATACAACTTGTAGAATACAACTTGGCACAGGTTTTACGCCGGATGCCCTTCCTGACGCAACCCTCCCATTTTATCCGGGCTTGGGACTGGCACTGCATCCAGTGGCTGGGGGGTTTGGGCACTGGCTGGGAATCGAACCCGCGCCTTCCGCATGGCAGGCGAAACACCTACCACTGAGCCACTAAACCATAAGAAAACCCTAAACCATAAGAAAAGTCGGCTCCAATATACTAAAAAACATATAAAAAATTACTGCAAAACAATTCCTGCTATTGATTATCACCCAAATCAGGATGGGTTCCCTGTTGAGTCTGGTTCCTCTCAAGGTTTCTTCCTATTCCCATCTCAGGGAGTTTATCCTTTCCACCGGCGCCCTTGGCTTGCTTATCAGGGACTATCTGATCATTTGGATTCAAATTTAAGTTGCAAGTATGCAAGTTACATAAGCTCTTGCACAATCTGGCCATTTTTCTCCGGAAATCAGAACCGCTATACTGAGCACTAAAACCAATTCATGAATTGCAAAATAATTGTGAAATCCCTCTCTGTTAGAAGCTTTTTTCACAACACCATCATGCCTTTTACTGTTCTCTTTTCAACAATCTGTTTAAAGAACGCCTAAACCATCAACCTTTTGACTACCAGAATCAAGAGAATCAGTGTTTGTAACTACAACCCTTTAACCCAGAGATCTTTAAGGCCCCATGTTAGACATTGATTATCTCTCATAGTAACTTGAAAGACCATTGCATCACTGCTTTAAATAAACTAGGCTTCCAGGAAGGGTGCTGGGGTTTTGTCTTGGGTTTTTCACTCAGTTTCTGTGAGGAGTCCTCACTTCTCACTTTGTGTGTGTGTGTGTGTGTGTGTGTAAGTTTATAATAAAATGACTCAGTAGTTGATGTTTGGTCATTCTAGACAGTTTCTTATCAGCATTTGTAATTTATAATAACCCCCAGGCAGTACCTTGCACTTGAAAAGAAAAACAAGCGTTGTAAATTTTATAACAGTAGCATTCACTCTTTACGTCTTTTTCTGCCATGAAATAAACCATGACAGTCAGTTTTTTATGCTGAAAGAATGTGCGTGTTGTAAGTGATAGTTTGAGCTTAAATATAAGAGAACACTGTATATTTTAATTTTTTTATTTTAATTAGTATTAATTAATAGTTTTAAAAGTTGTTTAAGACAGTGGGCATCCAATGAAGGAAATGACAGTTCTAAGTTTCTTCCTGTGACAGCAGCTAACATGGGTGGAGTAGCTTGTGCAGTATCTCTCGAATGGTTATTAGTCTGTTGTAAATGTGCTAAAATATGACTCTTCATGAACATCGTACAAGCACTGAAGTAAGCAGGTTCCAGTATGGAAGCAAATTAGAATAATTCAAATTATGATGCCAATATGCTTCCATATTCCAGGGAAAGACTGTTCATACAGAGGAAACTAAAGCATGTGCACTGTCGCATCATTCCAGTATATAACCATAGGGTGGTAACAGAAACTAAACGTGTTACTCAGAGTATAAATGTAAAGCTATTACAAATACAGATTTAAATAGTAAGTGCAGCCCAGCTTTGTCGAAATTCCTGACTACAATTACAAAATTACCGAAATTACCGAAAATTCACAAATTTTGACTAGACAATTTAATGTCATCAATATTTTAGGATAAATATTCTTGTTGAGTTACCTGAAATAGAAAGAACAGGCTTGCTTTTTAATGTTTTGGAAAGTTTCCTAGCTAACTTGGTCACAATTACGCTGATTATAACCTCAAGTACAGAAGCTAAGGACAGAATATTCTACAATCCAATATACTGTATGTTGTCGTTGCTGTTTTGCTGTACATTGTTCTGTTATTTGTTGGTTTGTTTCTGTTTCTCTTGGCATCACATTAGGTTCCACACATAAAGACTTCAGTTCTTGACTATACCCATTATACAGTAGAGCTAAATACATTTTGAGCACTGAGGTCAATTTAGCATGCATAGCTACTAGTTTGGGACTACAGCACCCAGTCAGCCACTGCACTCCACATGTTCACATCAAGCAAATGTCACATGACCACAAACAGCACATGAACCACGGTTATGCACAATGAGTGTCAGTGTTTGTACAGCATTTCTGGGCAGTGTCTGTTGTGAGGAGCATTGTTGTATGCTGTTGTATCGTTGCCATGCTCATGTTTATTCCATGCTTGTCTAGTTTGTGTTTGTTAAGGGATCCTAGTTGCAGTTTATGTGTTTTTCACTTTTACGTAATAGAACACTCTGCTCTTGCATCCATCTCCAACCAATCTGTGACAGTGCGAAAGATGGATGCAGCTGATTTTACCCAGATCAAGAAAGAACAGGCTTAGTGTATCCAAAAATAGCTAAAAAATGTTTTAAATTGCATTTCTAGGTATGCTACATCCCAAAATCTGCTACAAGGCATACAGATAAGAGTAAGGAGTAGCTTACTTTTTAAAGAACAGAACAAAAAATTGCTATTCATACAGTGGCTAAATCAGGAGTGATATTCATAATTTGCTTGTTAAAAATATTATACATTTTATAAATAAATTAATACTCATACTTTCATTGTGTATGTGATAGTGTATGTGATCTACTTTGCATGTTTATAAGTGAGCACTGTGATGCACCAGGAAACTCAGATGTTACTCAAGTCTGTTTGCAAATTAAGCAACAACTTTCATGTCAGTGCATAAGAAAGAGTGTGTGTGTAATGCACCTCCTGGGGGCTAGAAGGCAGGAATCGTGGCTTCTCGATGTTCAATAGGTTCTTGATACCCAGCATGACGTGCTCCCGTCGCCGCTGCCTGTACAACTTCTCTTTGTCACACAGTGCAAGGCTAAACCGCAGATCGATAGCAGAACTGGACAGACACAGAGACACAACACTTTAGTTAAGCTTTATTTTCAACTTGTCTGAAAAAGCAACAGAAACAGCGTTCAGCTGGTACCTACCAAACTTCCAGACTGAGCTCTAAGAACACTGTTGTGGTCTGATGGAAGAACAAAAAGACACTCCATTAATGTGGCACGGATCACCGTAGGATAATATACACCAATTAACCATAATATTATGACTACCTGCCTAATATTGAGTAGGTCTCCCTTTTGCCCCCAAAACAGTGATGCACGTCACCTAAAACACCTTTCTATGGAACCAGCATTAACCTTTTTCAGCAATTTGAGCTACAGTATGTCTTCTGTTGGATCAGACTCCACGGACCAACCTTCACTCCCCATGTGCATCAGTGAGGCCATGTCACCAGTCCACTGGTTCTCCTTTCTCGGACCACTTTTGGGCACTTTTTGGACTCCCAAAAGTGCTCCAAGGAAGAAAAAACTGTGAACCGGTGAAAAGGTCATGGGAGGCCAAAGCTCATTGCTGCACTTGGGGAGCAAAGGCTGGCCCATGTAGTCTGATCCAATAGAAGAGCTACTATAGCTCAGATTGATAAATAGGTTAATGCTGCTTGTGACAGAAAGCAGTTTGAACACATACTGTAGGTAATTACTGTTTTAATGGAAAAAGGGGGACCTACTCAATATTAGAAGGGATATATAATATAAGGGAATGCTGAAAGAAAGAAAGAAAGAACAGTATGGTTTCTTACTTTTCCTATAAGAAAGGGCACCTGTTCCTTTTGTCCCACTTTAACTTGGGAAATGCGATACGTGCTCATGCCCAGTGTCTCATCCATCACATAATTAGCATCCATTAGTGTTAGCTGAAAACATTGCATTAGACATTAGGAGCTGTCAGAAGTTGTTCAGTTCAAAACAGATCCTAAAGGATTATAAGCGAAGCTGTTCAAGGTTACCTCCAGTTCATTGTCCTGGTTTGGGTCCAATATGAACTCAAAGCTTTCATTCCACTCAGGGTTGATGTCATTATCAATGTGCCGTGTCCTTTTTCTGCTCTCAGGAGATGTGGGAATGAAAAGCTCTACATAGGGGTCTGGGGTGTCCACTACATGAAAATACACACACACACACACACACACACGCACACACATTGATGTATAGTGAGGCAAAAAGAAAGTCTATTGATCTAAGTGTTTCATCATTTGCTCTGAGTGTTCCACATGAGGACGATGCTGGATATTTGATGTGAAAAGGCATCAGCATTCAGTTTAACCACTGAAATAATGTTCTACAACTCACATAAGTCACCCAAAGCTCCTTTGGTGACATTTTCTGCACGTAGCACTTTCACTTTAAACTTGTGCGAGTACTGCTGCTCGACCTTAAAGGTAGAAACAAACAAATTTAGGGCAAAGTATAATGATTTCTCATAAATAGTTAAATCATTCTTCAATACTTCTTATTCTTGTAATATATGTAGCAGTGCACAATAAAACACTCAGTATCAGAGGGTAATTCTGTTATTATGATAATAGTTGTTAGCTATTCATTCATTCAAGTAATACTAACACATACGTAGACATTCATGTACTACTAACACATAGACATTTCCCCACTGTGGCGAATAAAAGTATATCTTATCTTATCTTATCTTAAATCACACATCCTTATTCCCCCTGCTCCTAATGCAATGCTTTTGCATACGTACACTAAATTACGTTACACATTAGCTGGCTTCGTTTTACATTTTATTTAAGATTTGCAAAATAAACTATGTGTGCTTCATTGAACTTAGTTTTTATTACACTTAATAAATCTTGCCATGGTACAGCTGAAAGCTGATATTTAGTTTCCAAACTGTTAACAGTATTGTCAGAAATCACAAAGACAATTAAAAAGGGCAAACATTCACTCACTGTCATTACCACTTTATCCTGTATTCAGGGAGCCTATCCCAGGAGACTTAGGGCACAAGGCGGGGTGCACCCTGGACATGGTGCCGAACCATCACAGGGCACACACACACTATGGGCAATTTGAGAACTCCAATTAGCCTAATCTGCATGTCTTTGGACTGTGGAAGAAAACCAAAGTAAAGACAATCTCTGATGCAAAGCTGATTTTAGAGGTATAAAATCCTTTCTGTATGAAATAAATTAACATGAACAAAAAAGATCAAATAAATATTTTGTTTGAGAACGTTGTCTTATAAAACTCCATCAAACATCTAATATTGAAGTGTAATAGTGACTGTACATTACCGAGTGCAGGGGAAGGAAACCCATCGCTCTCGTGTTTGAATGAAAGAGCGCTGACTGCTTTGAATATAGCGTTTACGGTGGAGGGAGAATTTTAGCACGTAACCCTGTTTATTGTGCAATTGGCAACCCAGTTGATTAAAAGTGCTGCATTCCGATCAACAAGTAGTTCCTGAGAAGTCGACTGCACAGGCAACAGGAAGCATACTTTAAACTACGCTACGGCACGGACCGCAGCGATCGTCAATCCATTGCTCTTCCTGTGATATCCTGGATGTGAAGAAATGATTTCTTTCAACCTGAATTTTATTACCTGAATTTTGTCTACCTGAATTTGTGATGTTGAAAAATTTTGAAGGTTGTATTTTTAATACTTGAAAATATTTTTAAACTGCTATTTAGTAGCTTGAAAATTTTTGCATTGAATTTTAAATGCTTAAATTACATTTTCATTTGAACATATTTCATTCCAACCTCAATAAATTGTAGTGCCAAAAATTTAAAGCATTATAAGGATTTTTTCAATTCGGATCAAAATTTAAAATTTTTATTGCAACAAGTTTTTTTTTCAATTCATGTAATTCAACATGCTAATTTGCTTTGGGGAATTTTGGCACTATTATACTTCCATACATTTAACTATTCATGTTTATGTAAGAAACTCAACACAGTGTTTTCTTCTAACCATTTTAAAAACCTGTCTCATTTCTTTTGGTGGTCCCATCTTATTTGCCTGAATAATGTTATTAATATTCTCATTAATCTACATATTTTATAGAATATAAATCTCTGTAACATGTTGTTGTTGGTCTTTCTGCTGCTCCCAGCAAGGGGTCGCCACATCGGACCATCAGACCATCCGATTCGCACTCAAGCTTGGCACAGGTTTTACGCCAGATGTCCTTCCTGAAACAGGCCTTCCATTTTATCGCGCTTGGGACCGGCACTGTATCCAGTGGCTAAGGTTTGGGCATTGGATACAAATCTCTGTAACCATTTTTTAGAAATTAAACAAACTTATAAGTGATCTTTTCTACTGACAATAATTATTTACATACTATATATCATTAATCATTACTGGAAACGTTTTTAAAACTTTTGCTCAATGTGTAACTTATGCACTTTTTTTAATGGTGTATCATGCGATCAGGCTGAACTGAAGCGTTCCAGAAGTAGCATTATCTCAGTATGTAAAATAACTGAAGCATGCAGCTGTGGTGTGTGTAATCACAGCTATAAAAGTACAGTAGGCAGTGTGTATAAAAAACAACTGCATCACTGACACCAAAGCATAATAATCAAAAACAACTTTTACTGGAAATATTACTTGTTTTATCTGAATAAACATTTTTAAATTAATCTAAGGTATTTTTGTAACAATTACGGGCGAGATGATTTTATATTAGCATTTGTATCACTCTAAAATATGTATCAACAACCAGTATAATTCAAGACGTCCTTATGTCTTATGTCCTACGTGAGAGGAGACTTATTTTTAGGAGATATTTTTTTGCAGCTTGCGGTTGACAGGTTGGTGAGATCTCATATAACACCAATGAACTGCTTGCTAGCATAAGAAATACTAGATTTACTGTCAGACTCTGGCTGAAACACTGTACTGTGGAACCTTTACTGTAAACCAGCAGACAGCAATTTTAACAGTATTTTATGTCAGTTTTATTAAACAATATCATGCTGTATTTTTTTTTTATAGAATGGCTGTAAATATTAACCTGCTTCAGATGCAGTACAGTATCACACTTCACAGGCTTCACATTTTAGAAATACATCATGGTAAAACTTTTCAGTAATTTCTTTTTTTCTCAGGCTGAATACTCATCATACTCAATTTTACAAGTTGTTTTAATCAGGATTAGAACAGAGATTAAAAAAATTAAATGGACTCTTATCATAAATACACATTAGCTAAGTGGTTAAGATGTTGGATGACTGAGCTGAAGGTCATGGCTTCAAACCCCAGCACCACAAAGTCTCGACTGCTAGGCCTTTAATGAGGTAAATGTAAGTCGTCTGGATAAGGGGTTCTACTATAAATGCTGGAACTGTTATGGTTAGTCATCTGGAGGTCGCTACTATCAACAGCTGAACAGTACAATTCATATCCTTCTGGTCCTGGTGGTCAGTCGGTTAATTTAACTACAGTTCAGATCTAATAGTTACATTAGCATTACATACTGTAAGCTCACTACAATACAGAAGAGCTCAGTATAGTCATGATATATCAGCAGAACACATCAGTTGCATTTAGTGGTGGGTGATAAATATATGACAAGCAAAATATTTAGCATTAAATTATAGCTTTAAATTATATATAAGTACATCATCTCTCCTAATGTATTTTAACCTCCTGATCCCTGAATGTTGTTCATAAAATGTTGATAAAATTTTCTCCCAACTATATTGTCTGTATATCCTTGTGTGATCCTCATATGAGGACTGCTTTGCCAAACTTCTCCCTGTTTGAAGATACACATTAAGCTATCAGGTGCTAAAGAGATAAAGAGAACTAATGAGGAGGAAATACAATCACACCAGCAGAATCTGGATCTCAGGAGGTAAAAACGGACATTAAATAACTTAATAACTTAATAACTTTTTTTAGAAGTCCCTTAAAAATGTCCATTTTGTGGCTGTTTTAATGCCTATTATATCATTCACCACGTAAAGTGTCATTGTGTCAGTGAGGCTTTTCCAGCGTTTACTTATTTCTCTTGAGGAGTGCCCTTCTTGCACGCATTTGTTTACTTCACTGTTGCTCTGGCTATGATCACAGCTCACATAGCTCACGTACACACCCTGTGTTATCTTAATCTCAAAACACTTTTTGGCCTGCTTTCTTGGTTGTTAAATAAATCTGTCTAAATATTTCCTCAAAATAACAATGTCCAGTTTATTAGAAACACCTGTTCACCTGGACATTTATGCTGTGAACTAATCAGCCAATTACATGGAAGCAGCACGACTTGCGTAGAATTTATATAGAAATTACATAGAATCAGGTCAAGAGCTTCACATCAAACAACAGAATAGGGATAAACTCTCTGTAACTTTAACCGTGTTATGGTACCACATGCGCTGGTTTGAGAATTTCAGAAAGTGCTGATCTCCTGGGATTTTCACACGCCTCAGTAGTTAACACTAAGTGGTGCAAAAACAAACAAACAAAAAACATGTGATCGAGAGTGCTGTGGGTGAAAACGCCTAGTTGCTAAGAGAGGTCACAGGATATGGCCAGATAATAGAGTATCAAGTGATTGTATAGTTTTCGAAAACTATCACTGTGTCTGTTGTTTTACTGTAAATAGGTGGGGTTTTAGGCACTAACTATTCATCAGTCATGTTATTGGATTGCTTACCAAACTAAATGGGAAATATAAGCTAGCAACAGCACCTGCTACAGTATATGTCATTGGTTAGTTGGGATGGGGAAAATAATGATTCAGTATCATATCATGATTATTTTATGTGGCAATTCAGGTATCGCCACAGTGACTCCAAAATCGATTCTTTTGAAAAGTTTCATCGGGATATCAATAAAATCGTAATACTAACAGAATCACAATGCAAATTCAATTGGCTGGATTGGTTAATGGTGTGTCTGTGAAAGATAGTGTGAGCTGTGATACAGAACAGTTCGTGTAGTTCATAAAACAACCAGGGACGAATAATCATGAACATCAACATTCTAAACACATTTTGGATTTACTATAAAAAGCGCAGACATGGCATCATTTGTAGTGCAACTCCAAAATGTGTTTAGTATCATGATAGATTTGGTCTCCCTGTAAACACAAATTGTGAAGACATTGTATTTATATATATTTTTATTTTTATATATATAAACATCTGCATGCGTGTGATCTACAGATGAAACCAACCTGGTGTCCAAACTATTTGGGACAAAAAATGTACTGGTCTATTATGTCCAACAACTCTTTATTTACTTATTGCATGTATGATATACAACTGGAGGTCTGATCGTGTTGTATGCAAAGGTCTGCATAACTCCCTAACACTAACTGTGGTTCAAACACCTTCTGAGAAAATATGAAGGTTTGCAGAAAATATGTTACTACAAAAAGACAGTGAATGCAAATGTACATTATTTTCAGCAAAAAGGGTTAATAAAAGACAAGTATAATTTTGTGGCACTTACGATGATGTACTGATATGGATCAACGGCAGACATAGTGGTGCTCTACATAGGGTGATCAGGACTGGCTGACAATCCCACGTCCACATAAAAATCTGGCCCTCTGATGATGAGATCTTGTGGGAGTAGGAATTCTCATCTAGTGTACACATGAGAGGTTAATCCAGTTTTCATCGTGAGACCAGGGTGATTTATGAGACAGGAATTACACCTCTTAACTGAAATTGTACTCCTATTACAATAAATATGAAAACCTTAACAGGAAGGAAGGTCAGTCTATATTAAAATGTTAATCATTAGGATCAGTACATAATATAAAAGAGGCGTTCAAGTCAAACCAGGACTTTCTATAATGCAGAGTAACAGAACGTAGTTCAGAGAGTAAAAACTCCCTTTGTTTCTCTATATAATCCCCTGAGCACTTGGATACTATCAAGATAGAAAGTTTTTGATTAAATGTCTGAAATGCCTTCCAGGAACTCCTTTAATGGCTCAAACATGTTGAAATGGCTTGGAGTGAGGTCAGGACTATACGGGGGAAATATCAGTAACTCCCAGATGAGTTCCTGTAATGTGTAAGTGGTTTTGTTTTATAATTGTATGTCCAGTTCCCACAGACAGATGCGTCTCTTCTTTGTTGGTGAGAAGGTAGTTTGCCCCATTTAAATGTTGTTGTTTTTTTAAACACTATACTGTGCTTGAAGACTTTTTTAGATGTCCATCACTTTTGAACCTTCTTTCACCAGAAATTTCATCACAAATACCAGTTTGACTTAATCACCTCTATTATAGGAATTATACAGTCTGTATCAAGAAGGTCACTAACCTAGCGTGCAAGAGAGAGAGGGAGCGAGAGAGAGCGCAACAAAAGAGGAAGTGTGTAAATAAGAAAACTAAGATAATGCTTTTTGCAACAGTAGTCAGAGGAAAATGTACTCATTGGATTCACATTGAACTCCATGACCAAGCAGAACACGTGTTAACTAAATAATTCCCAGCACTGCTCCTGGTTTATCACAGCTCTGTACAGTTACATTTTACAGATCTAACACACCAGCATTCATAAAATAAAGTGGCTGCTTAGTTTGATCCAGTATACTAGACCAGGGGCACCACGCCGAGCAAATGGGAGCCACTCACATCATTTAAAAGTTTCAAGGCATAGTCTGTGGCAGTCATCTAATGTTCCTGACAGGGAAGAGAAAAGTGCAAATTTGAGTGGATGTAAAGGCATTACTCTTTCTCCTCTCTCATGCATGTAGAAGGGAGCAGTTATCACTTTCTTCCAAGTGTCTTCAGCTTTGCTGTGATGCAGCATGAGTGGCAGGTAAAAAAATAAAGTTATGTCAGACTTCACAGGAAGCATATGCTATATATGTCCATCACAGGAAACATATGCTAGCCTTCGCCCTACTTAGTAAGTAGCTCTCATGTGATATGGAGAAGCTAACTGGCAAAAGCAAATGAGCAAACTGAAGTAAAATGAGATAGACACCAAAAAAATACTGAATGACCAAAAACGAGTTCTAGAATAAATGAGGAGAATAAATACTGATCATCATGCAAAGTGGTTCTTCATATTATTTTAATGAAAAAAGGTATTAATTCAATGCAAATCTGAATTAATTCACAAACTCAAGAAAATCTCTTTCAGCATTCTATTTCACCCTGCTCTGTCATGTCCCCACTTTATGACCCATTTGGCGTTCCATTTTCATTGTTTGACCACTTCCCCTTCTCTTATCTACTCACATTCCTTTCACATTACCCTCTTTCATTTCTTTCTTTAAACTTCATGATTCCTCTCTGTTGATTCACATACAGCTTTTATTTTCAGACTAAATGCTAGAGACAGCAGTGCCTCTGCACATATGGCATGAGTTCATTCACTGTCCTACTTCAATCCGGTGATACAAACAGTGTTTTCTGTGTGACTGCAATCACCCAAATACTTTTTGAAATGGAATTGCCACAAACAGTTTTGTACTCAAGTCTCCATCGGGTAACAGCTAACAGGTTATCTCAGGAACGTGGACTAAAACTGAATGTTTCTTTTTCACACAGTTATAGAAAGGGTTTATTTATGTTCACACTATCAGAATCAGAATCATTTCAACATATCATGTCTGATATCACCCACATGAGGATGGGTTCCCTTTTGAGTCTGTTTCCTCTTAATGTTTCTTCATCACCTTTGCCACCGTCACCTCCACGTTGCTGATTAGATACACACTAATATATGTATCATTCACTCACTCACTCACCCACTCACTCTGGCTATACCGCGTTATACTGTATACAGGGTCACAGGGGGAGACTTAGGGCATAAGGCATTCTGTAGAGGTGCGAATCCACCAGAGGATTCACACACATACACACTCTTACCTGCTCATTCACACACAACAGGTAATTTGGGAATGCCTTTTAGCCTAATCTACATGTCTTTGGACTGTGGGTGGAAACCAGAGTACCTGGAAGAAACCCACCAAGCACGAGAAGAACATGCAAACTCCATGCACACAGACTCGAGAAGGGAATCAAACCCTGGACCCTGGAGGTACAAGGCAACAGTTGTAACCACTGGGCTAACCATGCAGCTACCATACTATTCATCTAAGGTATTTTTTGCACCAATGTCCATCATTAAAGGTGCTTACAAATAAAAATAAATTGAGATGAATCTCCACCCGACCCTGTTCAAGCATCTTGCTTGCTCTGACCAGCTGCTACAGCACACACCACAAGAAGGAGGAAGTGGACCAGGGTTGGAAGCACCTGCGTTCTACAGGTGTACAGGCTCCATGGCAAACTTTACATAGTATTAAAGATTTGTATAAATTAGGAGGAAGTAATGGCAAGTTGATGTAAAGCATCTTAACAGCTGAAGTGTAGATGAACAGTTATTTGAGCTGGACACAAGATACATCTACATCAGAAAGTATCCTGACTAATACTAAGACTCTCTTAAATGACTTAACAATAAATGGCTGTCTTTAAATCCTAAGTCCATAAATCTATCAAGAATTAAAAGTTTTCTGTGTCTCACAGCCCACACACAGGCCTGGAACTCTGCAGTCATTTAAAACTTCCCTCTTCTCCTCTCCTCCCTGATCTGTCCAAGAGACCTGCAGATAGCCCCTTCTCTCCACAACTGGACCATCATGCAAACACACTCTACGGTACGGTACTCACCCGGAGATGTTATGAAAAATGCTGTGTTCTTGCAAACACTCCCGCATTCGTCCTGAAGACGCGCGCGCACTCCGGTGCGCTCATGCTTTGAGGAACAGGAGCAGCCGCTGCGCCTCGCGCTGATAGCCACGCCCACAATCACCAAACATCCCTCAAATGCGTAGAGGAAATCCGTCTGCCTGCATTCCGTGCATCCTTTAGCGCATTACTACTACTGCTGCTACTGTACTTGTGTAGAGGACGTTGTGGAATAAAAAGCATTCATAGTGAAAAAGTCGACGTTTTATCTAAAACGCACACATATACATCTGATCTGAGGTTACATTGGATTAATACATCCTAGGAGAACTGAAATGTTATGTGTCATTTTTTCCACTAGAGGGAAACTTAATACCGCTGCTTCGTTATAATGATTCCATCCATCCATCCATCCATCCAGGAACCTCTGTAGCCTAGGGGCCGTGGAGGCCAGTGGTGATTACCATTGTATTTATTGCCATTTTCAAAACCGTAGGACCTCCCATCAACGTTCAAACACTATGGGCAGTTTGGGAACGCCAATTGGGCTGTAGGAGAAAACTGGAGTACCCGGAGAAAACCCACCAAGTACGGGGGACCATGCAAACTCCCTTACATCAAATTTCTAAAAGTGCAGTTTCTCTTAAGCAGTTAATGGACATAACATACTGTTAACGTAGTGTTGTGGATTTTTTAGGAATTTCATTGAGTATTTTTTTTTTTTAAATCTGCCATGTCAATTAAAGGTGCATTATGTAAGATCAGTCTAGGTTTTGTTTCTTCTTTGTTTTTGTTTTTTTTTACAGTTAGGTGGGGTTTGACATTTTAATGATTCCTGCCCATGTTCACAACGTTTAATCTCCAGAATCTTGGATGGCCCAAATGACTCACAGGAAGTGCATTTAAACCCAAATAAGGATTTTAGACAGGAAGTTGTGCATCCTTCCAATACAGGTAATCTAGAGGTGCCACACTATAGTGTGTTCTTGCTCCACCTTGTTGCCACTGTCTAAAACCCTGCATTGGTGGAAACTTAATCATGTCTGAGCTTCTCAAAAGTGAACTACTCAAAATGTTAAATTAACACCCTACATTGTTTATAAAGGTCCAGTTTTATAACTCCAGAACTCTACAATGTTTAATAAACAGTGAGATTATACGGTGTACTTTAGCAATGCTCCAGATTAGAGCTCACTTTAATGTAATCTCTTCCTGAAAAATCTTATCATGTATTATGCTGATTTTACATAAAAATGTGTATTTAATCAAACGCAACTATGTGGAAACAGATTTGGATAAGGGGTTATATGAATGTCTGAAAGGAAAAACGCGTGCCTTTTTTAAATTCATTTAAGGGGGAAAAACACAAGATAAAACTCTTTTACTATATATATATATATATATATATTTTTTTTTTTTTTACGTTTAGCTATTCCGTACCATTTGTGCTTAATTTTTAACCAAACAAAAAGTCATTTTAAATATTTTTTTCTTTCTTTTTCCCCCTTCTTTTTTTTAACTGGAAAAATATTTTTGAACATGACTTCGCATTGATGAGGAAGAAACATCGGTTCCTTTTTTCCGGCATACAACTTATTACTCCAAACCAAAGTCGGTGACGCAGCGCGCAGAGATCAAACGGAGGAAAAACAGTTCAATTTGTTTCTTTTTCTTCATTTAGATTTTAGTAGCTGTGTTTGCGCGGTGAGTGGTGCTCTGTACGAGTGTGTATGTGTGTGTGTGTGTCGGTGCTGCACTATCACTTAGCACTCATTACGTCTAATCGCCGAGGTTTCCGCGTTGGAGTTGCGCGCACTAGGCGTGAGTCATCACGGTGTCTCAACGTCCGCTCGAGCCTTTCATTTCACCTACAGTGCGAGTGTGTGAGCATCGAAACAGACGTGAACTCGGTCACAAAGACAACCGTATATTCAGCGTCTCGATTGCGTCAGATGTAGTATAAAAGCTGCGCGCTCAGCCAAGTTCATTCACTCAGAGAGAGAGAGAGAGAGAGAGAGAGAGAGCTCATCGGACACGGAAACATTAAAAGCACGACACACACTGAACAGTAGTGGAATGTACACGACCGGACTGTTCCTGCTTTTCTCCCTGGGAGTCCTGGCTTGTCAAGGAGGTGAGATTTTTGCATTTACTCTAAACAGATCCATTTATTTCTATCTTCTGATGTGATCACAGCTTAATTTATAAATCTCAGTTTAATTCTACCCCCATTATATAATGTCTTGTGTGGAATTAAACCTAGCCAGCCATGTCCAACTGAATAGCATGAGTGTATTGGTGTTGTGTGATCTCATTCACTGTTAAATTCAGTGTTCGAATAAAAAATGTAAATAACCAGGGTTTTGATATGCGTTCCAGCCGACCCCTGTTGCTCGCAGCCATGCCAGAACCGCGGTGTGTGTACAGCTCTAGAACAAGACTCTTACGAGTGTGACTGCACACGCACTGGATACTACGGACAAAACTGCACGACTCGTAAGTAGATTTTTTTTTTGTTGCATTAGATACACGCAGTGCTTAATAAAAAAGAACAGACTGTTTTGTAAAGTTTTCTTTTTCTCAACAGCTGAGTTCTTCACATGGCTGAAAGTGTCTCTGAAGCCAACGCCGAACACAGTGCACTACATCCTCACACATTTTAGAGCTTTCTGGAAGATCCTCAACAACATTCCATTCTTGCAAGACTCCGTCATGCGTTATGTTTTAACATGTAGGTATATTACCTGGAAGACTCTAAAATATTTGAAAGCTACTTGCTAATCTATTTTGACACCATGTTCAACCATGTCTTGTTTCTTCAATTAGCACGTGCCAATTTAATAGAAAGCCCCCCAACCTTCAACGCTGACTATGGTTACAAGAGCTGGGAAGCCTATTCCAATCTGTCCTATTTCACTCGTACTTTACCTCCTGTCCCAAAGGATTGCCCAACACCTATGGGAGTTGCAGGTGAGCGTCACTATCCAAACCTGTTTTTTAGCATTTTTTTAGCATCTCATAGAACCATTACATCAGTGACCTACAACCCAATGACAACATTAGGCTGCATTCCAGAATGTGCAAAGGGGTTTACAAAAGCTTAGAGCTTAGCTTTTTATGTACTAGAGGAAAAATATGACTGATAGCATGTTTTTGTGTAGCCTTTGCCTTACTAACCTGGTTTCTTGCAGGTAAAAAAGAGCTGCCTGACGTGAAGGAAGTGGTGGAGAAGTTCCTGCTCAGGAGGAAGTTCGTTCCTGACCCCCAGCGCACCAGTCTCATGTTTGCTTTCTTTGCTCAGCACTTCACACACCAGTTCTTCAAAACTGACATGAAGAGAGGCCCAGCCTTCACTAAGGGCAAAAACCATGGGGTGAGTCTGAACCCTTCAGTGGCTACTTTTCTGACTGTGTGCTGTTTGATGTGACAGACTTTTTCCATTTTATCAGCTGTCATGTGATAATTGAACCACTGAATCTACATATTCAGTAAGTGCTATAATGTACATTCTTCAGGTTGATCTGAGTCACATTTATGGGGAGGAACTAGAACGTCAGCATAAGCTCCGACTGTTTAAGGATGGCAAGCTAAAGTATCAGGTAAGGTTTGTTTTGGTTTATATCATTATTACGTAATTAAAACCACTAAACCACTTATATATCTTAATCTCTCTGACACTCTAATCTGCTGTATTTTTCTGTTTTTAAAAATGAACATTTTCTGGTCCTTTTTAGGTTCTGGATGGTGAAGTTTATCCTCCAACAGTCAGTGAGGTTCAGGTGGATATGCACTATCCACCTCATTTACCCGAGTCTCATCGCTTCGCTGTAGGCCACGAAGCCTTTGGTTTGGTCCCAGGCCTCATGATGTATGCTACTATTTGGCTTCGGGAACACAACCGTGTATGTGATATTCTGAAGCATGAACATCCAGACTGGGATGATGAGAGACTCTTTCAGACCACAAGACTGATCTTGATTGGTAAGGGAGCTTTTATTCAAAGACACAATAGGAATGTGTTTTAGGTTCTTAATGTGAAAAATGTGGTTTTCAGCTATTTTTACTCATTTTGCTTCCCTTTCTGTAGACATGGCATTATTATTAAATTCTCTTCCACAAATTATTAAATGTATTTCCTTCACAAAACTTTATATCCTCATACTCATACTTCAACAACTTTCAAGTATTACCAAGAAAATCATGTGTATCGGATTACATTTGTGAAAGCCGTCTTTTAGAGGTCTTGTCATTCCTTTCTGTAGGTGAGACCATCAAGATCATAATTGAGGAATATGTGCAACACCTGAGCGGCTACCACCTTAAGCTTAAATTTGACCCAGAGCTCCTCTTTAACCATCCTTTCCAGTATCAGAACCGGATCTCATCTGAATTTAATACCCTTTACCACTGGCATCCGCTCATGCCTGATGACATCCACATCCAGGGTGAAGTCTACAGCTACAAGCAGTTCCTCTATAACACCTCAATAGTGACGGACCATGGCATTAACAACCTTGTGGATGCATTCTCAAAACAGATAGCAGGAAGGGTGAGCAGTGTTTCCTACTGTAGTCCTGTTGCTTATGCAAATTACATTGCAAAGATTATATACAATTATATAATAGAATGAGTGTTTTTTTTTTTTGTCGTTGTTTTCAAATTTAAATTGAGCCTGTGTCAGGTTTTAAACCTAATCCCAAAAATTCTCTGAAATGGATTTGTGCCTATGTATTTGCCTAAGTATCATTAATTTTAATTATTCTGTAGGTTGCCGGTGGTCGCAATGTGTCACCTGCACTAATGATGGTGGCAACAAAATCGATTGAGAATAGCAGAAAGATGCGCTACCAGTCTTTAAATGCTTACAGGAAACGCTTCAACATGAAGCCCTATGTCTCATTTGAAGAGCTGACAGGTAAGAAGTAAATGCACTAAATCTTATGTTAACATGAGTCAGAAGATGATTTTATTTAAAACTCTCCTCAAATCTTATTTAAAGACATCTCAAACAGTTTATCTTCTCTACAAAGAGATTAAAGCTGTAATGGAGTAGACCGAGCCTGGTGATGGATGTGGCCTTTTGCCTAATCACACTATAGACAGCTTTTTCAAACAGCAATCTGGCAAACACACATTAAACAGGAGTTTTGCTTCACCTGTGTAGTCTTGCCCGTAATCCAAAGGAAGCAAAAACTCTTCTGTCATTACAGAGATTTTACATGTTGACATACACCTAATATATCAGATTAAAAGGATTTAATGAGTGGAGTTGAATTGGAAGAGTCAGTATGTGAATGAGCAGGGTTAGCCCTGAGTCTTTCAGCCTCATGTTGACAATTCTATATTGATGATTGATGATAATATAAAGGCAAGTTTTTGTTGTGAAAGCAGTTTTATATTTTTTTCCACAGCATTATTAAATTATGTAAATACCTGATGTAAGTGCAGACTTGGTTTAAAGCTAAAGCTGACAGGTGTGCTCATTGCTTACCACATTAGCATGTTTAAGGAAAGTCTACCTTTAACAGAGTATTCAACCGAGCAGCATTGGTGGACAGAATGGGCTAATGGAGCTTGTTATTTACTTCAGGTGAAAAGGAGATGGCAGCGGAGCTGGAGGAACTGTATGGAGATGTTGATGCCATGGAGCTTTACCCTGGACTGCTTATTGAAAAGCCACGTCTCAATGCCATATTTGGAGAGACCATGGTGGAGATGGGTGCCCCATATTCACTGAAAGGCCTCATGGGAAACCCCATCTGCTCCCCTGAATACTGGAAGCCCAGCACATTTGGTGGCAAAGTTGGCTTTGACATCATCAAGACAGCCTCACTACAGAAGCTGATATGCAATAACGTCAAGGGGCCTTGTCCTATTGCTTCTTTTCACGTGCCTGATGTAAAAGACTCTGTACTTACTACAATCAACATGAGTACGGCACATTCAGGTAGAAAAGATGTCAATCCAACGGTCCTACTTAAAGAGCAAAGTACTGAGCTCTGAAAAACCACTTGACAGGAGTCAGTATAAAAAAATGAACTCTTAAAATAGGTTTTATTTATTTATTTATTAAATATTTATTGTATTTATTTTAAATAAGATCTATTTTATTGTATAAACATTATTGTACATGCTGTATTTTAAATGAATATTTTGCAACTCTTTGTAAGTCCAGAAATATTTTTCTAACTGCAGAATCAGGATAATGCTTTATTATAGTGTGTATAGAAGTCCTTAGGTGTGGCTGTTGAGCTCTCACTGTATTTATGTGCATTACAGTAAGTCAAGGACACAAACACTGGTAATATACTGTAACATACGTACTTGCTATATACAGCCGTGGGTACTATACACAACTATTTTACTGTAAGCAAAAGGAAAATTATTACACATTAATACTGGACAGAAAACATATACTAGTGACAGTGTTATGAAGGAAATGCATGTTCAGCCTTGTCTCAGCATGTGAAAGTGAAATGTTCCTTTATCTGATGGTTTTTATGCATGCTCATTTGGAATGTTTGCTGAGGCTAAGGGTTGCAAAGATTTTCTTCTGCTTATTTCCAGGCCTGTGAGGAAGCTTTTTAAATCAATGTGACAAAATACTGCAGTGCATTAAGGGCTGAGTCCCCCAATAGCAATTCAGTTAATTTTATTTGTATAGCACTATAGGTCATAATAGTGGGCATTATCACAAATCAGCATTACAGAATTATAAACATTACAGATATACATGTGAATTTATAAATTCTTTTTTTTTTTGTTTTATTTAAATTGATAATTTGTCCCTAATGAACAAGTCAGAGGTGATGGATTGGGAAAAAACTCCCTGATATGACATGCGAAAGAAACCTTAAGAGGAACTAGGAACCCATCCCCATTTGGGTGATACCGACCGGATAGGAAATCATTCCATTTTCTGACTGTGTGCTAAGTTGTCAAAAAGTGCAACTGTGTAAACAGGAACTTCCAAGCTTTAGAGCAAATTATAAGACAATCAGTGTCATGACTGATTTAATTAAAGTTAAGCCCAATTCTCACTGTCAAGATTTTTACTATGTGCATGGTTACTTAATAATAATTATACCATGTTCTGTGAGGCTCTTCGGAGACACCTGCAATAATAAATGAAGTGAAGGTGGTTTTAAATATAAATATTACATACAATTCTCCACCTTTTATATCAATTATCCCAACCGTTCATGAAGTTATGGACGATACTTATGAAAGGTAACACTTATCACAATTTGTGAAGTCATACAGTAGTGAGTTGTAGCAAAAACTGTGATAGTGAGAACTGAGCTTTAAACTTTAAGTCTGTTGTATCAAACAGAAGTTATTAACTTTTCAGTGGTGGAAACTCAAGTGCAAACTGTTCTTTACAGCTGCATACATAATATCTAAATAAGAACAAACAGAGCGATCTTTATTTTTGACTTTAAACTTTGCAGTGCTTTGGGGAATCTCAGCCCAGGTCATTACTGCTTACAGTACTGCTTACAGTACCACGACACAGAGTCAGTGTAGAACTGGGCCAACAGCAGTTGTTCAGTTAGTTTTTATATGTATGTTGTAAAATATTGAATTATGTTGTAATTGTTATCTCAGATGTTAACATTCTTAAAATGTTTTATACTGTTCTGTTTTTGTTTATGAAAATAATACTTGAACTTTATAATGTACAATATGTCTTTCAAAATTTGTTTTTCATTTTCCCCTCATACATTCCCTTTGTAATTCCCAATATTTCTTCCAAATTCACCCACAGTATCTTTTCAAATTTGTACTCATGTAACATCCCTGGGCTAAATGCATGTGCAGGAGAGCAACAACTGCCATCTGTATCTATGTACATGGGCCATGAGCTAATAAAGCCATGAGCAATACCTATGATTTGGTTTAGTTTGTCTTACTAACAGAGAAAAGAGAATACCACCACTTCCATACAGAACGCAGAACCATGTAACAATGTTTGTTTATTTGTTTGTTTGATTGATTGATTGTTTTTAGGAGTAATACATAAAGATACAAAAGTAAATAAACAAAGTCTTTTACAAAATAAAAAGTGTTTGTTTCAGTGTGTGGTGTTACCTGACAAATTTACAAAATAAATTCACAAATATTTCATATAATATTTCATAAAAAATAGTCATATCACAGAAAAGCATTATAAATGTGTAATATCTGTTCAGTCAATGAATATTCTGTCTGTCTTCTTTGGAAAGTGCAAGCTAAATGAGTTTACACACAAGACTATATATTGTAACAGAAAACTTTAAACATTCGACCCAACATAGCTAGTACAAGTTTGAAAAAGTATTAATGAAACAGTGTGCTACGCATAAACGATCAAAGATTTGAACATCCCTGATGTTTTAGAGAATGAGGTCATAGCAAATAACAAATATTTCTTTATCCCATAGCAGCTATTACGTAAAAAGAGGAACATTTCCACGACCATTGTTTTTAACATTGTATTTAGGAATAATTGTGAATTGTGAAAATAAATAAATAAATAAACATATTTTTGGGGCTTTGCACAGGTTTGAGTAGGCTAAGAATGAGCATAAAGAATGAACTGTGGAGAAAGCCATGTGGTCTGATGAAGCCAGATTTTAGAGTGCCCTGTTTTAGAGTGATAGGTACATCAGCATAAGCAGAGAGGCGAATGAATGTACATGTAATGTAATGAGGAATGACAAACTGTCCAAGGAGTCCACTGGATTTACATTAAAATATGTATATTGGTTAGACACTCATGTTTGCTTAGAATGATTTATTTTTGTTTATTTATACTAAAATCCAAAAATCTCTTTTTCACTTCACAGGTTTGAGAGGTCCATTCAATCAGTCTGAAGCACAATGCTAGCAATAAGAGAACGGTCCATTAAATGACAGGCCTTAATTGTTGTCTAGGCATGTACTCATGTAGTTCACATTACAAATGTTATCTAATATCTGTTTTGTGTCCCAGATGACCACAGAATGTCATTTGGATGATTAGACCACAACATTTTTTTCCCAGGTCACATATAAAACCCTAGTGTGATCTAAGGTGGCAGGGCTGTCTTATGCACTGTGCCATCATGACCTATTTTCCTTTGCCATCTTTTAGGGTTGCTATGAAGCCTATTCAGGGAACAACAGTCAAGGTATGTTGTTGAGACATGAAAGGAAAGTTGAGAACCTGGAGGAAATCCATGCAGACATGGTAATCCATGCTAAAACATGCTCAAGCCCACCTGAGCTCAGGATTAATCTGGGGACCATGAAGTTGTGAGGCACAAGATCCAGGTTAAAATTTTGTGAATTAAACTGCAGATTCATTTTTATTTTATACTAGAAAGACTGATGAGAACACAGGGTTTTGTGATTGCATAAGCCTAAAACAAATGACATTCTTTTGTCTAGTGACCCTTTGCAATCAGGCTTTAGCCCAGCAATTAGGCCAGAAGACAGCCATCCATTCTAAGTGTTTAATTAGTGTGAAATTTCAGCATGGGTGGAAGGAAGATGACATAATACATGTTAGACCAGTGTTGCTTGTGCTTGCTTGTTGCTCAATAGTGTTTGCTGGCAAAGGAAAATACAAGGCATACAGTACATGAGCTACAGTATGTGCCATGACACAGGTGGTAACTGTACCCTCTTTGCACATTTGTTAAAACACCTAAACTACACTACAGTATGTACTGTATGTCATGTTAATATGTCTGTATTTCATGTCAGTATGTCATTTCAGTAAAACAGAAATCATAATATCCTATATTCAGACTCAAATTTCAACACAGGCTGATGTATTGAAGTTTTTCTTAATAATATTTCTAGATTATGCTCATTTCTACTTACACCAGACTACTTTCTGAAGTTGAAAAAAAGTCAATTGCCTCAGGTCTGTTTGAGTGGAGTTTGCATGTTTTCCCTATTCTTGGTGGGTTTCTTTTCTGTACTCTGGTTTTCTCCCACAGTCCAAAGTCATACAGATTAGGCAACCTAAAATTTCCAAATTGCTCATTGTGTGTGTGTGTGTGTGTGTTTGTGTGTGTGTGTGTGTGTGTGCTGCCCCATGATGGATTGGCACACCATCTATGGTGTAAACAGACTTGTGCCCTGAGTCCCCCTGGAATACAGTAGGATAAGCGCAATAGAGAATGAGTGAGTGTGGGTTTGTGCAGACACTTATAATACTGTAGTGTCAATCAATAGGAAATTATTCCAACTGATATGTAGAGGTCCACATTTTTTTCTTGAATGAGTATACAAGTTCCCATTGTATCTGGGGCAAAAAGGTACAGTTTTCAAAGGGAGGTGTACAGTAACAGGTGAACTCTTAAATAACTCCTAATTAACATAATAGGTTAATCAGAAGCTTCTAAACATTTCATCATCCTCCAGAGACAGTTAGCTTTGTGTAATGCACCTACTGAATGACCTACTGAAATTCTGATACCGAGTCAAAGCTTTTCTTTATAATTTTTTTTTAATAAAATGACCTCTGATGTGAGCAAAGTAGATACTCCTACTGACTTGTCAGATGTAATGCATGATAACATGAAATGTGTGGAGTTATTAAAAACTTGAGAACTTTTGTTACAAACCTGAGAACTTTCCAGGCCATGTGAGGTTTCACATCTGAGACAGTAGAACGAAAACTTTCATATGTTTTAGAGAGACCAAGACACAGGATGTTTATTTTCCAGTGTTTATCCTCATCTAGGTGGAACCTACTTCTGAACCTGTCACTACTTGCCTTCAGACAACTCGGCTCCTTCTCTCTCTCACGCATATGAAGTCACTCTTTCACGTAGCTCCTGGGTTTCGGTAATAGGACAGTATGGGGTTAAGTAATTTCAGATTGTATGCTCCATGCCATATTTGGTCTTCCTTCATGTGCCTTTTAACCCTCAACTGCTCAGACATGCTCAGACAGAAGAAAAATGTAAACTAAATGAACACATTTTTAAATGAAAAAAGCATCTGCAATTCATCCTATTTCACATGCTTTGCATTTGTATCTTACATAGCATATCTTTTGGAGTCCTACACCCTTATTGTGGGCTTAACGCCACAATTTAACTGTTCCAAATAAAATTATACATGATAATAGATAGATTTGTTTTGTAGCAAATATTCCTGTCAATAAATTACAATACAATTTACAGTATTTTTTCATTGCAGCGCATTGTTCTCAAAATATTTCCTTAAAGTAATTTTCATCATGTGACATTTAAGACTTTTAATTTTAGCGCTGTTGTACTGTACATCAGCATGACTTTGATTTGACTCACATAATCACAGCAACAATGATTATCAGTACAAAAGCATTACTGTGTGTATTATTGCTTTTATTTAACAGTTCCTTAAACTACATATTAATACAAGGTAACTGACTTTTAAATACAAAATTTGATTAGGTGAAAAACATCAATGCTAAGTGAGAATAAGTAAGGCCACATGTAAGGATTTTGAAGCCTTTAAGACAATGCTTATTATATATGTCCATTCTTATTTTGCAAGGAGAAATCCCAGATGGAAGACTTCTGTTTACAGGACAGTTTAAATCCTCAGATAATGCACTGCCAGGGCTGCCAGCATTTTCACCTTCAACCATACTCCCAAGCCATATAAGGCCACTGATAGACTGATCTATAAAACTGCTCTTAAGTCTAGCAGTGATGAAACCTAAAAATCTTTTCATACACACTTACATACATAACACTTTAGTCATTCAGTCAGTCAGTCAGTCAGTCAGTCACCTTTGCCAGTTCACTGAAGACCGCAATGTATTAGACTACATGCCTGTCACATTAGTAAAGTCTAAACTTAGCATGCAACCACTATGACAGAACGGCCAGGAGTCTCTGAGCAGGAAGTAAACAGGTGTATCATGTGTATCAGTTGATTTGTAATCAAGCTACTGTTCACATTAAGCATTAAAATGTTCATCAGGCACTGGTTTTGATTTGAGATCAGTGATGATTCACAGTTTCTTCAGCAGCTTAGTATTCTATGATCATTCAAAAAAAAAAATTTTAATACATTGTGTACTGTAGTTTCATGTAAAATCTCCATGTCTGTGTTTTCTCCAGTGACTCTAGATCCATCCATTTCCCCAAATCCTCATGAATAAATCTAAAATAACATCACTATATCAATAAATGAAGCAAAAATGTTAATAATTTTGGTTGGCTGAATGCAAATAATTATACAAAAGGGACCAAAAACAAAATAAGGCTTTAAAGTGACTTTTAATGTTAGTTATGCTATAAATTAATAAACTATTATCATGGCCTGGCAAAAATTCCACACTGGTGAATTATAGGTGTGGATTTGACCTTATGACATCACAAAGCCACAGACACTTTATGTAATACAACACTTCCGCTGAAGGTTTTTGTCACGGACAAACCCTAAATAAATACCATACCTGTCTGCCCACTCAACTTTACATTTTTGAGACATTTCACAGCTTTATCTATAGACACATATAAATGACTTTGAGTTTCAGGAAATCCCTAATGCCTGTGTTTTATTATGGACATTTTGTGACTGATGATTGTCTGAAAGTTGTGATATTAGTCTGATGTGTTAGCTTGCCTCTACTGCGTGTGGGAACATTCTCAAGATTTCTTAGAGGTTAAACATCCCATTACCCAACAAGACCAGAAAAGACGAACCCCCTTAAGGTAGTTTCTTTCTTGCTTAGCTGTGATCATATATACAATCACTGTCATGCCCTGTTCACACTTTCTATTTACTAAAGGAGATAAATAACTCTATTTTGGACATTAACATGCAGACACTGGTAGATGGCAGCTAAGTGATTGTTTAATACTTATACACATGTGACCATAGGCGTACCAGCTTAGATGGTATCAGTAATAATGCAGTGTGTCATGTTAAGAAGAGAAACTGGATGCATTTTGCAGTTAAAGTGGTGATGCTTTGGCTATAGTGTACTTTGCCTATAGTGTACTAAAAACCTAAAATCACAGGACTTAACGACTACAGACCAGTCGCCCTAACATCTGTGGTCATGAAGTCATTTGAAAGACTGGTGTTGGGCTATCTGAGGGACATCACAGGACCCTTACTGGACCCCCTGCAGTTTGCTTATAGAGCAAACAGGTCGGTTGATGATGCAGTCTACATGGGACTACACTTCATCCTTCAACATCTGGACAAACCAGGGGCTTATGCAAGGGTCTTGTTTATAGACTTTTCATCAGCATTTAATACGATCATCCCAGCACTGCTTCAGACCAAACTAACCCAGCTCTCTGTTCCTAGCTCTATCTGTCACTGGATCACCAGCTTTCTGACAGACAGGCAGCAGCTAGTGAGACTGG
>JAOVVB010000030.1:7985504-8001824 GCA_028570985.1 Heterobranchus longifilis
AAAATCTGTAATTTTACTTTTACTTAAGTATGTTTTGTTTGAAGTATTGTACTTCACTACATTTTAAATCATATTCGTAAAAAATAAATGAATGAAAATAAAAATAATGAAAATAATGCAATGGGGAAGGAAAACTGATTGACTGATGGGCGTGGAGATCAAGCGCGCTAAATTAATTAGAACGATGAAGACAGACAAAACAGATGCCAGTGATGCAGACACAGCTGAAAGTGAAACGCCAACAAATTCTTATAAAGCAAACCCCTGGTCATATTTAAGCGACCACTTTAATTTCAAGCACAAGAAAGGCAACAGCTTCATTATGCAAGGTTGTTCCTTCAATTAAAAACAACTAATTTGAGATTTATATCCACTTGTCTTTTTTGAATTACACTAGAATCCCCATCACACCAGTAACTCTGTAAACTTTTACTCTGAGTAAAAGTTTTTAACAAGCTACTTTTTACTTTTACTTGAGGAGATTTTCATAATTGTAACTTTACTTGTACTTGAGTAAAATTTCACTAAAGTAACAGAACTTTTACTTGAGCACAAAATTTTATTACTCTTTGCTTCTGAAATTAACAACAGGCTTGCTCCAGATTCACATAACAATCAGACGCATTCAGTTGCTGCATTAAGAACCTGAAGTTTACACTCCTAAATCAAACATGACAAGAAAGAGCAATCACGGCTCTGCGAGTAATGAAGACTTTTTCTGCACGATTTCAGCTACAATTTGTTTCGTGTTAGAGAGCGGATTCTTCAAACAGACACAGACGTAAAAATAAATAAATAAATAAATATATACTGAATCCTCAATTCGAGTGGTTTTGGGTCTGGGGAAAAACAGATGAGCAGGAAAAAGTTGTAGACAATTAGAAAACAATCGTTTATTATAATAAAAAATTCAGATGAGTTTGCAGTTTGATACACTGTATAGCACAACATACTGTACCTTTTGGCTTTATAGTACAAATAGTACAAACATTACATCTTCTGTATTGATTAAGTGCCATATCTTAAGAAGAGCCCCACATTTCAGCTTTGGGTCTGATGCAAGACTACTGATGTTGAAGGATCTGAGTGGACTACTAGACGAGAAACCGCTACAAAGTCAGTGTGTTGATGTTGAAAATTTTAACGGTGTGGTCAGCTCCAGCGCTGGCTAACTGAGCGGAGGTGCTTTGGTGCTGCTTGTTCAAGCCTTCACTCTCATCCTGCTGACAGACTCGGGGCCTCCAGCGTAGTCTCTTCACCACCAGGGTGTGACTTTGTCTTCGAGAGCAGTCAAGGAAAACTGCAGCTGAGGGGTAAACACATTCACAAAAACCCATACATTTCCTTTCCATCATGCTCACCCCGCTGCCCTTTTGCTCACTTCAAACCTGTCTCTTCAGCTGAATGGTCTTCTTCTGTCTCCCTTATTCTGCTTGCATACACACAAACATGTTTATGCGATCTCACACATACACACATGTTCTGCAAATCCATTTTAATTCTCCATTGTACATGTGTAAAAATGTCACTCGAGCAAGAAAAACTCATTACCCTCAGGTGCAGCCTGTTATCACCAAACATGAGTGGAGTGAAAGAGCTGTGACCAGTGTTTAAGACGCAATTCACAGTCAGGGGACAAGTGAGAAAACACAATGCTGTAGAACACACATCGTCAACACTGGAGCTCAAGACTGCTTTCTCAGCCATTACCCTGTTCGAGTCTGAAGTGAAATTAAATTTTTCAGATTTGGTTTCTCACTAACCAAACATAAAATATTTCTAATAAAAAGTATTCTACCAAGCAGAGAGAGAGAGAGAAAAAACAAAACAGAACTTGATAACCTAAACACTAATGTAGGGAGAAGACAGCTGGCATATCTGACCAAGCAACAGTACGATAACCGGCAAACGTCACATGACCACATCTTTATAATAGACACCTCCTCCATTCGTTGTTAACCAAAGAAAGCATTTTTTACCTTCCATGTGCTTTTCCTTTCAGCGAATTGGCTTTACCGCCAGGTGAACTCTATGTATATTGTGCCTGGTTGCTGATTTTTTTTTTTTTTTTAATCATTTAGGTCTCTTCTGTATTCCTTGTAGCAAGGGTTCATAAATCATCTGTGCTATAGTAATCTTGACATGCTGGCACTCCTGCACAAGTTTAAGCAGCGCAGAAAAAAAACTGGGGTCATCTTTTTGAGCAAACCAAATACGGCTCCAAGGTCTTTCAATCACTGGGGAAAACAGAGTGGAAATTGAAACATCTTTTTCCAAGTGTGAGTAGGAATAATATAACAGAAGCAGTGTTAAATAATTCCCAAATAAAATGAATAACTAATTTCAAATCCTTTTTTTGTTATTTTCTTTTGAATAAAAATATCCAAACCACAGCTCTGTTTTCTGGCACGCTTTACACTATAATGTATAATGTTAATCACTTAACTGCCATTAAGGCATTAACTGATTAAAAATGTATCAACTGATTTTTGTTTTGCATCTAATTCTCCGTAGCTCACATATCTATTAAAATGTACACCACAAGATGCTTTTGCAGTTTATGTGGTGTGCACATTTGGACACTGTATTTTTAGTGGTCTCGTTTTTCAAATGAGGTCAAAGATGATCGGCACAGCCTTATTGTTTGTTTTATTTGGTTTGTTTAAACTACTGTTGCTTCTCTCACATGAATAATTTATTGGAACTGCACTGCAGTTTGCATTCAGGGAGCAAACAATCAGCTTTGAGTTAATGGATCACCATTAACCTTATGCACTTGCACAAGCTGTTAGTACTGATAAGCAACTAGGTATAACAGCAACAACCCAGCTGTATGCTAATTTTAGCTTAGTTATGCTAACTAGCCATGATCATTACATGCGGTACGTGGTAATAACTTAATATAGAATCAGAGGAATCACAGAGACCCTAACCTTATTTTTTTCAGGTGAAATTTGTCTTAAAACCATTCGCTGTAGTTCTCAAAGAAGAAAAAAAAATTGCCAAACAGATCGTTCTGTTCGATACACAATCGATGTCACATGCTTTCGCAAGCACTTTGAGAGCTGCTGATGTGCATAAAGGGCATTTTCACAGACAGGTGTGTCTTTGTATGTGTAAGAGAGATGCTGAGCAAATCAGTGATCTGTGTGCGATTATATATGTTTTTTTTTCCATTTTAATACAATAAAAAAAGTTATTACATAGCATTAATTTTTAATATACCACAAATAAAGCAGTGTATGGGAAATGCGGGATTGTGCAGCACGAACTGTTTAAATAAAACAAATTGAGAGAAATATATGGATCTGGTTCTAATAAATAATTAATGATTAATTGATTAATGGTTGTTAATGTGTTCAACCATGGGTTAAGGAAAATGTATGGAATTTGCAACCCTAGTCAGTTTATTACACTGCAGTCAAAAAATAATCTGCATACAATCTATACAGACGAATCATATTCTAACTACACAACCCTCTTTGACAGAAGCCTTTTATTTGCACTCTAACTGCCCTCTACTGTCAACTCCACCTCCACCAGCAGGGGGTAGGAAATCTTAGCGAATTGACAGTGTGTAAATGAAAGAGGTATTTAAACAATTTATTTAATTTTTTTTTAAAACAATTTAGTGTTTAAAAACACTATGCTATTCTCAGTTAAGTAAGTACTGCTGGTGGTCAGTCTCAACTACTTGGCTCCGTGAGAACAAGGTTACAAGTTCAACTGTAATCAGAACTGTTACCGGATCTGAGAGAAACACAAGCTCTCGGATCAAGGAGATTGTGTGAAAAGTGCTAGTCACTTCATGGCCTCAGCCTTTCTGCGTTCTGAGCACCGTGCGACAGAAAGGATACGAGACATCTGTTTCGGCACACCTGCTCCAGTCTGATCCTGAAGACACATCGTCCGCTGGTCTCCATTTATACAGAACGATCTGTCCGCTCTCCAGACCCACCGCTACGAGGTAGCTACACACAGAGGAATGAAATACTGAGCAAAATCTGCAAAGACCATAAAGAATACTGGAATTCTGCTTACACTGTTTTTGAAGTGAGAGTGAGCTAGCAGTGTGCTTTTATCACACGCTGAATGTCATGCATTGAGCACATTTTTCGAAATATGTCACAGCAAAGAAAAAAAAAATCAGTAATAAAATCAGAACAGGGTAATGTCAAATTATTCACAATGCATATACACAGTAGCTTATGTAAGTAAACTCTCTTTATTTCTCTATATAATTCCCTGCTACACTAATGCACATATCCCAGTGTTTGACTAGTGCTTGGACACCATCAAGGTAGAAAGTTCTCAGTACGCTGAAACCATGATTGGACTATCTGCCTTACGTCTGAAACCCTGGCCTTCCAACCATGTGGAAATGGCTTAAAGCGAGGTCAGTACTGTACAGGGGAAGGTAGCAATAACTCCCAGCCAAGTTTCTGTAAAAGTCTTTGGTAATCAATATATGCTGTTTTTTCCTCAGAGCGTTTCACACTCTGAATGTTCATGGGAACAACTGCAGTGGGCTTCAGCCGAGATCATAATTAATTTACGTACAGCCTTCTTTAAAACGTTTGCACCATTCAAATATGTTCCCGTGGCTAAGAGTCTCATCACCATAATATGCTTGAAATGTAAATGTTGTAAATCAGCTTTGTCTCTTCACCAAAAATTCATCACAAATCCTGGTTTGACTTGAACGCCTCTCATACTTAAATAATGTAATCATTACTGTTTGCTCGAAAATCATAATAATTAAAACTTAAAATTATGGCTAAATATATTGATGTGTTTATATCTGCATTCCTTATAAACAGTTCATTAAAACCCTGCAGTGTTTGTTGCACAGTGGGGCAGAACATCTGCTTTGGTGTTACTTGTAAGAGTAAAAGTGCACCACTACTGATCTGAAAGTCTTAAAATGTCTTTAAGATGATGATAATAGCACATGATGATAATGCAGTGATTTACCTTAGGTCAGAGAGAAGGAAAGGGCAGATAGACACAGCAGTGGCTGAATCGCCCACATCCAGAGCAGAAGAACATGGAATAACTGCACTCTCATTCATGCCGACCGGATCTCCTGAGCCATGGTGACCCCACATTATAACCTGTCACCACGAGCAAGCATGTAAGATTAATGACACATTTCAATGCACTTTAAACACAAAGCTCTGGTAGAGTATAGACCTGCATGGGCAAAAAGACGGATTTTATTGGTGCATATACAGAAGACTGGAGATATATCGGCTTACCATGTATATAAGAACAAACTGATGAAGCTATGATGCTCAACTGCCAAAGTTTGTCTTCTGTTAATTTGATCATATCAATAATTTAACATAAATGAAATTGAAAATCCCTAAATAAAGGAACACATGTAGGGGAGAAATACATACAGTATATATAATTATATTGTGTGCACAAGATTTTTAATTTAAAAGATTTTAAAATTTTTAATATTAACAATTAAAACCGTTGTAGAGTGACCGTTTTGTTGGTACTTATTTATTTATTTATTTATTATTTTATTTTTATTTTGCAGAATCCTGCTGAAGGGACATGTGTTTGGGGGGGAAAAAATACTATACTTGTACTATAATAAAATTACATTATATAGATATAATTCACAATATCAAGTTTCAGTTTTTTTAATGACAAATGTCACTTAACGACAACTTTATAAGTAAAATAAAAATCAAAGAATAATAAGTAATAATTATTTTAATTTCCATTATTATTATTATAATATCCAATAAAACAGTCATTCCAAAATATTTTTCTATATGTTATAAAAGAATATAAGCACTTATTATACAATTATTCACACCTAATAATTGTATTATATTTTGGTATTTCTTGAAGGATGAAAGTAGAAGTGAAGCTCCAATTAGATACTTTTTAAAGTTAACAACAACAGGTTTAAAGTAATGATCTACTGAATCCTACTGGGCAACGGATTCCAATATGAATATGAAGATCTCATGCTTACACCACACTACTAAACTGAAAGATCAGGTATGGTCAGAACGTTGATAAAACACCAACCAATTAAAATCCGTCACCTGTATCTCACAGGCTTATTGACAACATTACGCTAATATTGAGAGAATCGATACATTGAGCATCTGTAGTGTGCGTCTCTGTATAAAACTGTAGCTCACCTTCTTATCCCGACTGGCTGTAACAAAGTACTTATTGTCCTGGCTCCAGTCACATGACCAAATGATGCGTGTGTGCACGGCTGAGTCCTTACTGGTGCGTGTGTAAAGCGTGAACCTTGGATCTGAAATATATGTATGTATATATATTTTTAAAAAAAAAATTTTTTTAAAACAACATATAATCTATATGGTAAAAACTATCATCTTTTCTCATCAGTCACACCTTTATAAATGGATTCTGGGTGACTTTGTTGTGTATATTTGTGTCAAAGGCGTATAAGACTCACTTTGTCGGATTAAAGAACAAATCTGACTTACAAACATGCTCCTGGAACAGAACTCGTTCGTAAAACGGGGACTACCTCTATTCTTTGAGCCACTTGTTTGCTGTGATCGTGTCTATAACCACAGATATAACCACTGTTTGTATGCTAATGAGCTCATTGGTTTAGCTGAAAGGCTGTTTGTGCTCTTTTTTAATGTCCATGTGCTGAGCAAAAAAAAAAAAGCCAGGCCGCCACAGCCCGGCAACACTAACTGAACTCTGGAAGGAACTGAGGGGAAGCCACATCCTCACACACATGCATATACTTTACACACGTACAGCTGATTTTAAACTGGGACAGCCGCGACTGTCTGCCCTTCTATTTTAAAGTCTTCGCTCATTAGTGTGAAATACAAAGCGAGATGAAGTGAGACGAATGGAGGGATTGAGGGAGCCTCCTCCAGTGCTGAGGCTGTGCCTCATCAGCATTGAAGCAGGTTATCCTCCTTCCATCCATGCTATGAAAGCTGTGAGTAATACCAGCCTCAACCAGAACAGACTGCGTTCTCCCTCCGTCTTAAGCTTCATCCGACACACAGGCAAATAGGCGAGGGAAAACGGACGCTCGTCTGCTTAACTACTGTCAGAGGTGATTTATCCGGAGACGTTTAAAGGGGACGAAGCAGGCTGTGAGGCTGTGGAGCAGCTTTTAGAGAGAATTTTAATATAAATATTGACCTGAATATCAAGATCAGATATGTTTTTGTAGCAAAACACAATACTGTAATTGGAAAAGAATGTAATGTATTAATTTGCTAAAAAAATAAAAAAAAAACACAAAGCACAAGTATGTTGCCCTGTTTTTTTTTTTTTTTGTGGAAAAAAAAAAAAAGATAATTAAATCAGCTTTGTGACTTGTTCAACAGCAGGTGTATTACTCATGACGCATCAATCAATTGTCCAGTGACTGGAATCAGCTGGTGTTCAGCTTGATCAGCCATGACATCTTTGATATATCCGATTCTGTGGCGGTCAATTTAAGGCGTATGGGCTGCAAATTGGCGCAACAGAAAAGCATTCACCCTGTTAATTGGAGTTTGGAGCGGGGAAGGGGCGGCATACTTGCACTCTCATGTCAATAGCGCTATAATTTAAGTGTGTTATGTCCTCCCATAAAAAAGTGCTTGAGCAGCAATTCAAAAAGAGATGCTGCTGGTGGGTATCATGCGTATCATAGGAGGAACGTGATTACCCTCGCCTGGTTGGTTGGTGGTTGTCACCCGATTTTCAGTAGTTTTTATCTGTGCAAAACGTTCTGTTCTTCAAGAGACCCAAAAAGTCTGATCTTTTTATCCTGTGGTAACAAGTCTTATGGGAACAAATTATCCATCCCCAAAGCAAAATAACTGTCTGTAAATGTAACTTAACCCCCACAGATTTCAAGTCTGACACTAGGACACACTTAAAAAAAGGTATAATTAATTGTTGCCACAAGATAGTTAGGCTGCTCACCTGCCATGCAAAAGCCCGGGTTCTAATTCAGCGCCAATGCCCAAAAACTCTATTAGACTGTGAATTAGATGGTCTGCTGTGGCCACCTAAAATTAACTAGTGGGGTAAAGACCACCTAAAATTAACTAGTGGGGTAAAGCAAGAAAAAATTGAAATTTGAAATACAAGATGTTTTGTTCAAAGTCTAGACCTGAAGACATGGTCACAGCAAAGAGGTGGCCCAATAAATGAAATACAGGTAGTCCTCGACTTATGAACAAGTTCCGTTTTGGGAGCACGTTCATAAGTCAGATTTGTTCTTAAATCCGACAAAGTGAGTCTTATACGCCTTTGACACTAATATACCATGTAAAGCATACCAATCCATTTGACTAAATCTGTCCCCTTTCCCCACACTGCCATCATGTGGCCAAAAACCGTAATCAAACCTAAGGAAATTAATCTCACAGTGAAATGTCTCTGCGCCTTTATATCGCGAGGGGAATTCCGGAGGCCATTTTGTCTCAGAGCTGTTTTCCACTGTACTGTGAATTGAGGATTTTCTGAAATTAGGATTATTCACCATTTGGAAAGTGTTATAGGACAGACATTTTCCATCACCGTGCTTCCGGACTGATTAATTGAAATCGGTGAGGCCGACTCATTTCTCCCGCAACCCAAGCACACACTATGTTAGACTTTGTTTATTTTATACATTTACTTACAGACTGAAAATATAGTATATAATTATAAATATTGGTATCTGGTGCACTGCATTGTATTTTTCGTACAATACACGTGAACTACTTCCACGATTGAACCGTATCAGCGGAAATTCGTAACTTGGATGTTCGTAATTCGGGCACTATCTATATGGAATTATTAACATTAAAAATAGGTGAGGAGCATTGCTAAGCGCTCACTGTTTTAAAGTAAATTTAAGTTGTTTTTATATTTGGACATTCACTGCACTTGTATTTCCAAAACCAAAAAACCAAAAAAGAACAAAATGTGTGTTTTCCTACTCTGGATTAAAAAAATAAAAAATAATAATAATAAATGAAACATTGCAGCATTAGAATTTAGTCTTGAAACAGGATTTATCTCTAATCATTACTCAAATCGGTTAGACTCCTGTATCTAGACAATACGGAATACAGAACACAAGACGTGCTCGTTTGTTCTGTACACTGTTGTTTAGCTGGCCAGCATGATAGTCTGCAATTATCAGAGTACGATTAGCACAGAACTATGTCTGATGCAGAGACATGAGCCAACTCAGCACCATCCTGTGAAATTAGGTCACAATGCTGTGCACAATTTTTTGACATGCGGTTTTTATTTATTCTTAAAAAAAAAAATTGTAAATAAATCAGGAAACACAATAGATAATTATTTTCTCGGAGTTAATGCGTTGGACACATCCCATGCTTTTATACTAAATAGAGTGTCAGGACACCACTGGTGTCATTACTTCTTAGGCATACTACTTTGAGTTTGGGAAGCAGCCCTGAATTATCTTTTAACGTGTACTGACTTGGCACTCACAGCTGTGAGCTTTCAATTTAAACAGAGACATTTAAGACCAATTTTCAGTGGAACTGCTTTCAAAGTTACTTGCTGTAGTTTCAGAACACAAGAGAAATTACGTTATCCTCTAGGTAGTGATCATATTCTCAATCCCCAAATTATTGCCAATACTTCTGGAATGGCCTGTATATAATCCTGTTAAGGATTCGTGTTAGCTATATGACAGATTTGCACATGGCTCACAGTGCTCAAATAATTAAGTATAAGCACTTAAAAATCGAACGCAATTTTCCATGGAATTTGACATGCATGGTGTATATGGACTGAATCATCATACAAAAGAACCTTCTTTACCTGATGCCTCTGGTCCGCTGTCCTCACGTCTCCACAATGACCAGGTGCGGTCTCGGGACACAGCGAGGAGCAAGCGCGAGTCTGACGAGAATGACATCTGAGTGACAGTTAGACTGTGGCATGGAAGAGCTTGTAGCTGTTTCCAGGTAGAGGTGCTCCACAACAGAATAGCAGCATGCTCTGCTTTAGATGCCTGCATAACAAACAAACAAAAAAAAGACGTTATGATTGTTCCACATTTACAAGACAAGCAACTAAAAGAGTCATAAAAGTAACAGGGAAGGAGTCATTAAATGATCAAATGCTCCCTTAATGTAGGAAAGACTCAGACATTTCTAACTATAGTCTAAGCTGCACTAACCTCTTAGTAAGTCATGGACATTTTTAAGGAAATGGCTTTGTTTAAACACCTGCTAGCTTCAAATATATTGTAGTAGTATACTCTTTCTCTACACTGCTTCTCCTATACAGGGTCGCATAGTACTTGGGGCACAAAAAGGTGTGATACACCCTGGATGGGATGCCAATCCATCTCCGGGCACACAAGGACTCACACTGGCAAATTTGGAAATGCCAATTAGCCTATCCTGCTTGTCTTTGGATTGGGAGAGGAACCCATCATGCACAGGGAGAAAATGCAACCTCCATACACATAGAGCCGAG
Source organism: Heterobranchus longifilis (assembly GCA_028570985.1). Taxonomy (NCBI): domain Eukaryota; kingdom Metazoa; phylum Chordata; class Actinopteri; order Siluriformes; family Clariidae; genus Heterobranchus; species Heterobranchus longifilis. The sequence goes on from JAOVVB010000030.1 coordinate 7,995,975, forward strand.
CAGAGAATCGAACCTTCGACCCTGCAGGTGTGAGGCCACAGCGCTGCTCAACACTAATTATACCATAAATGTGGCTGTTTTCAGACATCTCGGAGTAATGTGGGCTGTTATATACTGTACATACCCATACATTAACCCTTACATTAAATCTACTGTCGATCAGTTGAGAGTGAAGGGGCTTGCTCAAGGTTCCAAAAGGGGTAAGAGGGTAGTGCTGGGATTTGAACTTCTGATCAGCAGCCTTATCCACTTACCCACTTACTGCTCAGAAGTCATTTCCTATTCAGCATGGTCACAGAGTTAAAGAGCCATCAATCCTACATCACTGTCTCCTTCTGTGCTATAAGAGTACAACGCAGTGTGTGATACACAATGCGGTGACTGACAGTCGCGCTAGTATCACTGTGGCAGATCTTAAAAAGGCAACTCATTACTGCACCTAAATGTAGATGGCATGTCCACCAGCTGGGGTTGTGTCAGCTGACAGGGAAATGTAGGATAATATGTGACAGAATCTGTAACAGTAAAAACCTTAAAAGCGTAGCACACCCGTCATTAACCGCCTCCCTTATCAGGATTAAAACAAAGCCTCTTTGTTTCGGGGACCCCTGTTCCAGATCCTCCCTTTAATGCACATAATGCTTCATTTTTAGTATCTGCTTTTACATAGAGCCTATTCTGGAGATGCAGGAACACTCAGAATGGGACACAAGTCCATCACATGGTGGGAGGTGGTTAGAAATCAAAGACCCCAGAGGAAGCCATCACTGACATGAGAAAATGACCAGAAGCTCCACACATCTACTTCTACATCTAGGCATTTGGCAGACACCCTTATCCAGAGCGACTTACATTTTTATCTCATTATACATCTGAGCAGTTGAGGGTTAAGGGCCTTGTTCAAGGGCCCAACAGTGGCAACTTGATGATTGTAGGGTTTGAACCTTGTACCTTCCAAACTGTAGTCCATTGCCTCAACCACTAAACTACCCCTGACCCACAGATAATAACCCAGGCTCATAATTAAATGTGCGACCGTGGAGCTGTGAGGCAGTAACTCTAGCTGCATTGTCATTCTGTTTGCTTAAATTTTTTTTAAAATCTTAAATTTATGTCAGCCAGGCTCGATTCCTGTCTCTGTGTACATGTTTGCATGTTCTCCCCGTGCTTGGTGGGTTTCCTCCGGGTACTCCGGTTTCCTCCCACAGTCCAAAGACATGCAGATTAAGCTAACTGGCGTTCCCAAATTGCCCGTAGTGTGTGAATGTATGTGTGTGCCCTGTGATGGATTGGCACCCTGTCCAGGGTGTACCCCGCCTCGTGCCCTAAGCCTCTTGGGATAGGTTTCAGGTCCTCACAACCCTGAATACAGGATAAAGCGGTATAGAAGATGAGTGAGTGAGTGAGTGAGTAACTCATGTCAAACTTTTTTAAATATCCCTAAATTAACCTACTTTCAGACTTTCAGACCACTCGCATCCCTAATGGGTATTCTACTATAAATTTTCAGTTTGCATAGTTTCGCTGGTTGCACTTGACTTTAAAAAAAAAAAAAAAAGTAAATAAAAAAATAAATAAAAAACAGCTAACAGGAAGTGTTTTCAAAAACATGGTAAAATGATATGATTTGCCCATTTTGGCCACAAACCAGAACACCTACACTTGTGTATAAATTGCATTTCTAGTGTCACTAGTGTCTGTATGACACAAGCACTTTTCAACCTTGCAACTGCTGCCATGTATTGACGGAAAAAAATATCACCTTGACACAGCTCGTGTAAACCCTGGATTTCACAGGCAGCAAAAAGGCGCCTTCACATAGATTGGAGCACCACTCTGCCTTGAAATATTACTCATCTAAACCCTATCCAACCTCCCTATTATTATTATTATTATTATTATTATTTGTTTTTTATTATTCTGAAATATAAATCTTGGTTCTTCACAAGACAACTTTAAGCCACAAATAGGCACCTTCGTGCATATTCACGGAATACATTTTTATTGTGAATCTAAATCACATTCAAATGTTTACATGGTGACTATTCTCCTATTGAACAGATTGTTAGAAGGGTATTACATTTCGACTGGGCTTAACTGGTTTACTCCTTTATATGTTATTACACCCATTTCTGCCAATGTAACCACTTACCAATAGGGAAAAAAATGGCTAATACGGTTTTCCAGCAATTCGGCTGTGTAATAGAGAAAAAAAGCCAAAAGCCGAATCCAATAGCTGAATAACCCTGAACGAGGACGATGGTCTACACAAAATAAATCTTAAAGACTGCAGTTTGATACTACAGTACCTTACATGCTGATGCGACCACTGTTCGTGCAGAGTCAGATGCCAAACAGAACATCTCAAAACCATGTCCATACCTAGAGAGAGAGAGAGAGAGGAAGAGATGTGTAGCAAATGTTAATGAGGATTTTCCACAAACTAGACAGAGGTGGCGGCTTCATAAATGGCATTTGAAGCTAAAAGTTCATTTATGAGCCGTAGAATGGCTTTGAGTGTGTGCAAACAGTCACGTGCCACCCCGGCTACAACGACAGCTGCACAGCCATTTCAGGCTGGGTAAATAGCCCAGGAAAATTAAAACACAAAGCCTAAAGCTACTAACTATTGCGCATGTTACATGGAACCGTATATAGCCTGAGTGTTTCAATTTACCAGTGGAATAAAGTCGAACTCGAAATGCTCAACAGAGGTTATGAGCTGGGAACAAAGGGCTTCTTATTCTATTCCTCAGTATACATGATTTATATACACCAACTGTTCATGAATGTACTGTGGAGGAAAAATACCTTGTTGATAAGAGCGTAGTAATTGGCTGAAAATTTGATTTCACATAACTGTTTAGGAAAAATGCATTAAAAGCAACTGTTCTCGCTGTAAGGAGTCCAAAAGCACAACATGATACATATTCCCTTCTCTAAGCTAAGCTACTGCTATGTACCCAAACAACTAAAACGAGAGAATAAGCTCAGGTAACAAATGATAGCAATTACGTTGGGACACCCGCCTTATGGGATACAAGAGTAAAACTTGTGACTTTTAGAACTGCATTAAGCTAATAACTTGGTAAACTGCATTTATTTTCACACAGAGAAAAATAGAGGGCAAAACAGAAGGCCTTATTAAGAGTGGGCCAGATTTATATTCCCTAATGTCAGAGCAGACACAGAGAGAGAGAGAGAGAGAGAGAGAGAGAGAGAGAAAAGGTACTGCCGTCTGGACTCACTAGTCATGCTTTCTAAATGACTTCTACGTCGCATTATTAGAGCTGTGCAGGCTGACGTTGAATCAGTAATGCTGTGCAGCTTATTACCACCTGCTCCTGACATGTCAGTTCTGCTAAAGAGCTCACAAATGAGAATAAATGAGACTCACAGCTTCTGGACCTCAGGCCACAGCGTGTTCTGGAGAAGGTGATCCTCAGGAGGGGGTTCTTTTGTAATGGTAAAAACACAGACAAAAAAATAAAAAAGTGTGAGAAATGAGTAAACACTCCAAGATATTCCCTTGCATTTTTCACCAGACACATCTATTTAGCATCTAAATAAGCCATCGCCCAACATCCTCAAAGCTATTTTCAACTATGAAAGCTTTCTGTGCAATTTGCAACAGCTGTTAATTTTAAGATTAGAGTGAAAATTAATTTTGCCTTCCCTAATGCAAGTCTAGAAAGGCCTCGCGTCGTTTAGTCATGGGCGTGAAAGCAACACGTGCCCAATTTGACTCCAAATGGAGTTGAAAGCAACTCACCATACCATATTTCATTTTTTTGGCCCTGGTTTGTGATTTTCCTCTAATTATTCTCTTCTTTGCCTCTCCAGAAGGAGCAACAGAAAGAGTGAGTGTGTGTGTGTATGTGTGTGAGCATGTGCGGGAGAGAGAGAGAGAGAGAGAGAGAGAGAGAGAGAGAGTCACATTATTCTGTTAACAACTCGAGGTCTGCTTCATTGCGCTCCTCATAGCCCAGAGTCATCAATATTTTAACTCTGCAATTATATAAGCCTTCTTTCTAATTACAATTTCAGATTAAGCAGCTTTTTCAATCACTCTGACAGCCTCTGCCTGTTTGCCTGGAGCTAGAGACGCATAAACCCCTCCTCCAACCATTAACTGCACACACGTGCAAACATGCACACGCAGTGCCTTATCACATTGTCTGTTCCAGTAATAACAGCTGTCTACAGCTGTCGCTCTCTGATTCATGCTATGGTTATACATGACCACAGGAAGGCAAGTTCTTAATAATGTCTCGTCACAAACGCTAGCCATCACTGTCTTGTTCAGGAACAGGTCCTAAGGCCTCTACAGTACACAGCAGAAGATGAAGATGTGTGATGATCTCATACATACAGTACAGTATAATGCATCTATTTCTGCTATACACCAGGGCTGAACGCTACTGTATTTAATTACATGTAGGGGAATCTAACAGCTGACCAAATCATTATCATAGAAGGTGCTGAGTGGTAATGCTTAAAAGCTTTTCTAGACCTACAATACTTTCATGCAACAGATCTGACAAGCTTCTTAATCTCAGAATGCTGCTCAGCTCATAAATTAGCTCCACCTCCAGGAGGAACAGAGATGTGCAGCACTGCTGATTAAGATTCTCTGTCATATTAAAGAATTGCCATTTTAAGCCATGACAAAAGAGACAGAAATTTTTTCTGATTTTTGTTAAACTGTGATGTTTATTTCATAAAATATATCCCCTGCAATACTAGAATATTATGTGAAACGTAGCAACATTGATAAAGGCTTATTGTTCTGTTCTGCCATGCTGCATGGTGCCAAATAAGTTGTTTTCTCTATAAATAGAAAGCTAAGTGTTTTTAGACTTTACATACAGTACTGTGCAAAATCATGAGCTGCCTCCCATTTCTTCATATGAAATGAAATGAAGTTAATTAAATTAAATAAATAAGAATAAATGTTTTCCTGTAACAGGCTGCAAAGTGCCTAAAGATACAATAAAAAATTGGTCATTTATGTAACAACCTCAGCGGCAACCTCATTTCCCCTCTTGTCTGTTCCATCCTCTCAGCATTCAGCATCACCGGTATACTGATCACTGGCCTGATCATCTGCACCTGTTTCTCACTGATTTACGCTAATGATTTAAGTTAATCTGATCGTTATAATTTATACACTTTCCAAACACATTTCCATACTCTTTATGATTCTATAAAGCTGCTTTGCGATGATGTTAAAAAGCGCTACATAAATGAAACAGAATTGGAAGTGAATACAACTTGGATGTTTTTTATGCTTGATGAGGTCACTGTGTGGCTTAACAAACAAAAAAAAAAACATTCCTCAGAAAATAGTCAAGCAAAAAACAAAAGGAAACCTGGAGAACTAGTCATCCAAGTCGACATTAAAAATACAAGAGTCTGATTTTTTTCTGAAGCAAAATATGAAAAAAATTGTCAGTGGCACATGACACAACACATGACAGTTCACTAAAATCCTTAAAAAACACATTTACTGGTGTGGAAATATGTTACATTATTTCTTTTTCCAGAACCATCTCTAATCTCTAATTCAATTAATTTTTTGGTGGCACAATCCATTGCAATTTTCGCACTTCAAACTCGGATTTTATCGAAACACTAAATCCAGGTACTTCATAAAAGCACAGATTTGATCGCTGCCATTTTAGCCAGTAAGCACTACAGGAAGGTCTGTGGCAAGAGCAGTCAAGCATAGAGGACTACAGAGAATGAGAGAAGTTGAACTATTTTATTTATTACATGGAAACATTAAGATAAGGTAAATTGATGGCATAATGGTATGCTGCCAATAGACTTACTCACTCGTTCTCTATA
>JAOVVB010000030.1:8001924-8017940 GCA_028570985.1 Heterobranchus longifilis
GTGTGTGTATATATTTATATACACTTAATCCTGTATACAGGGTTACATGGGGCCTGGAGCCTGTCCCAGTAGTCTTAGGGCGCAAGGCGGGGTACAATCCATCGCAGCGGGCAAACACAAACACACACTCATTTACACTCTATAGGCAGTTAGCCTAATCTGAATGTCTTTGGACTGTGGGAGGAAACCGGAGTACCCGGAGGAAACCCACCAAGTACGGAAAGAACATGCAACCTCCATACACACAGAGTCCTAACACAGAGTCCTAACCATGCCACCAGAAACAGCAATTCGTCTTATCCAAATGTCTTTGGACTGTGGGAGGAAATCGGAGAACCCACCGAGCACAGGGAGAACATGCCAACTCCACCCACACAGACCGAAGGTGAGAATTGAACCGTCGACCCTGGATGTGTGAGGTCACAGTGCTCACCATTACATCACTGTGCTGCCTTGCCAATATACTACTATTATAAAACTACAAAATATTCTACCAAGCTCCCCCCCCCCCCAAGTGGAAAGGGAAAAAAAATCCTATATGTATTAACAAAGAAAAAAAAAAAAAGCAGCTTCATTTCAACCCCTGAATCATGTACTGTATTTGAAGCCTGTATTTACTGTAGTCCATGGGTGTATAATAATGTATACCTGATAACCTGAGAGGATGAAAGTAAGATTCCTTGTACTGGTCAGATACTCTGTTGAAATCTTCTCCTTCCTCTTGAGTGCTCTGAACTGTAAGATCACCTGCCAATCAAAGTCGAACACAAGTCTCACTAAAGCGGTACTGTAGTAATCATTCTCTCACAGGATCAACACAGCAGAACCACTGCTGGAGCAAATGGAGCAAGCGTGTACCTTGAAACACAGCCTTATTAGAGAGGCCGAGTGCTGGTATGCTGGCTCCTTCTGGTAATCCTACAGCATCCTGGAATAAAGGGAAAAATACTTTTAGCTCAGTTTTTAACCCAGCATTACAGATCTATGATATACAAGCACTAATCTAGAAGTCTATAATACCCTGTTATAGGGTAAATACACTATGCTGATTCTTATTTTTTATAAAATTGTGGAAAAAAAAAAAAATCACCACCACCAAACTTTTTTTAAGATGGCACTATATTTGACATATCAAAATATTCTATATCAAAGTACTATTCGTAAGAGAATGTGTAATTAATACAAAGAATCCATACTGTAACTAAAACAGCAAATTTTGAAAACGTACATGTGAGGCCAAGAGTTTCTCCAGAGAAGTGCCCACTATGTTGGCGAAGTTTTCCACAAAGTTACGCGGCGCCTTGAACACGCGCAGCACTTTTTCATCTGCTCCAGAGACGAACAGGAATCGGCCAACCATGGCCAGGCACTGCATGTCATAGCCGTGGATCTGTGGCCTGGCGATCTCGTGCCAGGTGACCTGCACAGCAAAAGTGATATCAGGAGGGCATCATGCTATTAAACATTAATAAAGATTATGATCTGTATGATCACTGTGAGTTACTAACCAGTGCCAACATTCTGACTCTAATACACTATACGGCCAAAAGCATATGAAAACCTGAAGATCACGCCCATAATGCTTACTGAACCATCCCATTTCAGATTTACCACACGTTTGTTGTCATAATAACATCATCCAGTCTTCTAGGAGTGCTTAACAATAGATTTTTTTGAGAATGGCTGTGGGGATGGGTGCCCATTCAGGCACAAGAGCATGAAGAGGGTGAGGGGGCCAACTCAAAGTTGTTAAATGGGGCTACAATCAGGGCTCTGTGCAGGACACTCAAGTTCCTCCACTCCAACCTTGGCACACCATGTGGATTGCTTTGTACAGAGTGACACTGTAATATCAGGACAGGTTTGAGCCCATGATCATCAGGTGCCCACATACCATGGTATATACATGTGCAACAAAATATGTAATACGTTCTAAAACCTGTGAGCAGTCTTTCCTTCTCCAGGGTGCAAAGACTCTGGTAGTCTGGTCTGAGCCCACGCTGAGGAGAAATTCTCCCTCTGAATCCCAGCTCAAGTCCTGCACGGCATTAAAGTGTCCAGACAACACCACTGCGGGACTCCACTCTCTCTGCACGCAACGCACATGACGATATCAAACAAATATAAATCTCAAACAGCACAATCAAGCACATCATTTCTATCATTTCGCACCCATTGGTCTGTTTAAATTTAGTAGAACACAATGACAAACCAATAATGACAATTATATAAACATCAACTATAAATATCTTTTTGTGTGAATTGCATGCAGTATTTATTCTCCCTTTTTTATTAAATCAGTCCACAGCTCCAGCTCACACTATATTCTGCAGCGCTACATCTCTGTATTTTGATTCGCTTGCTACTTGTCTTGGTTTTGCTTCAAACTGCATAGAATAAAAGAAAACAAAAGGGAATGAAAAAAGAAATAAATAAAGTTGGATAAGGAGTGTGTAAGGCTGAAAACGGTCTCTTCGTTCACTAGACAGAAATGCAGAGAGAGAGAAATGGCACGCTAATCTTTGCCAAACACATGTAGAATCACAGAGCATGGTGCTGGCACCAAATAAATTACTAGGCAATTTGTGTATCGTACACATCGTTTATTTAGTTTCTTTCTTTTCTTTCTTTTTTTTAATTTCATGCTCTCACCTGCCTAAACAAATCACATCGAGGTGGAGAACGTAGTAAAGATCGATTCAAACAGAATAAAGGCTGCAAAGGTTGAGTACTGGGTACTGAGTCTTTAAAGAGAGTACAATCAAGTGAACTGAACTCTAGCTAGAATAATGCCCTTATAATCAAGGTTTAGGACTGATGGATGAGATTTGGGACTCACCTGCTGGCTCGGGTCTCTTTGCCAGAGGTGCAGCGCTCCGTGGAAGGCGTGTGCCAGAATACTGGAGCCATCGGGCGCCATTTGACAGCCAAAGAAGCCTAGTGTGTTTCCTCCCACCTCTCCAACGCGCACCTGGAGACAAGGCCAAACAACAGGCTGTTAAAAACCTGCAAGTTTCACAAAACTTGTTTAATTTTTGGAAAGCCTGAACATTCTGTCTTGGTTGTGATTCGTATCTCTAACAGGCAGAGTGCCAGTCCCCTTTTTTTCCCTTGACTTGGTCAGAAAGTCAATAAACAGTAAAATCTTTTAGGCCTCCATCATGTCAAAAAGCGTCTTACAAGTACAAGTCTTATGAAAGGTTCACAAAGAAAAAAAAAACGCTTGTCTCAGAACTCCATCACAGAAAATCATCTCAAGATTCTGCCAATTTATTCCCATCTGTGGCCAATTAAGGAGGCAGAAAGCCTTTCCACAGTGCATTCTGTTTGCCAATACATGGCAGAGTGCACATGGTGAATGAATCTCACTGCCCCTCGTGAATCCGCTGCTTACAGAGGCCACTATTTACCAGCTGTGGATCTCGGCCAATCAGAGCAGACATCTACAGCTGTGCTCCATCTTAGTTTAGTCCTGTATTATCAAAGAAGATTACAAAGTGCACAATCAGGACTCCAAATAAATCAAACCGACAGGCCAAAGCACAAATTATGCAAAAGCTGAGGCTATTAAGGGTGCGAGGAAAAAAAAAAAAAAAAAAGAAATCTGTTAATGCCATCCCGAACACTCACTATGCACCATGTTACATTAAAACAAATGAAGAACTCAAACCAAGACGCGTGCTTAGAAAGCCGGCTTGGTTGTACGCTCCGTGAATTAGAATATAAGCTAATGTCCTGCGAGGTAGCGAAGCTATAAATATTACCCCGCCGTATTGTACTGTAAAAACAAAAAGAACAGTGTGTCCTCTATCTGTCTGGTGTCTAACACACTTAATACCTCAGATTAATAGAGAAAGCTAGGTGTGCTGCAGAGCAGCACTAACATCATATAAAACAATATAATTAGTTATGATCACAGCATCAAGGTTACCATGGCTCCATTAATGCAGACAGGCTGCGATTTGCATTTAAGAAGAAATTCTAGACACAAAAAAAGGAGCAGAGATAAAAGACAAGTTACATAATTGAGTTAGATTCTGCAAAAGTATGGTTTCTTCTGGGAATTATTTAATGCCACATGCAATGGTCCAGAGTGCGTTAAGTCTGTGGGCTGTTAAAAAAAATGGACCTCCTTTTGACCTTGTCTACGTGATGGGACTGTTCTACATTTATTCATTGGATAGACACATTTATGCAAAGCAGCTTACAATTGATCTGAGCGGATGAAGGTTAAGAGCTTTGCTTAAGAGGTCAGTGGTACACAGTGGTAGCTTGGTGGAGCTGGGATTTAAACTCGCAACCTTCAGTTGCCCAAAACCACTGACCCACTTTAGTCCTGTGTATGTGTAAAAGTAAAAAAAAAAAAGATTAACAAATTAAAAACAAAAATAGTGAGGAATTAGGTTTAACACTATAGTTACTAGTGTCGTTCACAAGTGTACTCAAATGTGACACACTGACGCGCAAATTTTTTTTTCATAGAAAGTAAAATATAGTTTCATAAACTACACTAAGCGCAAGTCATTTGCTAGCTTGTCAGATACATACATACAGTCGTGTGAAAAAGTGTTTGCCCCCTTACTGATTTCTTTTTTTTTTGCATGTTTGTCACACTTTAATGTTTCTGATCTTCAAACAAATTTAAATATTAGTAACACAAAGTAAACACATCATGCAGTTTTTAAATGAAGGTCCTTATTATTAAGGGAAAACAAAATCCAAAACTACATGTGTGAAAAAGTGTTTGCCCCACCACCTGAGTTCAATTTCTCTAGACACACCCAGGCCTGATTACTGCACACCTGTTCGCAATCAAGAATATTTAATTTTGTTTGATGCTCTGAAACATTAAAGTGTAACAAACATGCAAAAATACTTTCACACCACCGTGTGACATTATATTAACACATTAACACTGAATTATCATCTCTATACCATACCAGTAAACTAATGACAGAATCATTTATGCCCATCTGGTCTGATCCCATACAAAAGCAAAGCCAATGCAGCGCCAAAAATTAAATAAATACATACATAAATAAATAATGCTGGTCACAACAGAAAAGCACCAGATCACAGAGTGCACTACAGCCTGCCAGTGCACGGCTCCAGCAGGCAAAAAGCCCAGGGCCATTAACTTGGCCTGTAAACTCCTCAGATCCCAATCTAATCGAGCACTCATGAAATAGCGCCGGACAAACAAGTGCGATCCACATTGGCCTCCTTCAGTAACCCATCCCATCAGAAGGATCTGCTGCTAATGTCTCGGTGCCAGACAACGCAGCACACTCCAGAGGTCTTTTGAAACCATGCCCAGACGGGCCAGAGCTGCCCAGGTGGTACGAGGGGAACTTGCACAACACTGGGCAAAATGTTATGGCTGTTGTACCGTTACTGCTGATTGGTGTATATATAAAAAACGTAATTTATATAAACACCCTTTATAAAAGTGCTGAGCTGAAAAGCAGCTCCAAATGAACACCACACCAAAGATTGGAGCAGATGGGCTGCAACATCACATAAATGAAAGAAATCTGATACTACAGAGGAAACGGTGAAAGCCTTTCAATATTCCTAGTGAATGTATGACTTTCTAACGCATGCCTTTACAAGGGCTATCTTGACACAAGGTCAAATTAAAGTGCTTTCCCTGTGAATGACAAAGACCTCTGCAAGCCACTCTGTAGCAGCACAACATTAACCAGAATGATATGGATTACTGTCCACTTTGACTTGCATACAGTATATTACACCAAGCCTGCCAGCAAACCATAAAAACATCCTCAGTTACAGAGAAAACAATAAATGTGGATCTGTGGCGCATAATTTACCCCTGAGCACACACCAACGGGAAGGAGAAATCGACGCAGTACATGGAAGGAAATGAAAGTGGAATGTTTCAATTTAATCTGTGCTCATAATTACAATCCTAATCAGTGCTACTTAACGGGCATTTAAAACGCCATACAGTGGTACAGGGGGATCGGTGTGCTCAAGATGATCCCCACTGTGCTATTAGCCAGGTTAACAACCTAGACCTAGCAGAGCTCATTTCTGCCTCAGAGTGGAGTTATAACGCTTTACCATCCTCTGATCACCGCTCTGCTCTGATCCATCTGGACTAATGACGAATTAGCATGCCGCAGTGACATGTCCTCAGTTTGTTCCCGCCACACCGTAACCACTGCATTAACTGCCAGGGTGACTTATTAGCAGGAGCTACTTTACTCAGCAGCCCGTCTGGCCACCCCACTGCTAGCCAGCTCGCTGCTAAATGTGTTCATTTAGGATAATCATTATGGAGGAGGCTTTGCTTTTTAAATGTGCTAATTAGTCACGATGAATTCTGGCCATTTCCTGGTCAAGCCTCTACTCACAGGTTCAAGGTTCTAGATAAAACAAACTCGAGGGCAGGCTGTGACAAATCATGACGTATGTTCATAATGCTATACAGGTAATATTACGAATTTCCGCGGATATTCTATTCTAGTAGATTCCGTTATTCTACTTACGGTTCAAATCACGGAAGTAGCTCACATGGATTATACAAAGAAAAAATGCCACTTAAGTGCACCAGATACCAATATTTACAACTATGTACAATATCTTCAGTGTGTAAGTGAATTTATATAATGCCCAAAGTCCAGGATACTGTATGTGTGTCCATGTAGGGGTGTGGGAGAAATGAGTCGACCTCCCCGCTGTCCTGATGGTGAATAATCCTATTTTCCGAAAATCCTCAACAAAACATGTTTCACAGTCCAATACAGTGGAAAACAGCTCAGAGACAAAATAGCGTCCAAGAGTCCCCTCATGATTTAAAGGCGCAGAGACAACACTGTTACATTTGTGTGAGATTAATTTCCTTAGGCGTGATTACGGTTTTTGTCCACATTATGGAAGTGTTTGGGAAAGGGGACAGATTTAGTCAAGTGGATTGGTATGCTTTACATTGTATATTCGGTATAACACTCACTCTGTCGGGCTTAAGAACAATTCGGACTTACAAACGTGCTCCTGGAACGGAACTCATCCATAAGTCGGGGACTACCTAAATATTTGAGATTTGTGTTTTAAAACTAGTTTTAAAATCTAGTCAAAAAACACCCAACAATTACGATGATATCTAACGATGAAAAGTGCATCAAGATGACATGTCACGATAGATATGTCTTATATTACCTAACCTTACTAAGCCTGACTTTAAAAAAAAAAAAATCTGAATCCTCCTAAGCACTTAAGACATTTTCGTAATTACAACCGTTTGTCATGAGATTCGGTTTAAAGAGACAGGCGTAACGTAATCTCAGCCTTTAAGCAGTCCAGCTGTGTGTGAAACTGTGGAAATGTCTCATTGGAACAAGGAAGGATGTAAAAACAGACATTCACTTTTATCTGGAGGCTGGCAGACTGTCTGTTCAAAGGCTCTCAGCTGCATTTGATAAACCAGTTCACAACACACTTCACGTAATATGCTGTTTATCATGATAAACAAAAGGCATACAGGATGTGCTCGGATGTATGGGGTGATGTAAGTGTGTGAGACTTTTCCATCAAACTGTGCAGCAATTCTACTCAGTAATGTAGACGTTTCTCTGGAAGTTTTCTTCCACGACTAGTCGGCAGCAAAGAAGTACTCGGAATGTAAACGGTAATTTATTGGACGTAAAACTTGTTCTCAAATCCCCCAAAAAAAATTTCTAGACAGAAAATAAAGGTGATTCCTGAAGAGGGGCTTCTAAATGTATGGTTTGATCTTGCCACTTTGCGGTTTTTTTTTTGTACCTAAACAGATTAAGAGTTGAATCATTACACATTCAAATATGGAACTTTAAGTATAAACAACAAAAATTATTTCAAAGAAACTGGTTTTGAGAAAACTGACTACGATGTAGCTGCACTGGTCCATTCCTTTTTTTTATATAGATAATAAAAGTTAAAATATCTCACATCACATCAAAATGGTACCACCTCCACACTGTGATGTCATTCCTGTTTGATAAAAGGCATTTGTGGAACGAACCAATTAGCGGTTTCTTGTGTTACACTCCGGCTGTGCACTCAGCACCTTGTCAGTTTAGAAAAAAAAAAAAAAAGACTTATCATTTGCTTCTACTTTGCTTCAGAAAGACATCACCTGTCATCAGCTCTCAGCCAGATGGAAAAGAATCCGACCTTTACTCCAGCTGTGATTTAGAAAGGACAAGAAGAACAGGCAGATGTTCTCCAGCTGATAGAGCGGGTGGAGAACAGCGGATGAGCTGGCTTGACTCCTACCACATACTCGCGTACTATTTGCACTACTTCACACTATCTGCTGTGCGCTCTGAAGACCTCAGTGACTGACAGGGAGGATAGCCAGAGGACACATCGATAGGGGACGTAGGTAAAACAGTGACCTTGTGGTAGGGTCGAAACGGTCATGCCGCTCTATCTGAAACGGTGCCAGAAAAGAAAGGGTGGTGTGGTGTGGGTGGAGTCCCTCACACACACTGGACACCAGGAAATGATCTGGAAGAGGTTGATAATGAAAGAGTTATGAGGAAACTAAGGATGAGTAAGACAAAGGGTTTATTTGCGAACAGAAAACGATCCCGGATGTCATCTTGATGACTTTTATATTGACGCATTTTAAGACGAGTACTTAAAAACACTGATACAGTGAGGTGGACAGCCAGAACGAATGTCTGGAGGCAAATCAGAATCAAAAACAGGATCTGTTTATCAGAAAAACAAAAACGGGTAGGAAAGAGGAAACTCACCTGCTCCACCCACACACCTGACTCCTCCTCTGGCCCCCAAAGTATCATGGTCTTGTCCATAGAGGCAGAAAGCAGACTCAAAGGCTGTTCCAGTGTGCCACCTGCAGGGGGAGACAAACAGCAAAACAAAGTCACACAAATTAAAATAGAAACTGCAGTTGTTATTATTAACTGTAAAATATCCATCTTGAAACCTTTGATAAATGAAGGCTGCCAGTGAATCCCGTACACCCAGTTCTCGTGGCCAGCTAATACCGTCTCAAGACTCACTGCGTACACTGGTGGACAGAAAGATGTATTAAATCACAGTGAAACAACACTCAGCGACGGACATCGGCAACATCGAGAAAATAATAAGAGCAGGCCTCACTTTTCCCCTTCGTCTCAAACACGTCCTCCTTCATCCTAATGGTTCCTTCGGCAGCCTCCTCTGCATGCGTGTCGCACTTAACCACCAGCCTCCACACTCGGATCAGACAATCCTGAGAGCAACTGGCCAAAAGTAACTCCCCCTCTGAAAGAAAACACACGGACACACACTCGTATCAGTCTAGGCACCAGAGAATCTGTAGTTGCTTCATGAATTATGAAGAGTATCAAGGCCGAGATCAATTTGGATAGAGAGCACTGAGGGAGGAAAATTTTATATTCAGAGCCCCATTGCTGTACTACACTTTGACATGAAGAGTTTGTTTATTTATGAGTCTCCTGATATTCAGGTGTTAGAAAGAAACCAAAAAGCTTGATACACAGGTTCTTAACCTTGGGCATATATGGATGGGGTTGCAGGAGATTTTTACTGATTGTTAAATTAAAACGGCCAAATTATTATTAATAGTAAAATGTTATTAGCCTTCAGTAATGTTAGTTTTTTTTACATCAGACTGTGGCAGCATCATGTCCGCCATGCTATAGAAAATCAAATAAGCATAATTTCAATAATGTCAATTGTGGTTTCACACTAATGCTGACTAATTGTGTAACTTTTTTTTGGTCTTGTTTAACCAATACAAAGTTAATAGTATTCCAAAAATATTAAAATTACATAAAAAAATTTTATGGACAGCTTGTGGTACTATATTCTTTTAAATAATTGTAATTTTATTTTAATTATGGGTTTAATATGGTTAAGGCTAGAAGGAATACAGCTCGAGCTATTGGGCATGCGCACATCAATCTAACGTTATCCTTCTCTCACTGTACAACAATAAAACTTTTTGTATTACAGAAAGGATTAGGTTCAGACGTGAAAAACGATCCAATAGGTATAACAATTGATTTCATTGTTAGTTTCCGGTCGGAGCTATATATCCCTTTTAGCCACGACCGTCAAACGCGCGAGGATGACGTCAGTAACCCGTGGCAATGCAGTAGAATGTTTAGAAAGGAATATTTGTAATATCGATATTTTACAGGAAAAGAATGGAATTTTAATATAGAGGATTATGTTGGCTGCATTACTTAAACGCATTAGAAAGAACAATAGCGTTTAATATTAGCCTTTGTGTGAAACAGGCAACTTGCGCAACCAATTATAAAGACCTTTTATAAATATATTATATATCCATATCTATATTATAAAGGCACACCCCAACCCTTCGACACGCCCATTACTCCGATCTGCAGCAACCCCGGTCTCCAAATTAGTGCTGCTTCTTCTTCTTTAAGTTTATGGCCATTTTGTGAAATACCACCACCTGCTGGACTGGAGAGTGGAGCCGAAGCTTGGCAAAAGAAGGAATATCAATTTGTACGGGATGTGACCTAATCAACAAAAGTTACACAGCACTTCAATGTTGATTACTCGGTCAGAACTACCTATTGTATAATCAAATTGGACAAGAGTGGAGATATAGTGCATAACAGCACTGGGATGTTTAACTATAGGCATAAATTCACATCATGGGTGTCCTACAATCGTTCATTACTTGTCATTCAAAGCATAGGTAAAAGTGGGTCTGGTCCGCAGTACTGAGGAGAGCGCAACTGCCTGTCAAAACTCAGTCAAAACCAGCCACGGAAGCACTTTCAGCAAGAACTGTTGTATAACATCTGATAACTGCTTTGAAGACAGCCCAAATTGTCGCTGACCCATCCGTGCTGCTCTGTTCATGGCTAACAAGAGCTATAAAGCTAACTAGCTTCTAACACAAATCTGACTCCCAAATGCCTCTTTAATCCCTGATCAAGGGCACTACGTGGTGTGTGGAATAAGGGATAATATATTCTATATAATGCACTAGCTGTGCATTTTACACTGTTTGGAATTTAACCCCGGATCCTTTTATAACTTGTTTTTTTTAGTTACTGTCAGACTGACTACGAGTTCTACATCATCCGTCCATATTAAACAAAAAAGCCTAAATGTCAGGATTTTTGCTATTTAAAGTTGACCTTTTTATACTGTCAGCTCCCTCTTTCTTGGATCAGTCCGACGGGTTTACATTCGAGAACAACAAGATCAATTATGTTTTTCCGTATCCACCCAGAAGCAAGCTCTTTCTTTGTGACAGAATACTGATTAGGTCTACCCAGTTGCCACTTCATCTGCATTAAGTACATGTTGTATATTCAAGTGTTCTGAAAAATTACAAACAATATTAAATCTATGTAACAGCTGTATACCTAAAAATATGATCTTTCACACCAATCATAGGTCCTACTCTAATGATTTGTAGTAACAGAGTGTGAGCTGCAATATGTTCAACTATTAAGCATTTTTATTTACTGCAGCCCTGTGAAAACTTCTCTCGTTCTACCAATAAATGGATAATCATCATAGCCCTGGCCAGGGAAGAAAAAAGAAAAAGAAAAAACCCCCTACAACATATGGTTCAGGTCCAATTTCCAAAACTATCAGATAAACATCCCTGCTTAAATAATCAATGATGGATGTGATGTTTGGAGGTGTCCAAGTTTCCTCTATGGGCTCTGCGCTTACCCATAATCCCTTTCTTTTTTCCATCAGACATATAAAGAAGCATAAATCAGACTCAAGACATTCAGGTCCGTCTCTACATTTTATCTGTAATAGCTGTAGTTTGGAATTCTGAGTGTGTTATAATGTATTTATTAAATATTAACGCAATGGACTATTGTCCGCACCGTGGTGTATCCTTGCTTTACAATCAGTGTTTCCCACTTCTTACCTGTAAAATGAAAAACAGAATGAACATGCATACACATGCCAGCATACATGAAACTGGATTTAGGTGCTTGCACAATGTGAACTGCTGCAAATATACAGTCGTCACAAATTCCCACAAACTAGTTTGATCTTCCAGATTTTACAACAGTTAGTGATGCTAAAAGCCGTCACAGGTAAGTGCCACACATGTTTAGACAGCCAGGAATTATCACGACCAACTATAAGTTTGTGACGGCCATCTTTAAACTGGAGCAGTGTAGTTTACCATTGCTGCTGTTGTGCTTGCCGCTGGCATTGCGGCAAAAGTAGAGACATACGTGGAAAAACAAAGTCGGTACGATATTACCATAATACCTCAGGTGCTGATTCAATAAAAACTGCAATTATTTTTTTCCTTGATTTTGTTACAAATTCAACCCTTAAAAAATTTTTAAAAAATAAAAATAAAAAAAAAGATTAATTAAATGCAGCCCGTTCCTCATAAACATCAGTTTTTAAAAACTTAAAAACTAAGCACAGCATTTAAACAATACAAATCAATCAACATCAAATAGAATTTTAACATTTAACTTAAAATTACATTACACAAAAAAGCTACATTTTTCCTGAGCAGCTCATATCTCTCTCTCTCATCCGGCATAATTATTATTTCTAAATAAACTTAGCGAATAATTCACTCCTACCACATGGAACAAAAATGTGTAAATAGTTCAGAGTGTACCACCTGTATGACTACAAAGAAACAGCAATGCTGTACCTCCTCAAATGCCTCCAAAGTCTCAAAATTCAACTTGATGGCAAGTGCACAGATTGAGTGGCTGCGTACAAACGTGGGTTCTAATGCAAGGGATTTTCTACTAACTCATGCATGAGATGTTTTTAGATTGTTTTGAAACTAAGGTATGCAGTAAATGGTTTTGAGACTAATTCCAAACTAAAGTTTGGAGAAAAAGGCAGATTGGAGGTTTTTAACATTCACAATTTTTGATTCCATAAAAAGGCATTTCTGTTGCGCCACTCGGAAGCTTGTGCACTCGGTACAGAATCGTTTATATCTGAGGGTGATTGTCTGATCACCGGTCATGCCCAAGCAATTCAGGTCACTGGTCGATCGACTGGTTCATCTCTATTATAGGCAAAAAAATAGTTTTATATATATATATATATATATATATCGATTTTGGAGTCACAAATTTTTTTTTTCATAAAATTCATAACAAAATTGATTTTTTCCTTCCATCTATACTGACCAGTGTGTTTCTGTCAGAAAAACAACCACAACGATGGACAATCAATCCTGTAATTAAATAATCCCCAGCTCCAGGTGTTGTTAGTGTCCTCGACTCATTTATACGTTTAAATCGATAAAATGTGACAAAATTTTGTTTCAACTCGGAATGAGTCAAATCAAAGAAGGTAAAGCAGTTTTTCTTTTAAGTAACCATATCCGTTTCTTTTAACGACATTCACACGAGTTGCACGTGCTTCCAGTGAGGCCTCGTGCTAAACGGCGAGGTGAAACGACAGGCAGTAAATTATCTCACACACAGCCAACAAGAAGCTAGGAACAGCACGTTAAGAAGGGGAAAAAAAACAAAAACAAATATGAACTAATATTTTTCACTAGTTGTGTAGCTGGATTTAGACCCGAGTGTGGCAGTGTAGAGAGCCGGTGTAAGGTTACACTGCGCCCTGGTCGCGTTACATCCTTTCAGCGGTTAGCTTTTCAAACCTGAATACACACCGAATTACAGGAAACACAACTCCTAGATTTTATGTAACGTTATGGGAAGTGTTCGATAATTATACACACACACACACACACTCTCTCTCTCTCTCTCTCTCTCCAAGTCAACACACTCTTCTACACGCACGGAGACTAGTAACGTTAGAGCATGTACTGGTAAATAAGACACAGCTGTAGCCGTATTAGCTATTTATTCAAGACTGGAGCAGAAACATTAATACAATTTGAACAGAAATGACGCACTGCTGCTTCTAATTCTAAATTTCATTTAAAAAAAAACAGTCTAGTTAATAACACGACTAGGTTTCAGCAGTGCAGCTAGCGAACACGTTGGTAACGCGGTCTGTGCCACGCGCTAAGCTAACTAGTTAGCACCAGATAGTTGTAGAAAGCATACAATTGTTAATGTTTTTATTTATTTCATTTTTTTTTTGCTTGTGATTTTGGTTCATCTACCATAGTAAGTTTGACATGTCAGCTTTATGTACTAGCCTGTAACCTAGTAAAGCGACTTAAAGCATTACAGCTTCTTTTCTTGGTAACACATGGAACTAAACTACAGCGTCCAGCACAACATCGGCGTCTACGCTTATATACACACACTCGGACATGCCTGGTTTTCCTTACTACATTGTTATTTGCTGCATTGACACAAGGTGACACTGTATGAGTTGAGCGGTGTATAGTAGCAGACTCGCACCCGGTCACCGGCCTGCTACAGTCACAACCGCGCTGCGCTGCCTGATCCCTGCTGCTGCAGCACCATCATCACCGCCCTGAATTCTAACCTCACTCAATCACTCTCTCTCACACACACACATCAAATCCTATCAGACCATTCGCCCGAGTTTAATACGCCCAGAAATATCCGGCACACATACCCGTCCGTGAACTGTCAGTAGTCTTTAATCTAGTTCTCTACTGAAGAGCCTCGGTTACCGCGAAGTCCTTCATTTTGTTCCATTCTCTTTCTCCCGTGCTGCATTACCGGGGGGCGTGGCCTCTGATAACAGACAGGAGCGTACACCAATCGCCTAGAAGCAAAGCACTGACGACACGCTTTATTCGCGTCACAAACATCGAATCCGGAGACTAAGAAGGATGTTTCTCTTCCAAGCGCTTTAATCACGTTTTGTTGTTTACTATGACTGAGTGAGCTGCCATGTTTTAGCCAGTGAAGATGCTGTTGCAGTGACAACAAAATCAGACTTTGAGGAGATTCTTTACTTAACCATGCTGTCTTACATTTAGATAAGAGTATTATTTAGAACACTTAGCACTGTGTAGATCCCTACTTACAGTTCAATCCCTTAACGATGCAATAGGGCCTTCAAGAAGCATTTTGTTTGCTTAAAATATGAGTGTTCTGGATCATGTATATCAAAGCATGAAAGTAATAATAATAGCTATTGACTATTACTAGTACTCTTATGACTACTACTGTTTTACTTCACAGGGAAAGGCTTTTATTCTAACACTGTTAAAAGTATTAATTTGTCGATGCAGTTTTTGACAGGTCTTTATGCCCATGACATCTGGAAAGAAAAAAATCCATTGATGGAAAAACCTGTTCATTTAGTATATTCAGGTCATCAGCTGACCTCATTTTTGGGCACAAAATGTTGCTGAAACCCAGACCTAACTAAATGAAGTGAACCCAGATCACAACACTGTCCCCACAGGCTTGTATGGTAGACACTAGGCATGATGGGTGCATCACTTCACCCAGCTCTCTTCTTACCCTGATGAACCAATCACTCTGGAACAGGGTAAATCTGGACTCAGAAGACCACATTACCTTTTTTTTTCAATGCTCCACATTGAACGCTTTCTCCAAGTACCCTCATTGATAAGTGGTTTCCTTAAGGCTACACAGCTGTTTATTCCCAATCCATCGAGTTCTCTTTACATTGTGTGTTTGAAAATGCTCTTACATTCACTATTAAACACTGCTGTGTGTTTAACTGATAATTTTTTATGATTTGATTTCACAAAGCGTTTAAGCGATATCCCATTCAGGATGTTTTTCTGACCACTTCCTTAAAGATAAGGTTTCACCACTATCCTTCCAGGTTTTAATATTTACAGTTCTTTAACCCAATTTTAGTCATTTCACCTTAGTTGTTTTTTTTGGGGATTTTTTCCCGATTTTCTCCCCTAATATAGTCATGTCCAACTCCTCCCCGTCACTAGGGGGCTCCCACATTAAGGCTACTACTACCACTCTGTCGGGAGGGACGAAGACTAACACATGTTCCCTCCGAATCACGTGACGCCAGCCGACCGTTGGGGGCGGAGTAACACACTCGGAGGACAGCGCTATCCGCTCCTTCCGCTTGCGTGAGCTCACAGACGCCCC
>JAOVVB010000030.1:8021226-8031960 GCA_028570985.1 Heterobranchus longifilis
AGATTAGATTAAAGAAATGAGAACAAATGTTTTTCTGTAAGACGACCTAAAGATGCAATTAAAAAAAAACAAAAAAAAATTGTTTATGTAAAAACCTCAGCAGCAACCTCATTTCCCCTCTCGTCTGTTCCAACCACTCAGCATTCAGCATCACCATAATACTAATCACCGGCCTGATCTGTCACCATCTGCACCTAAGTTAGATGGTTTTTATGCTTGAATGTGTGACTGTGTGGCTTAACAAACAAAAACCTTCCTTTGAATTTGATCAGAAAGTGAAAGTAAAGCAGAAATTGAGAAAAAACTGTAAAAAAATGTAAAACATCATGGAAACATGTGTCTAAGTCAAACCAGCTACCAAAACACAGTCTGAGCTGCTCATGTTTTTTTTTTTCAAGCCTGTGTTTTGGCAGCTGATGGCTGGTCAGAGCAAGCGAGGATATTCAACCCTAGTTTTAAATCCCTTTAAAATATTACAGTACGAGATCAAGGGCGGAAGGATTGACTTCTTTTCTCACTGTCAGATATGAAAGGACGATCATGTGAAGACCACTGCATTCTCCAGCACTCAAACAGGTAGAGCTATTCTCTTTGAGTGGTAATACTTGCAGGCTGCTTTTTTTTTTTTGCAGGATGATCTACTGTAACAGACATGTTTTTTTTATTTATTTTTTTTAAATACAGGATCTGCATCATCACCCTTGCAGAGTCACACCCCATCCTGCAGCAGGGACGCAAAATCAAGAGCATCGATTACCGTATCAGCGACGGATGCAGCCGCCTGAACAACAAAGTATCTGGCAAATCAAAGCGAGTGAGTTTTCTGCTGCTGAGTCTCGAATTATTGTAGCATTTAAAAATACATAACGTGATTATCAATCAATCATTACATTCTTAGGGTGGTCAGTTCGTGACAGAGTTTGCTCCACTGTGTAGAATAACATGCACAGATGACACCGAGTACACCGTCTTCGGGTGAGTTACATCTCTAACCTCAGAGGCTTTATACTTTATACCGCAAAGCTGAATAAGGAAATGCATCAATACAGAAATCATACCTCAAGTCCGTATTAGGTACCGCACTAATTACTTCCAGGTTAATTGTTAGTGTTTTTTTTTTTTTTCTTTTCTCACAGCTGTATCAGAGGACGCCTCTTAGAAGTCAATGAAGACATCCTGAAACATCCCGATCTGCTACTGGAGAAGGTAACCTTAAAAATGATCTGACGCTGAAGTCTCGTCTAGGAGACGACCCACTTTTAAGTGGTTCATCACAGTGTCGGCTCACAGTGTAAAGATAAGAAATAATCAATAGGTACTCTCTGTACTCGTTACCTGTTCTGGGGAACTTTTGAATAATAAAGTGCAGATATAAATGGCAGATAACAAAAATATCCTAAAAGGCAGACACACTTTTTTTTGTTGGTGTATTAAATGGAGCAATAAAATGTAATAAAAATTCTTCATACTGTACATGTTTCTTAGGTATTGCAGTTTTTCCCCTGTAAAATTCTTGCTTCTAAATTATTGGCACCTCTCCCTTGTATTAATGATCCACTGCCGCACACAATCCACATTTCCATAAGCTGCAAACTATATTCACCATTAGAATTCACACAGAAACCTAGATTGTAAAGGTTCAGAATTTGGGGTACATTATACATGAGTATAATATTATTAGTATATTTATTATATAAAAACATGTTATATCACACATCCTATACTTCATTACAATAGCTTGTCATAGTGTTTCCAAATTGACCTCACCACTTTTGCATTTGAGGATTTCTTGGTTTCAAAATGATGAATAAAAAAAAACTAGTGAACTACTATTTTAACTGATTAAAAAAAAAAGCTTAAATACTTAATAAGTATTTAAGTTACTCACAAAACTCCTGTAATTCGAATATGATTAGTCCCAAATCCAAGTGACCCGCATCAAACGATTTCATTCTTCTCTGTGGTATAAATTTTAAACACACTGTGCTTAAAAATGTTCACTCATTTTTCAATAACAAAATTTGATCTATAATAGCTCATTGTCATTAAGTATATTAATTAACCATCACCAGACTCGATTCCCGTCTCTGTGTGCATGGAGTTTGCATGTTCTCCCCGTGCTTGGTGGGTTTCCTCGGGGTACTCCGTTTTCCTCCCACAGTCCAAAGATATGCAGGTTCGGCTAATTGGCGTTCCCAAATTGCCTGTAGTGTGTAAATGGGTGAGTGAGTGCGTGTATGTGGGTGTGCTCTGCGATGAATTGGCACCCTGTCCATGGTGTACCCTGCCTTGTGCCCTAAGAATTTGCAAATTTGCAATGTAACTAGTCCCGTCCTGTTTTTCGTAGACCCATGAAAGAGGTGTTAAATTGTGCGGCTTATTTGGGAATGGTGTACTTTTCTAAGGGCTGGGGCAAATTTACCGCCCAGAAATTCCATGGACTTAACATTGAGGCCAACTTTGACAGTCTAGCGCAGAGCAAGGATTTTGTAGAAATATAAAATTTACCATATTTGAAGAGGCTTGCAAGGCTATGTTAGAACATAGTTGTACCCCTGGGACGCAAGAGGTGCCCAAATTTGCACCATTGACACATTATGCTGACGATACTCCCTATTGAAACACAATATGCTTATAGTTGCGTTCCCTGCTATGGTAACTTCCATAGGAATGTTGAAACCGAACCTAGGTGTAGATCTCATTGTCATAGAGACATGGGGGTGGGATCATTATACTCAGGCAACCAATCTGTTTCTGAAGCTGTCAAGCCACGCCCTAGCAATCACTTTAGGGCACTGATCCCGCAGACTGTCATCATAAAACAGCCAGAGGCTCGAGTTTTGCCACAGCAAGCACATTTTCAGAAAACATACCCATCTAGTTATATTTGTTCTTCTTGTGTGTTACATGACAGTAAATGTTCTGTCTTCTTCTGACCAGCCCTCCACTGACGGCTACATCGCAGTCATCCTACCCAAACTAGAAGAAAGCAAGACTGTCACCAAAGACCTTCTGACCAGAGAACAGTATGAGGACGTTGTCTCTAAACGAAGTTCTCAATCACACGAGTGACTCTGAAATCAACATTACTAGACAGGATCTGAGCAAAAACAAACAAAAAAAAATTTTTTTGGATTTGACATGAATGACTGTAAGTCTGGCCAAGATTGTATTCCTATTTTTTTATTCTATTACTTAGTTTTGTACTGGATTTGATGAAGATGAAAGAAATGGAAATGTATGAAACACTGAATTGTTCTACCTTTTTTTTTTTTTTTTTTGTATTTGGGACAAATAATTTAAAAATCTGACTAGATAGTACGATCGGTTTATTTGGATTTGTAATTATTGGGTCAGTTTAGTTATTTCATATTATGTATATCACCATATTTAGTGCACCCCCCCCCCCCCCCACACACACAATTTTGTAAATACACAAATAAATGACACTGTCCACATCATAAGAAAAATAATGTATATTTAGGCTTTCTTTGTTTAACAATCATTTAACTGTCAAAAGGATCCAAATGGTCCAAAACTACTTTCAATCAAGTTCAGAGTTCTTCAGTCATCACTACAGCTTACAGTTTTGACTGCAATGTTCCATGGAACGACAATTACAAGCGTGTTCTGAAAGCTCGCGCACATGACCCGACACTTTTTTTTTGGACACTTCGCTCGGCTTCCGAACGTAATAAGTGAGACGTGAGGCAGAAAGGAAACGCGAGATCATGACGTATGAATCGGTCGCTCCTAAGAATACAGCAGTTTTGATTTATAGAAAGTCTTCATCCTGACCGCTTGGAGTTGCTGTACCGGAGCACGGCGCGCTTCATGTTTCAAGTAACAGTACGAAATCACAGTGACCTACAGGACAGTCCATATGAGGAGGCAGTTACTGTTACTACAAATACACAAACAAAACTTGCTTTTAATACCATGAAGGTCAATTTTTTTTTTTTTACTAAAGTGACATTCTTCAGCACTGCTTTTTGGGAACACAGTCATTTTCGGCACGTTGAAAACACGCTGCCTCGCACCCCGGTGCTGACGGCCTGAGAGACGACTGAAACTGGACATATTTGGCGTCGATGTGTGGATGAGGCAGATACATTAAATACAGTGCATCAATGTCCTACACTAAAACTAACTTCTCTTATATTTTTAGCTAATCTGTTAACATGATATATATCTCACGTGGTGAAAAATATAAACTCTGTTTTAGCGAGGGCTTTTTCAGCAGTAGTAAACAGCAGGGCCATTCGGAATCGACCCGAAAACATGCACTGATTCGTGTGAAGAGAAAGGGGGGAAAAGTGTGTTTTTGGTGTCTCTGCCGCAAAAGTCCAAAAGTCTCGAGAGAACTGATTATATTTTACTTAAATGTTTTAAACACCAATATACAATTTTATTCAATTTAAACAACATTAGTAAAGTTACGAATTTCTTACATAAAAAATATTTATTAAGGTATCTGAATATCTTCTATATCACCTTCATTTTTTTTGTTTGTTATTGGAATGTGTTTTCAAGTTTCCACGAGCAATGTTCTGCATTAATAAACTTCTGATATCGAATGGCCAACTTAACAGGCGAAATAGTGCAAATCGTAATATTGGAAATGGTTAAAGAAGGGAACTGTACACTACAGCTCAAAAGTTTGCGATCATTTTCTAACTCCATGCTCATTTCTGATTTTTATTCTTGAAGGCCTCCAAAATATTCAATAATCTCCTTTAAACAGTTGATATTGAGATGTATTTGCTACTTATGATCTGTAAAGCCTTCATAACAGCTCTAATCTGAGGTGCTGGTTGTTAATTGGTGATTTCTGATGCTGGTGACTAAATGCACTTCTCAGCAGAGGTAAGTTTTGGTCTTGCTTTCCTGGGAACGTCTTCATGCGAAACAACAGTTTCATCATGAAGCTTGATGGGTTTTGCAAATGCAATACTGCTATACTTGCAATACTTTTATTGCAAGAACTATTCCAGAAAGGCCTCCCTCACTGACTCATTGTCTATACGGCTTAATCCTGTATACAGGATCACGGGGGCCTGGAGCCTATCCCAGGAGACTTAGGGCACAAGGAGGGGTACACCCTGGACTGGGTGCCAATCCATCACAGAAGGCTGACCTCCGTGTCTTAAGCTTCTGACTGTTGTTGTTACATAATTACTTAATCCCATACCTTTTATTTTATAGTTTTGAAATGCCCAGTATTGAAGAATGTAGGGAGAAAAAAAATCACTAAACAAAAAAATTTGCAAGTGATCTCAAACTTTTAAATGGTAGTCTACGTTCATTCAAAAAAAAACTAAATGTGGATGCATCATTAAAGAAAACAAAAATCCACATCACTAAGAAAAAAAAGTAGTAGTTCAGTGGTTAAGGTGTTGGACTACTGATCAGATGGTCCTAGGTTCAAATCCCAGCATCACAATGTTGCCGCTGTTGAGCCCTTAAGCAAGGCCCTTAACCCTCAAGTCGCTCTGGATAAGGGCGTCTGCCAGAAATGTAAAAAACAAAAAAAGTTTTTCATTCATTACCACGGTTATGATTCCTATGAATTTACAATCTGAGCTGCGTTCACAGCCAATGTGGATTCCTCACTTCACCGAACCTCCGTCTGCATGACAGTACCTCAATTCTTTATTAATGTGGCAGTTTTTCAACTGAAAAAAAAAAAGAAATTCATAATAAAGGAACACTCCTATCCATAATAACATCACTCTACCACACAATGTATTGATGCCGCCTTCTACATTTTATCCTCACTAAAGCATGTAATATTGGTGCGAAATCTTTTTCTTTTGTTTAATAAATCCTACTTAGTGACGAGAACCCTAAGTTTCGAAATAAAAATTCCGAAATAAAAACAGTTCTTTTGGAAAGAGACTTTTGGACCTTTTTGTGTGTGAGTTAGAGCAGCAGGAATGCCGGGAGCCACTGCACAATACAAAACATATGACTCAAAGCAAGTGTGTGTAGAATAATACTCCAGGTTTCATTAGCCTTCATCGGGGCTGAAAGGGCTCCGAGCTACTTGCTCTCTAGGAAGGTGAGATTGGCCATGTGCTGCTCCAGGGGTTTGACCCTGAAGCCGTTGGAGCTTTTGCCATTCAGTGCGTCGTCTTTAACCGGAGTGTGCTGCCTCTCCCTCCAGGCCTGAGGGGAATCCAGACCGCTGCTCTCGGATTTACACTGACACAAAGAGATGGGGAGGAAAAGAAAACGAAATATCATCAACTGTTAACATCATAATCATCATCAACTTGTTTTGTGTTGTGTTTAAATGTACATGTGGCAAATTAATCTGCTAATAAAGTGATAAAGTGGGCAAAAAAAAAAAGCCACCATAAGGATTTAAGTTTTAAATTACTTACAAGCATTTGATTGGATCATTACAGTAGTCATTTAATATATTCCGGCTTATAGCAATACTTTTGACCCTAACTAATGCACTATACTTAAAGCTTCTTAAATGACCATGCCATGAGACATATTCCCTGATTGTAGAAAACATGTTACTGTCTTCCTAAATACAGGATATATATATATATATATATATATATATATATACACTGTATGTATATAAGGAGATTGCTGAAAAGACTGGAATTGGGTTAGGAACTGTTCAACGAAATATTAAAACCTAGAAGAATAGTGCTGAAGTGTCAATTAGGCACTAGATATGTAGTCAGAATAAATACAGAAAGGCTATGATTAGAGATCACCTAAACGCCTGGTGAAGTTGCATCGTGGAAAGTCAGACAGCAGAAATCAGAGCAATGTTTAATAAGGGCATTTTCACACACATACAAGGACTCAGTGTTGGGGTTAAACAGCCGTGTGGCCATAAAAAAACCACTTGTTAGTGAAATTAATTGGGGAAAAGGCTATAATTTGCTATGAAGAAAAAATGTTGACTTTACAGCAAAAGGTGATGTGGTCTGATGAGTCTAGACTGACCCTATTCCAGAGTGATGGGAGCATCAGGATAAGGGAAGCGCATGAAGCGATGCCTCTATTATACACGCACAATGGTTACTGTACAAGCCTCTGGAGGCAGTGTTACTGTATGATCTGGGGTTGCTTCATTTGGTCAAGTCTAGGCTCAGCAATGTTATGTGGCAATAAAATGAAGTCATTTTATCTGACGACCTGAATGGAGTGAATGACCAGGTTATCACATCAGTGGGGTTTTCCCACAATCATTTTCACATATGAATTGGCCACCACAGGTTCCTGACCTGAACCCTATTGAAAGTCCTTATCATGTGCTGGAGAAGACTTTTTGGAGTGGTTTGACTCGCATCCAAAACAAGATCTCAGCCGGAAACTCTGGACGGAAATAATTGTTCTGGCACTGCTTGTGCATGTGGTTGTCGAAATCGCGGCATGGCAAATGTGTGCTCAAGTCGATCCAACAATATATTACAGTGTGCAACTTTGGTTTTTGGCCACTGATTGCATTTTTTTTTTTTAATAAATATGTTATATAGTAAGGTTTGCCTTAAAAACTAAAGTGCATCTTTCCTTTTAACAGGTTTAATATTCTCAGCAAGTCTTTTTCATCCTCAAGTACACTTTTGCAGTCTGGTCTCAGTTCATGAAAAACGGTTCAAAATTAATTCTGGTATTTTGCATATTTTTAAACCTTTTTCATAGTAATGTCAGAATTTACTACTTATACATCTATAGCATTCTAATTATGTTTTTTTACATAATCCTATGCATTTTACCCTGAGCTAATTATACCGTTTGAAGATATTTCACAGGGGTATTTTAATATTACGAAAACTTCTGATCTTTGTTAATGTTCCTTGCATTCAGAATGCTATGTGTTTTAGCAAATGTAATAGTACAGCATTTAATAAATATGATCAAAGAGTAATCAGGGTCACAAATGCATTGAAAAACACAAACATGGAGAAAATAAAAGTGTATACTGTTTGCATGGGTTCTGGGTAATACATGTCTGTGGCATAACATGACCGAGAGCACGAAACCATGATAAAGCATTCTGGATGTTCTCCGGTCACGGTACCTTTCTGAGGAGTTTATTACAAAGCGGAAGGAGAGACATCACCGCTGTCATCACGCCTTTGGTGTTGTGTATAGTCGATTCCACCTGCGCGAAATCAGAGGAGAGACAGATTGATCGACCGATGACCAACTTTCCAAAAATACATTAAACAGCACAGTTGTTTGGGCCCATGTGTTAAAAAAGCAATCATGTCCACCCTGAGAGAACAATCCTTAGTTCCTATGACAGATGATCGCTGAGGCAGGTTGGCTCACGTGTAATTGTTTTCTCTGCAGTAGCTACTATATAATAAGAGCCATAAGAGCTGCAGGGGAGGCACAGAAAGATCCTGCTCTCGCTTCTTGTTCTGAGCACAGGGTCACCTATGAGGTCACATATGATACAAGATTAAAAAAAAAAAACAATTCACCTAATTGAAATGCTGTGGAAGGAGCGCGACTGAGCTGTGCATATGCGAGTGCCCAAAGACTCAATGAACTGAAGCAATGGTGAGAAGATAATGATGTCAGAGATTCAAACAAGTCATATAGGAGACGATTACTATTGCTGTGGATCTACTAGTTATTGAATCATGTGTTACTTAGTATCGCTCCACATGCTTTTTTTTTTTTTTTTTGCTTCATTCTTGTTAAATAATAATGGCACAGTGACAAAAGTCATATGTTGCTGTTTGTCTGAGGTTGTTTTTGCCTAATACTGAGACCCACTACAATCAGAGTATTTTTTTATTATGTTTTTACACAAAAATACATAGAACTAAATGGGGGGGGGAGGGGGCACTAACTTCTACACATGACTATAAATAGAGATTTGAGCCATGCACCATGAATATTTCAATTTACTTTATATTCTTAGCGTTGTTCTTGCTGACTATGCTGATATTCTGCTAAAACACCGTTTCAGTTTTACTAAATTATAGTTTAACATTAGGTATAAATAAACATCAAATGTATCTGTATTTCTATATACGGTATATACACTGTAGATACAGATACATATAATAACACTTATTACAAAAGACATTTCGTTCCTGCAACATGAAGTGACTCAGGGTGTTTGGGTGTATATTTGTGCATTTTGTTTTGCGTATATTTAATATATTAAAGGCAATTCAACAGTATAATTATACATGGTTTTGATGGCGACGACTTTTGTATTCGTTTTATCCAATAGCTTTTTGAGTAGAAATGTTCACTCATTTACTCACTCACTCACTCATCTTCTATACCGCTTTATCCTGTATCCAGGGTCGCAGGGGCCTGGAGCCTATCCCAGGAGGTTTAGGGCACAAGGCGGGGTACACCCTGGACAGGGTGCCAATCCATAGAAGGGCACACACTCACACACATACTCTCATTCACACACTACGGGCAATTTGGAAACACCGATTAGCCTAATCTGCAGGTCTTTGGACTGTGGGAGGAAACCGGAGTGCCCGGAGGAAACCCACCAAGCACTGGGAGAACATGCAAACTCGTGGAAACATGCACACAGAGATGGGAATCCAGCCTGGCCGGGAATCGA
Source organism: Heterobranchus longifilis (assembly GCA_028570985.1). Lineage (NCBI taxonomy): Eukaryota > Metazoa > Chordata > Actinopteri > Siluriformes > Clariidae > Heterobranchus > Heterobranchus longifilis. The sequence goes on from JAOVVB010000030.1 coordinate 8,030,801, forward strand.
ACCCGGACCCTGGAGGTGCAAGGCGACAACCACTACACCACCGTGCCGCTCAGTAGGAATGTTAATACTGCATAATGTTTGCTTCATATAAAAACGTTTTTAGGCAATTCATTTCATTTATACTGGTTCATGTGTTGCTTTTAGCAGCATGTTACCTTCTGGAACGTGGCACTCTTGCCCTGGACAGCAGACTTGGCACATATTTGTAGCTGCTGACAAAAAGCTGTCAGTTTCTCAGTCTCAGTCGTCAGGAGCGCTTTCTCCTCATCTACCAGCTATGAGATAAAACAGAACTATTTCATTATTTAAATTGAAGAGGGGTCAGAATATGGCAGGAACTACACAGGTCTATATGTGGATTGCACACATGAAGTGACGTCCAAGCCTTTGCCGAGCAGTATCATCAAACTAACAAAACTGTGGCGAACAGAATGCTACACCTTATGAACGACAGAGTGGTGTCTTACTTTAGGACAATTGTGCAGCGCCGAAAAAAATATGTCCCTAGATAGATTTTTAGTGAAAACGGCTACCACGTACGAACAAAACACTAACCTGCTCCCCACCCATCTGCCTCCCCTCTGTTCCCTCACTTCAGCAAGTCTCCCTTAGTGAACAGTACTGTATTTTTTTTGCTATATTATTTTTGTTCAATCAAGGTTTTTTCATACTTTGTTTTATATTTTCTGATGTAAACAAAATGAAACAAAAGTTCATTATACTTTATAAGGAAAAAACTAAAACGGGTCACTACTTGAGGTTCCACACACACACTTACTTAATTAACACATACTGTACAATTAAATCTTCCCATCTAATTCGACTCAACAATGTACCACGTGTCTAAAAGTAGCTTCCATTCATGGATTCATTATAAATATTACAGTGGTGTTCAAAATAATAGCAGTGTGTTGAAAAAACGAGTAAAGCTCCATATCCATATATCCAACTTTTAATTTAAATTACACAAATGCACTCTCAGAAAGCATGGTTATACAACTAGATATTAGTTCAAAGATGCTCAAGAAAGATTAAACTTCAAGCATTTTTGTTTAAACGGTAAATTCACACTGCAATTTTTTAAACAGACTAATATTTGTTTTTCTTCACTTACATTAAACTAATAATCCATTTAGCACATTTTTCTTCATGTTGTGATT
>JAOVVB010000030.1:8057066-8073863 GCA_028570985.1 Heterobranchus longifilis
AGTTTCACCTTTTAAGTTGCATTACTGAAATAAATGAACTTTTGCACGATATTCAAATTTTTCGAGTTTCACCTGTACATACATTGTTTGTGGCACAACACTAGTTTAGTCAGTGGTATTAAATGGACATGGGAAACGTGTCTAGTTTCTACTGCTGAACTACACTAGTGCAGCATGTTAGGGTAGAGAAACTACTACACTTTGAGATTTGCTTTAAATATGAAGTGCATTATAAATAAAATGTATTATTATTATTATTATTATTATTATGTATTCATTCAAACATGCCTTATCTGAATTTGGCTGCATGTAACATAATTCAAATAACTCACATACAAAATGCACTTTTGATATTCTAAGACATTTGAAAATTAAAGAAAGAAACAAAGAGAGAAGATTTGTACCTACAGCGACACAACATGGGCTCACATCCCCTTACTTAAAAGACATCAATTAAATCTAACTGCTTCTGACACATATCACTATGAAAGAAGGACATCATATCTCCAAGTGTGTGTCGGTCTGAGCTGCAGGTACTGTACCGCCTCGTCCTGTTGCGCCCTGCGAGCATGAAAAGTTTCAACTGTAAGAAAACTGGGGGGGTGGATGGTGGGGGAGGGATGTGGATGAGCAAGTTTACAAGCTTCGAACGGACTGATACAGTGAGTTGAAGCAGCGCGAGAAGCCTGGACTGGGAGAGAAAGATAAAGCGGCTGCTATTTGAAGCTCCTTGCCAGCAGTGGGTGTTATCAGACCTGAACAGGGACAAATTCAATTGGGTTCCTCTCTAATAGAGAGCTGCTCTGCCTCCTGCCTGTCCAAACAGCTCTAAGTGAATGTGATTAGCCCTGGCTCGGAGCGTGCACACGTGCACGCATACACTCTTCTTAACAATCAAAAGCGGCCCTGTTCTCCTGCCATGCTACAGTAGGTGTGCTGCTTCTCCTCAATTATCTTCAGAAGCAAGACTGAAAGTCGACGATAGGATCTGAAAGTGAAGTAAGTGTTGTGTGTGCATGCGCGAGTAAGTGTGTGAGTGTGAGAGAGAGAGAGAGACTTCTGAGTTACAGGGTTCACGATAATGAGTGATTTGGAGTACTCTGTATATATTTCTCAGAGAGAAGATAAAAGGGAGTTTGTGTGTGTGTTTGTGTGAGGGTGAGGTAATAGCAGCTTCTTACTTTGTTGCGGGAACTGACGATCTGCTTGATGACGATGCGATCTGCGAGCACCAGCACTTTGGTGACGGATGAGAGGAGCATGCGAGCTGCCTTCACCATGCCCATCCTATCACTGAACACGCTGCTGCGACCATCGGCTTCGCCCGGCTCGGCGCTACACGTGTCTGTCAGCTGCGCTATAGCTGTTCCTACAACACACACACACACGCCAAAACACATTACTTTTTTTAATAAGAATTTAAATTATTTTACAATGACGATCTCCAATTTCAAATTCATACAACTTTTATGTAAGACAATAATCAGCACCAAACTTCAAAAATCTAAATAATGTAAATTTCTATTAATCTTAGGAAGCAAGTGTTCAATGTGATGACTACTGATAGCTGATGATTATTGATATTCCTCAATTTAAGCACAAATCCAACCATTCAACACTTAAAACATGACCTTCAATTCATCTCTAGCAAAAGAAAGTGATGCTGTATGGTAAAGTACTTACTACCATTAGGGCTCCCGAAGCCATTTAGCTTCCTTTGCTTTTTCCTCCATTTTTTTTCTCCCTCTAATCTAACATAAAGTCTTAATTATACAGTAACAGCTATTTCTGACCGAGCAAACTGATTGGACAAGAGACATTCCTTCCACGAGTGGTGATATACGCCGTAACAGCACTGGGACATTTAACTATGTGTATCACTCCGTGTCACAGGTGTTCTAACGATCAATAATTACACTAACTGTCGGTCGCACTATGGGTAAAAGTAGAACAGAACAGACCACAGCACTGGGATTCAAGATTCAAAGTAAGATTTGAAGATTTGAAATCAGTCACAGAAGCACTTCCAGGAAGAAAACACATCTGATAACATTATGTCACCTTAAACACCATGTCTCCTCAGTAATTGCTTCTGTAAGTAGTAAGTGGTTCTGAATTGCCTCTAAAACGTCCATGCTGTTTTGTTTATGGCTAACATGAGCTACGAGGCTAACTAGCTTCTAAAACAATGCTGAATCATCCTAAATTACTCTCTAACCCCTGATCAAGGGCACTACTTGGTGTGTGTGGAACGAGGGATTGTACACCCTGAAAATCGCACTAGCTTTCCATTTTACTCAATCTGGGATTCAACCCCGGAAACCTGCAGGTTATCTGATGTTCTAAAATGGTATAAGTAGAAAAATAAAGTAAACCTCACGATTTCCACCACCCCCATGGTTTATTCTCCTCACCTTCTGGCTACATTGTACCGGTAAGAATTTAAAACTACTTTCACGGTAACGGTCAGTCGCTAACTGTTGGGCGCTAGCTCAATGCTAGGTCTGCCATTTGCGGAAGAACATGTGTTGGTGGAGCAAAACAAGCAAATCATAATCTGTTGATGATAAATGCCATTTTTTTTTGAACTGCTGTATAAAAGCAATATCACACTCAAGGTTGTATTGTTGTGATGGATTTCAGCAGGACTGCATCACAGCCATGCTGATATTCAGTACAACAGCACTCCCTCTCATGTGATATTGCTTAATTATATCCAGGTCTGTTTTACAACCCCAAAACACATGCACTGTTCTAGATTTTATTTATTCTAGGATTTACAGGACCTGGAAGAAATTGTCAAATGTTACCCAACCAGTATTACCACACCTTTTCAAGGTCTCATATTATACTCTCTTTTTAAAACAAGCCTCTAAAATGTGCTAGTTAACTTTCCAGTTGAAATACAACTCAGATCTTGAATTCTAGCTTAATTGTCTTTCACTTCTTTTGCAAACGCGCTGATTCAGTGTCTGTAGCTTTAAATGAACGGCTGGATGCGCCTTAAAGGAAATGGATTTTTCTACCATAATCAGAATGCAGGAGCAGGAAACATCCATATCTGGGACCCTATCAAGCATTTCCCCCTCATTTTCAGGCTTTTCCTTTAAAAAGAGCATTTTAGAGGAACAACATAATGGGAAAAATACAGGCAAGATCGTTAACCCATGATAACATCAATATTTAGTGATTTAACACAATTAAGAGCTAAGGAGGGATAGGACAGCCGTTAGTAGTTAACCATCAGCCGACTAATTCACGGTAGAGCTTAAAAAGAGCTCAGAGAGAATCAGAGCCGAGTGTTGAGCCAGAGGAGGGTCTCTTGGTAGATAACGTCACAATAGGGGGGAAATCTGATTAGTTTGTTTAAACCACAGAAAGTAAAAATAATTAAATAAAGACTAACAACAGGCAATGGTTTTTTTTATTCAATTTTTTTGGTGGGTTCATGGAGATCAGAAACCCGTCACAATCTCTAAAAATGACTAAAAGTGAATTTTGCATAATAGGTCCCCTTTAAGCAGGCTAAGAGCTAATACCATATGACTGTTCATCACTGTTCTGCTGCACAAGTTCTCACTATTGTGTTTGAGCAGCAGGTAGTCATCTGCATGTCTTCCTAACTACCCAGGAAGCACTACTACTGAGTGCTTTATTTTAGCCTGGGAACACTTGGCACATGGGGCATCATAAGGCTGATATGTTCCATGCCACAAAGAAGAGCTCAGAAATATGCTGAGATGTTCAAAGATCAAAGAAATCTAATACAGAAACCAAGAGGCTAAAATCTGTGGCCAAAAGTGAGTGAGACGGAAAAATAGAGACATCTGTTTGGGGTGAAAGCGTCATTTCTGCATAATTTCTGTAGTTTTGTTCGAGTTCGCTCTCCATAAAGACACATCACACTAAAGCTCTGATTGCATCCGGCAGCTGGGACGCAGCCAGAAACCCAGCATTCAGTCCGCCCGTGCAAAATGATCCCGGCGATATGGGCCAAATCAGCCTGCCAGCGTGCGTCCTCTTTCTCTTATTAATCAGTCTAATTCCTGTGCTAGGAACACTGTTGTTCTCTACAATACTGAAACATTCCTGCTTTAGAAGCCTTTTTCTAAAGACTTACGACAGAATACCTTCTGCGGGAGAAAAGAAGAGCCTCGGGTGCTCGCGTGAACGACCTGAGTGTCCGTAACCGAGTAACGCGGCCTGAGGCGGTGTGTTCAGAGACGAGCTCTGGAGGGGCGAAGGGACAGGACTTCGGTGCTCGTGCTCTTTAAAGTCGCCTACAGCTCACTGCGCTGATACAATCGTCCTCTATTTTGGAAGCGCTTTCACCCAGAGCTGAGGACTGGCTGCTTGTTTACACCGAGCTCTGAGGTTTTGTTAAACACGAGCGTCTACGTTTTCAGATGGAAAAAAGTTCACTTCTTCTAATGACAGTGTCCCTTTAGGACTCAAAGTATAACAGCAAGGCAGATTTTCCAAAATAACATCCAATGCACCTTATAAATTTTCACTCGTGCGTGTATAGAAAAGGTTTTAGCATAAGTATGTAACACCCCCCCCAAACCTTTGAAAATTTTGCAGTGGTAGCCCGATATAAATATACAGCAAAGATCATTACTGTAGATATACAACTATACAACAAATTGCATTATGTCACAAAGCCAACTAAAAAAAAAAACTGTTTAAACATCTCAGAGAACACTCTTTAATCTGTTATTTAAACTGTACTGTGGATGGAAAACACAGTTTCGGATCTTCTACATGCACAAAATTTTATTTCCCCCCTTTCTCTCGCTCTACGTTTCCTTTCTAATGCACAGCCTCGTCACTGAGCTTATATCCTGTTTAACACCTCTACTTTATGATATTTCTTTCCCCCCCTAGAGAGGGACTTCGTGGACGTTTCCCATGTGCACCACTGGATTTAGTGTGACACTTTTGCTCATTCCGTGTGAGTAGTCAGGAGAATGAGCAGCAGGATTAGACGCATGACTGAGTGTCTCAGCGCTGTGGGAAATGAGCTGCTAACTCTAAAAGCTACGCTAATCCCAGTGCTGTGCAGGTCTCTCTCGCTGAGAGGCGCGGGAGCAGCTGAGCGCTCCGTGTATGTCCCGGCGTCGTTCTGTGGATTTCCAGGAGCTGAAAACACTCTGAAAGTGGATCGTGAAAGAACTGGAGTGTGCCGTCTTATAAAGTTTGGAAAACATTTCCTTTCCAAATTACAACTTACAGTCTTATCAAAGAAAAAAACCTTCAGTGGTAAAAAAAAATAAATAAATAAATAAATTGGGCACCCACGTGGTATTTCAAGAGCTAGAATCATCGGTAAGTGCTTGTGTACAACGGCAGACGTCATTGATGAAGAGGGATGAAGATTCGTTTGCATTAACTTCAAAATGTGATTAATGGGTTTGATTCATAAGAATAGAGATTAATGCGGGGGAAAAAAAATAATTAGAATTTATTTCCCAGTAGAATTTTTTTGCTTGCCAAAATGATGTTAATTTGGCAACATTACAGACATTGGAGACTCTTCTGGCATTAGGATGTTTATGAAATGTAGAATGGTTTTAATGGAATGATGCCGGTGTTATGCTCTAAAATGCCACGGATTGCCCCCCCTCTCTTTCAAATATTATATTAGAACATAAATTCATAGGTTTATGGTTTACAAATTACATGAAATGAATTTGATTAGAAAATAAGCAATATCAAAAAACATGTTGTATAGGGAAAAATATATAAATTATATATTTTTTCATATACAACATGTATGTTTTTATATTGCTTATTTTATAATAAAAATCATTTTGTGTAATTTTTCATCATAAACAATAATTATTTAGTGTAATTTGTGATAAATAAAAGTGTTAGTTTTGTATTACATGACAAACCCCTGCAATATAAATATGCCATAAAATAAACATTATATGAGAATTTGTATTAATGGTCTCGACGGCTGTCACGTGCCTAGAGTTAATTATAATAGTAATAATATATTTGATAATAATAAACCTATGAATTTACGGTCTAAAATAATATTTGATAGAGATTATGTAGGAGGGACAATCCGTGACAAGGGGGCATTTTAGAGCATAACACTGGTACAACACTGACTGCATGATGATGGGATAATGGTAAATAAATGCCACTAATACAATGTCGCAAAAACGACACTAATACCAAAATGATTTGGAAAATTGAACAGGCAAGTAACATTACGACACCATATAGCACTGTGTGAATGGATGTTAATCGGCATAAACGCTCCCAATACACGTTCAGGTTTCATTGCATTTGCAACATTCTGTATGAGACATTTATTCAACATCATTTTGGAAAAAAAAATTGTAAAAAAAATTGTAAAAAACTGTCCTGACGTTGTCCTGGAGGTGAATGTCATCACGATAACTAAATCACAATGCTCATCCAGTGTTAGGATTTCTGCTGAGCTTTAATAAGTACATCTATAATTAATATAACTGCTCTCAGTTTGTGAATTACAGCAGTTTTTGGCACAACAGCAGGGGATTTCAAATAAACTGCAAGAAAGAAAAGAAAAAAAGATTTTGTAATCTGCTCTCAGTCTCAAGAAGCGATAATTGCCATTGACTAGGCTCTTTCCTGTTCCTCTTGTGTATACATACGAGAAATTAAAGCACATCTGAATAAGATGATAGATTTATATTTAAATTATGGCACCTTAATGTAGATTTTCATGCAGCAGGTGGAATTAAAGGCAGGATGAGGCTTGAGTGCCTCCTGGAAGAGAAATCAGCTAAGTGCTGTTATTATTTCCATGCAAAGCATCATTACATATAATAACATAATAATATAATATTTTTTGTAAACAATGCTTTATAGAGCTTACTTTTATTTAGACTATTATTACTTTAAAAATAATGAAGTGTTAAACTCTACAAACTACGCTTCATCACCGCATATTAAAGATCAGTGGCATTGATTTATCTCAATACAGATTCATTTTATGAATATAATTTTCATGACCCATTGTTGTTTCTGAAGTTTACACACACAGAGGATATTCGCTCCAAGTTGGCATTAATTATAGGCTAAATGAGTTTGACTTAAAGTTGGGATCAAATGGAAGGGGCCAGTCAAACAGACTAATGAATATAAAAATTCAATAATAAATACAATAACAGCGTGCTGTAATTTATCCCTCTGGCTTTCAGAACTTACTGCTTTATACTAAGGATGTATAACACCCTATACAATGTAACCAAGTTTGACCCTCTCTTAACGGCCTCTGCGTGTCTCAGAGAGCTGAGCTGCACGTTGCTCCACATTACACACAAGTGTATAAAATGAAAGGGTTTGTGAAGTTGTGAAATTCATAGCATTGTTAACTCCGGACCCACCTGCTCGCCTGGCCTCAAAGCAGGCGTGACCCATTTCATCTTTTAATTCCTCGTTCTCCAGTGCAATGGCCTCTCCGACGGCAACAAAGCGAGTCACGGCGGCGCTGACCGCCTGGCCGACCCTCTGGATGGCCCGCGAGGTCTTCTCGTTCTTCTTCAGCTTGTCCTTGTGATTAATCAGGGTGGTTATCTGGAATGAACAAGACACACTTGTAAGGGAAAAAAAAAAAAACAGTTGTTGCCTGTTGTTTGACACATCAACGTCTTTTCCTAATTTTCCTATTTAATAAAACAGGACACTTGTATGCTGATATGTTGATGAATGCTGTTCACTTGTGTGCAACATGCCATACAGGAGGTTTAAAGAACAGGAAACATTTAGCATCTAACACACAGACATCTCATATAGAGTAGATCAGATGTACACACTGCACTTACCTAGGGTTAGAAGTGTATCGCATCAAAAACGTGAACTGAAGGACCAGCTGAGATCGAGACCGATCAGCAGGGACAAACTTTTTTTAAAGTGTTTCGAAGTAAAATAGACAGTACTGGGCTTTTTCTAGCATTATGAGAATGTACAATGTAAAAATAATAATTCTACGATCCGGCTAGATGACCAGAGCTCTAAAATGGGAGCCGATCCGGGGTTTAAAGGGAGCTCGGTTAAACGCCAGGAAGACAGTCCTCATGTGAGTGATGTAAATGGGCACCAATAACACCTTCCACTCATGACCTGATCTTGTTGTTTTGAGATCGATAGTATGCAGAATATTTCCAACACATGCGGTACACATAACACTAGTCAGGGGTTGGCATCTCTTAAAGCCAAATTCACGAATTCTGTGTGAATTACAAAACATGACAGAAAGTGCAATTCTGAGGAGGTGGTAATATCACCATTTATAGCATGATTTCTGCAGCTTCCAACTTCCATAAGCTCACAGAGAGCTGAAAATGTCAAATATTATGCAGCTCAGCAATCACAGACACAAATTAAAACGTCCTCCTGTTTTCCTAATGAATAGCTAGCCTTCTTTGTCTCGATTTACAGACTTCTTTTGCATCGCTTTTCATCAAGCCATAATATAAAATAACTGCATTTCTCAAAATGCCCTTGAAATATATGTGCACAATCATAATAAATAAATACATCATTTACATGACAGCATTCTCTTTGTACAAAAATTTGCAATAACTCGTGACAAACAAGTTACATTCAGTCTAACTGAACTTGTGATGAATTTTCTTGTGCATGGAGTAAAGCTGATTGACATTTACAGAAGACTTGAAGTACAGTATGGTGATGAGACTCCTAACATCAGAATGGTGCAAACGTTTTAAAGAAGACATCAATGTGTACATCAATGTACATCAATGAATGACGATCCCAACCGAGGTGGCTCGGAGCCTACTGTAGTCGTTCCAGTTATCCAGTGGTCTGCTCCTAGGATAAACCAGTATGGTTCGATCATCAAAGGCCTTGTTTTTGAAGGACAATACTGCACATTACACGAACTTGGCTGGGAGTTACCGCTACATCCCCGTACAGTCCTGACCTCGCTCCAAGGAGTTCCTGGGAGGCCAGCGTAAACCAGGCAGTCGATCATGGCTCCCCTACTGGAAAAATGTATACCTTGATGGTATCCAAGCACTAGTTACACTGAGATAGGTGCTTTAGTGTAGCAGGGGATTATATAGAGAAAGCTCTTTGGAACCGTTTAGTATTCAACTGCTTAATATCGGTTTAGTAAACGAGATAAGATGATGAGAGTCCGAGAGAGATGAGGTCTTCTGTCTTTATTTATATTAGTTAGGAACTATGCAGTCTCACAGCTTAACAAATGCCTTCACGCCGATGGTCTTCCCTCAGTGCTGGGATTAAATCCATCAATTATGCATTACATATCTATTTTTCGATTTCCGCCTGCAAGATTGACATCTCCCCACCTCACCCCCCCTAAGGGCAGGCGCTGAGCTCAGAGCTAACGGACACCTGTAACGGAAGCAACGCTGCGGGATCGTACTATATTGAGCGCCCGGAAAGCGGTGATTATTAGCAAATCAATCACGACAGCTTTTGCTACTTATCGGCGTCGCCGCTATTTGTCAACTACATTATCGCTGAATGACATACGCTCTTATCGGTTTGTACTGCAAACAAGACGACTATTAATCATTAAAGAATATAAACAACACAGACTGAAAAAAACAAAAAACAAAGCCAGGCTTATGACTGCCAGACACACTGGGTTTAATTTCTCCCGTTCAGCAGTGTCTTGTACCCAGGATAGGAAGGAACTCCACGCTCTCTGGATTCCGATTCGTTCAACTCAGGGATATTCGATCCGTCTGCATTACCACTAACGGTTACTTCTCTCAGCGTTATGATTCCATAGGAGTATTGAAGAAATTCCCTAAAGGGTGACGCCGAACAGAGTGATAGCACACAGTCTGCTCTTTTTGTGCGCACGTGTGTGTGTGTGTATGTCTGGGAACAACCTTTCCAATGGTGAAACTGTACAATTAAAGGGTTTGAACCTACTGAAACCTGACATTTAGACACTCTGTACAATCAGGGTCAGCAGAAAAGCATCTTAGGAAGCACAAGTCAACTTCAGGTAGATGGGTTATGACAACAACAACAAAAAAAAGTCAACCATAAACAGGAATCTGAGACAAGACTCAGAACAGACTCACAGAAGCTGGACAGTGGAAGATTGGACAAAAGACCAGACAACAATTTTTCTATCTATCAATTTCAAACCCACCAGTTTTGTTCATTCTCTGCTTAACCATTAAACCAGTCTGAACAACAACTGCTGCTTACTGGATGCTTTACGTTTTTTTTTTCGCACCTGTCTGAGCTGTTAGTTTCACTAATCCTCACACCACCCCATATAACACCAACACCCATGCTGAAGTCAACGGCACTGAGATCGCGTTTCCCCATTCTGATATTTAATCTGAATGTTGACGTGTATCTGCATGATCTTATGGATTGTTCTGCTGAAACAAGATTGACTGATTTGGATAATAATTATACCAAAGAGTAGGTGTGAAGGTGCAAGTCAAACCAGGACTTATGATGAAATTTCTTGTGAGTGAAGGTGTGAAACCCATTGACATTTACAGAAGTCTTTAAGCACAGTATGGTGATGAGACTCATAAACACAGTAAAAATTTGAGTGGTACAAACGATTTAAAGAAGGCTGTATGTCGGTGAATGACGATCCTGGGCCAAGGTGGCTCAGGGTCCATTGAAAAAATCAAAGGATAAAAGGAGTTATTTCCACATCCACCTGTACAGTCGTGATCTCACTCCAAGTCATTTCCACATGTTTGGGCCATTAAAAGAGTTCCTGGGAGGCCAGCGTTTCAGACGTGAAGCAGGCAGTCCGATCACAGCCCTGGCGTACTAAGAAAACTTTCTACCCTGATGGTATCCAAGTGTAACACTGGGATAAGTGCATTAGTGTAGCAGGGGATTATATATAGGAATAAAGGTAGATTTTACTCTCATGTGTTCTGTTATTCTGCACAATCAAAAGTCCTGGTTTGACTTGAACACCTTGTACAGACTTGTATTTCTATTTTTAAGGTAGAGGCACCACGCAGAAAAAACATTCTTTAGCCATTTGGGTCTTTACAAATCGTTCCCAAAAATTTTTTTTCCCTCCTCACACTGTTGTTCTTTTACCGCCAGGTCCTGCTGAGCGATTTAGCTACCTGGGTATGCATTTAACAAAATTCTGTTGCACTGAACTTTAAATGAAAATGTACTCAGCATGTTTGGTGTCGGAGCCAAAAGCAATCTTACTTCCACAGGGGGGGTTTCTGGTCAAGAACTGGTCATGCGAGCACAAAAAAAAAAAAAAATACAGGGTCGTAGATCCATATTGTGGATCATTAAAATGTATTCTACCGTGTAATTTAGTGATGGGTCGTTCATGAGCGATTCGTTCTTTTTAAACAAGTCTTTAACGTGACTCAGAAGAACGAGTAGTCTCGGAGAGTGATTCGTTCATCTTCTATTGGGCGCGCATGCGCAAAGCATTGCAAAACCTCCGTAGGTTATGTACAAGGAACAGAAACGAGTAGTTATAGTGCACTTGGAAAGTATTCACAGCGCATCACTTTTTCCACATTTTGTTATGTCACAGCCTTATTCTAAAATGGATTAAATACATTTTTTTTCCTCAGAATTCTACACACAACACCCCATATTGACAACATGAAAAACGTTTACTTGGGATTTTTGCAAATTTATAAAAAAAAATAATAATAATTGAGAAAGCACATGTACACAAGTATTCACATCCTTTGCAAAATTGAGCTCAGGCGCATCCTGTTTCCCCTGATCATCCTTGAGATGTTTCTGCAGCCTAATTGGAGTCCACTTGTGGAGTCCACAAAAAAAATCCATAATCCATTTTAGAATAAGGCTGTGACATAACAAAATGTGGGAAAAAGTGATGCGCTGTGAATACTTTCCGGATCCTGAAGTGGATCCTGAATTAGATTTTTGGCCCAGAAATAATCTCCACTTGCAGGCGGGAAAGGATTAATTGACCTCTCCTCTTTTCCATAGAGTGCCGTAAACTAAAAAAATAGATCCCTCTTGGTAATGATCATGTGCCTCTCCATCATTCATGGCACAAATGATGGTTGACATTTGCCCAAAATACTGAAAATACAAAAAACTGTTGAAATGCGTGGCTGAATTCATGGTGAGAAATCGTCCACCATTTAGAAAAGACTTTTGTTTAATTCTTTACTGTTTTTATGCTAGACAACTTCCTCAAGCACTCCAACATATTTTCACTCTACCTGCTAGTTCTAAATGAAAATAACTCAATAACTCAAGGCCTCACACCATAACTCTGAAAATGCTTCACTGACACTTGCTTAAATAGGTTTTCTATACATAACGTCTATTTGTTAGTGTTTTTATCTCCATATCATACACAACACATCTCTTTCTTTGTGTAGGCAATTCCACGCAGCCCTGGAGGACCTGAGTGAAGCCATGCACCTGTGTCCAAATAACCGTGAGATCCAGCGTCTGCTGCAGCGTGTTGAAGAGGAGTGTCGCCAAGTCGCTCAGCAACAGCAGCTGGATCCGCCTCCTTCCCCTCCCCATGAGCAAGCCCCACTAATGGTGCCGCATCCTCCTCCGCTGGAGCCCCGCCTGTCTGACATGGAGCCAGTGCAGGACCTGTTTGAAGAGGATGAGGATTACCTCGAGCGGGATTTGGATGGTCTTCCACTAGCTGTAACTGCGGAGCCTCGTTCAAGTCCTTCAGGTCTCCCTGTCATTCAGAACATGCCACCCTCCCCAAGCCACTTGCCCTACCTTTCTGGAAGTGCTTCCATGGGCCAGGCCTATGATATACGGCCCAGTCCTCCTTCCATGTCCTCTCCAACCCGCCAGGCTTACCAGTCCCCATCTCCATCGCTCTCTCCAACTCATCAGACCTCCCACTATCGTCCAAGCCCCCCACATACTTCCCCAGCCCATCAAGCTTCTTCTTCTTCGTCCTCTTCATCCTACCATTTCAGTCCACCTCCCTCACCTTTACGTCGTGGAGCTTACACGTCAGAGAATGCAGCCATTTACAGACCGCAGTCTGCCTCTGTCAGCTCAAGCCGCTATCAACAGGACGCGCTTTCTGGCAGACCTAAATCACCGCTGGCTAAAATGGGCAGTCAGCGCTCACTGCAGCAGCAAACCCCGTGGCTGCAGCCAGCCAAGGCCCAGATCGTACGCACAAATCAGACCAGTGGCTCGGTCCACTCCAGCGCCTACTCTCACGTAGCCCAGTCTATGAGGGGACATGTTCCTGGAGATGTTGATGAGCTTGGGGAGGTGGCCTATTCAACACCACTTCAGATTCAGGGCAGTGTGTACATTGAAGAGGAGCTCCCTCAGAGGCCCTCACATGCATACAGGCCTAGCATCACAGGTCCACGCTATGGTCAAATGGCACCACAGATCAGCCGCAGCCAGTCAGCTGCTTATTATCCCGTCCAGCCACATGAAATTGAGCGCCAGCCTCAGTTATCATCACCTGAGCACCCTCATGGTCTCCGGCGCCCACTAAGTGCCACTGGCCCTACACCACGGCCTCTGATCCACTCTCAGAGCACCGGCCTACGCTTCTCACCCTCTAGCAGCAGTCTAACAGCAGGATCCACCTCTAATTTAGGTCCAGGTTTCAGGCCCTCAGCTTCAGTGCAACAAATGGAGATCCCCCTGAAGCTGGCATACGAGGGTGCATACAGTGATGACCTGTCACCAGTTTCTCCACCACAAGGCACTGACATGCGGCTTTTAGGGGGCACTTACCCAGGCGAGGCTATGCGGGCACGGAGCACACCTTTCATGGGTATCATAGACAAGACAGGACGGACTCAACAGTTTCTTCAGCAACCTTCGTCCTCTTCCACTACGTCACGCACCTGGGCCGTGTCTTCCTTAGACACAGTGGTCTCCAGCCCTGCCACATCACCTGGAAATGTGACCTTTGGGCACCTTGCCTACTACAATCGCACTAACAATGCCCACAATGGACACCTTGTAGAGGATGACTACTATCGGCCAGATAACGCAGGCCGGGTGAGTCAGGCACCCACATACCCAGATGTTAAGATGGCACGAACGCTGCCGGTCTCACAGGCCTATCAGGACAGCGACTACAGACAGGTGGGCCATGGGGAACGCCAAGGTCCTTCCTCTCCAATCAAACCAAAGAGGCCATTTGTTGAGTCCAATGTTTGAGGCACACCTTGTAGATATTAACTAGGACTCACATGATTCCCTCCAAACACACTTTGATGTAATTCTATCTTAAAACTTAACATGTGGACCTGAAAGGAGAATCTGCTTTGGGATCAGGACATGCAGGATGCTTTTTCAGAAGCCTGAATAGAATTGAGCCACTGTAACTGCTGTATGCTAGCTAGAGATGCTGCACTACGGGATGTTTGTATCAGTCATACAGATAGTCTGACCCCCTATTGTTTTCAGAAAGGGTACATTTAATCAGAAAGCCACTTTAAGCTTTGATATTAAGATGGACAAGAGTATTGCAGAGCATAACACATGGACTTGTTCATTCATATGCAGGACTTGTTCAAACACATCTGGTGACTTAACCCTGAAATTGTATTGGAAAATGGATATAATAGAGCTTCTTAACAGCCAGTACTTACTCCTGACACACCAAGCTGTCTGTTGTCCTTACTTTTAACTGCATTTCTGACATAATTAATGCTGGTCGACTAGTTAAATGCCTCTGCATACGTCATTTTGGCAAAATGGCAAATAGCGCGTATCTTTTTTGTATCAAACACATGACAGATGGGCAAACAGCTTCGACAAACAAGACGTGGCCAAACATTTTCCTGTAGTCAAAATTTAAAAATGAAAATTTTATAAGGCAGTATGGTGATGTAGTAGTTAGCACTGTGGCCTCACACCTCCAAGGTTGAGGGTTCTATTCCGGCCTCAGGTCTGTGTCCGTGGAGTTTTCACTTTCTCCCCGTGCTTGGTGGGTTTCCTCTGGGCCTTCCGGTTTCTTTCCACAGTCCAAAGACATTAAGTTAATTGGTGTTTCCAAATTGCCCATAGTGCTTGTGTGTTTGCACACGGCCTGTGATGGATTCGCAACCTGTCCAGGGTGTAACCTGCTTCATGCACTAATGATAAAAATGATAAATGATATGAAAATTGATAGCACCACCTGCAGTTATGGAACACTTGAAAAATCACAAAAACTGTGAGATATTGTAAGCAGGCTTTACGCAAACCTCACAGACTAAACTGTGTAAGTCTTAATTGTTGAAAAAAGTGGTCCAGAGAAAGTTGTTTAATTGACTTGTTCAGCTGAGCAAACCATTGAGGGGAAAGAAACACCAAAGCAAGTCCTGCTTCACAAATACATTTGCACCAAAGAAATCTTAAAAAATATAATTTATGTTGTATTACAGTGATGTCAAAATGATCGCCAGTTGCTAGTTTGTTTAGCTGAAAGTCATACTTCTGCGTTAGTGTGTGATGACAGCGTAGGTACTCATACCGGTACAACATTGGCTTGAATTGTAATGAAGTTATTTCTGCCTGTTCAACTGGCTATTCCAGTGCATTCGCTTGTTTTCTGTCATTGGCTTGGTATGTCATGGTCCTAAGTCTGAATGTTTTGCAAAGCCTTAGATACAGTACATTGCCTACATACATAATGTGTTTCATGCACAGTGTGTCTGAAATCTTGCACCCCAAGAGATGAGGCCAAATTCTGGACCCCTCCATGCCTCTAGGGGACAATGTCTGAACAAGCCACAACGTTGCCAGGCTCCAACCTTGATCTGAAGCCTTGTCTGTATATATGGCTATAAAAGGTGATCCCAAATCAGTGTGTACATAGCAAAAGTAATGACAGAAAAAAATTGAATATTTATCGATTTAAGTTATGTTTGTACAAAATTATATATAAACATATACATACTTTTTTTCTCTTGGTGCCGTTGTGCTCCGCTTTCTTGCTCCTGGTAGATCAGTAATGTGAATTATTAAAAAAATATATTTTCCTTGTTTTAAGGGCAATTTTGGTTTCATGCAAATGTTCCCTTGATCCTTTAAAACACTGCACTTCGGTTTACGGACAGAAGGAGACGCTGCAACATTCCGGAGTATAATCTCAATCATCTCATGTTATGTTCACATTCATGAAGGTAACAGAACGTTATTAGCGTGTGGACGATTTTTTTTGACGTTTTTGTTCTTGTGAGAGGATACAGTCAGTATGGATTGAGGATTTATTTTACTTTTAGACACTTTTTTTTTTTTCATTTAGATCATTTTACACACTTTCACAAAATGTTATTAATTCTCTTACATTGTATTTATTTCTTGTTTCTATTTTTAAGGAAGTTTGGAGTGACTTCCATTAAGCCTCTAATTTTCATCTTTTCTCTTTTACGTTGTTCTTTTCAGCACAGTTTCGTTAGTCCCTTTTTCCTCTTTTTTTTTTTTTTTTGCTTGTTTTTTGTTACTCTGCAGTACTGGAAACTCTTTGTCCTTTGTTTTAGCCAAACATTTTCAACTGCTGTCAAAATGTGTTAAAACCATTTTTAATGGGTGATGTGTAAATGATTGTACAAATTGTGATTAATTAGAATGCATGCTCTATGCTGATGCACACATTAACATTTGTGTGCGTATGCGTGTGAGTTTTCACTTAATTATATATAGAGAGAAAGCAAGGAAAGGACTGTGCTTTAATCATTTCCCTCATTCCCATATTTTCTTCTCCCGCACAATTATTTTTATTTAAGTTTTATAATGTTTCAGTTGTATTTTGTTTGAAATGTCAGCTTGCTGTTTGCAGAATTCTCTGTACATGGTTTTAAG
>JAOVVB010000030.1:8073963-8086518 GCA_028570985.1 Heterobranchus longifilis
CAAATCTCCATCAACTGCAAGATGCTATCCTATCAATATGGGCCAACATTTCTAAAGAATGCTTTCAGCACCTTGTTAAATCAATGCCACGTAGAATTAAGGCAGTTCTGAAGGCGAAAGGGGGTCAAACGCCGTATTAGTATGGTGTTCCTAATAATCCTTTAGGTGAGTGTATATTGGGCTCATGATTCTGCAGTATAGAGTGATGTATCCAGCACAAAATAGGCAATATGATGAACTGAAATTTTATTTAATTTTACCCAACTATACAAACATGACTGAGCAAAAAAAAATGTAATGGATCACATTGGCAAATTAATAGCATAAACACACATGATCACGTGTTATATTGGTTGCTTTCAGTCTTTTTTTATGACCAAAAAAAAATGAATAAAAATATTCTAATAAGAGTTCTAAATGTCTGTGACATCATTCCCATATTCCAGTAGTGGTAACATTCACACATTATAAAAGTATAACTTTTGTTCTACCTGCCGTATCCGAAAACTCAAATACACAATTTGATGTCCAAAGCGTCCCCATTAACACATGCGTAAGGCTTCCGTATAAGCGTATATGTTTTTTTTTGTTATTTTAAATTTTAAGGGTTTTAATTACAAAATCCACTTACAGAAGTTTATCGGTGTGTCATTTGGCACACTACACAAAAAACAGAGCAGTGCCAGAACTGTACCGGTAGAATTACTGCCAAGTCAGGCATTTGTCTGGATCCATGTCTACACAATTAAGGCTCCAGTGTGTCTGACCCTACTTGTGTGTCTTAAAGTTTCTTCACCTCAGTTAGGGACCTGATTAAGTGTCCGCGTGTTTACATGAGAAATTAAAAGTGGGCGGATGTAATGTGGGTGTGTTGGTGAATAAGAGGAAGACACTGAAAACATGAGGTTTTGTGTGTGTGTGTGTGTGTGTGTGTGCTCACAGTGATAGAACACCCATGACTTCCTGCTGGTGGAGTAGCACATGGCCAGCAGGCCTGTGTAAACAGGAGGGAGGCCGTGAAACAGGATACTGATTCAGTGCTAGACTCGACCCACCAAAACACGCCACTCTCACTGGCACTGCGCCACTTTCTATCTAAACTTCTCATTTAATCAAAAACCAATTCTCATTATCTACTGTATATTTTAATTTGACATTTACTCAACAACAGATCAGTAGGCAAGGTGCACTTGGACTTTAACATCAGTGTTTAAAAGGGAAAAATTACAAAAAACAAGTATATTAACCATATTTTTAATCCTAGTGCTAATGAACTGTCAGATCAGAAAGTGTTGATTAGTTTCCTAGAACAGCAGCGTCAGCTACAAGGCAAATCACAGGTTTCAAATGTTCTGATAGATCTCCACCAAAAAAAGCATAAGACAAAACTTTCCTTGCTTTGTTTTCTTTTTCTATTGTATGCTTCTTTTTTGTTGTTGTTGTTATTATTGGCAGCTGGCATTCACCATGCAGCATTAACACCACTTTCTGATCTTGATCTCCTTCATCTTCCTTACAGGTCCTCTTTTCTAGTCCCGTCGCCCTTAAGAAACCCATTGAATACTTTCTTCCTTGTCTTCTTTCTCCATTATCTAAAATACTTTTTACTCAACCTTTCCAAATTCCCACTGCTCCTCCACGTCTAGAGGTTGGGGTGGAGCTCTCTCTCTCTCTCTCTATCTATATATATATATATATATATATAGATAGAGAGAGAGAGAGACTTTCCTGCACTGTCTTCTTCTATTGTATTCTTCTTTTTCTTCTTTGTTGTTGAACGGAATCGAGTAGGTTACATTAGTTACAGTAGTTGGAATCCAGTAGGTTAGATTCCCGGCAACTATACTGAAGGTCTCATTCTCCCCCTCATCCTCCCGGCATCTTAAAGCCGACTGTCCACTCCAGCCTTGCTTAAAACCCTTTAATGCTATCTCCCCTGATCTTGTCTTGTCTTGTTCTGTGTCTTGAGCTCTTCATCTGCTTTATCCGGCACGTCCTCACACTCTCCTCGACATGTCTCCTTTCGGTACTGCTCTGTTTTGAGTTGGAGCTCTGTAAGTTGCATCACCGTCACCTATAGATCTTTACTCTTCTCAACTTCCCGGTCCTTTAAAGCCGACTCTCCAGTCCAGACTTCCAGATAAAAAAAAAAATTATTAAATGCTTCCATCCCTGATCAGTTACTCCCCATTCCTACCCAACTATTCCTAGTGCATTCTATCTTTAGATAATAGCTTAAAGGAGCTAATTAGGTTGTTGCCCCACTGTGACCTCATAAAGGAAGATCTCCTTATCTGACTACTACTTATCTGTTACTCAGCTCTGCAGTTCTATGGTGAGGCATGGCTCAGCAGGATCACATTTACATAGACACTGAAACAGTGCGTTTGGATGAGGAGTAAAAGGTATACAAAATGTTGATCTGAGGGGTCTTTCAGATCTAGACCAAGGTAGAAGCTCCGAGACCTTGGTCTTAACTTGGTCTAGAAGTAGTAAAATATTGCATCTTTAATACTTAAAAAAAAAAATGTTCTTGCTACCAAATTGCTGTGCTATTAGAGGAACAGTGGGACAAGCTGCTTATGGAAAGCAATGAAGCATTCATGGATTGTTTTCCTGTATAAGCGTGCCTGCTGTATTTTAATCCTTATTTAGTCAGTAAAAGATGTCTGTAGTTAATGAGGCAGGAGCACAAGCAAAATTTTTGGTTCATGGGTCTAAATGTAATTCCCAGGGGTGATACGGTACGTTTATACGTCCTAATGCAGCAAAACACAATCGTCATTATTTCAATTTATAATAAAAACGTTCTAGAAAGCTTGTTTGGATTATTAGAGGTCATTAGGCATGTTAACTAATCATGGGCTAATGGTGAAGTGGAGCAGTCAGATGGAGCGAATTGTGTGGTGTTGCAGAAGAATATTCCAGCTGTGGTGAGAGCACTCACTGTGTGTGTGCCCGTGTGCATGTGTGTGAGTGTGCGTTAACTGATAAGATGGATAAAGTTCTTGTTGTAGGACTAAATAAACCCCCCCAGTGTTTGAACTCATCATCCCGTTTAAAGAAATATAATGCATCTAAGTGTCATAACATAATGCTCAGACAAATGTACAGCTTATAACACGTGCTTTTTCTTTGCAAAAACAAAAGCATCTAGTTTGAAGGAAGCAATTTATCCTGGAGTGTTGGTTTTATCCTGTAGGATGTGAACATTCTCATCTGGTGGACCTGCTTTGTCAGATTCCTCGAGAATATTTCCACATGAAAGAAAAGCAGCGTCTGGTCACTTCAAGGTTTTTTTTTTTAAATCAACACAATGATGGCAATTTGACAAAATTCCAACCACATTTTAAATTCTTTCAACACACACAAACTGTAGCAAAGCAACTTTTATAAGCACCTCATTATACACACACAAGTATGATCCATCCCAGAGCGGAATGCGTCACCAAATCGAACCTCTACCACCGAGATAAAAGAAGCCAATGCTTTAGAAAGCGAGGATAATCTAAACTTGAAATCAGAAGAATAAAAGCAAAAGCACTTGGCAGCATCTCCCACCGTTCCTGATGGATTGTGTTAGAAAGGAAACGGAACAATAGAGCTGCGCCAATATCAGTCTTCTGTCATTTGACTCAAATGTATGAGTTTGTGTGTGTGTGTGTTTGCAGGACTGATGGTATAGGATGAAATCAGCCTCAAGGGGCTGAGATACACATCATTCTGCTGAGAAGGAATATTTAAGATTCTGGAGAAAAAATGTCTGAAAAAGAAGAAGGTAGCGCATCACGTTCACGTTGGCAATATCCTGAGGAAGCGCTCCATTTCATCCATCATGTCTAATTGCTTTCCAAAGACTGCCAACTTTTGCTCATTATTTGTTCATCTTCCTGTGTGTTACCGGTTGCATAAAAATAAATCGGTGCATTTAATGATGCACTACGCAGACTTTGATTACTACATTATGAGAACGTTAAAGAAGTGGACTGTAATCAACTCTTATGTGACTCGGATTAAGGGGAACTACACCAGCCCTTAACAAGAACACTGAAGACCCCTGGAGAGGCGCGTGTGTCTGAATCCCACCGCCTTGCTGCACTGGTCTATATATATTAGTTAGGGATGCATGATATAAGCCTGAAACACACTGGATCATTACTGGTAGAAATTACTGGTAGAAAAGTTATGTTTTGGACTTGTGTGTTGACTGGAAATTCGTCTTGGTCCAAGGATGCTGGTATAAGTTTAGTATAGGAGATGATATCATGTATTTGCACTTTTAGGTTTATTGAAGATTTTATGCTTATCTCTATACTAGGGCTGTATGATATTTAACTATTAAATGCACTATTTTGTAATTCCAACATACCAGTATTTATCTAGACTAACACTAAATAACTGAATGAAGTCTCTAAGAGGATGTCTGCCAATACAGCGGAACCTTGGCATACGAATTTAATCCGCTCCATCCGTTTTTAAGGCGAAAAATTCGTATTGCGATAGGAATCTTCCTATAAGAAATTATGCAAATGCAGAAAATCCAAAAATATTACCAAATCAGCCAAAACATGCTATTGGTGCTAAAAAAAAAAAGTGTCTCGTCCTGGTGAAAAAGTGGATTTACAGATAGAACACCATTTTTTTAATAAACTTACTTAATGCTTCTTATCTCCTGATCCATGCCATCCGTCTTTTAAAAAATATGCATACACATTTATAATTTTTATCAGATAAAAAGAAACACATTTGCTAAATACAATTTCATGCCCTTTTACGTAGCATCCGTAACTTGTTTTTTTATCAAAACTTTCAATGATCTTAATTGTCATTCAGATGAAACTGAGACAGTTCAGGAACTGAGCGAGACAGTATAACGCTGAAAAATTGCCATTTTTGGGGCACATACAGTATAAAATCATCTCTCAAAAATGGCTGAAGTTAGCAACTTGAAATTTTTAGGGAAGCAAGACTAGTCACTTCCATGTTGCATAAAATTCAGAAGTAGCTTCTTTGGAACACATATTTTCTGTATTATATGTTTAACAAAAAGAAATCATAAAATCAACACAAATACTGTGTTTTTGCTGAATATTACCAATTATCAACACTATCATCATATTTTTGCATATAAAAACATTTAGAAAAGACATGTAAGTGAAGAAAAATATAAAACAAGTGGACATTAAACCACAATTAACCTTAATTCATGATTCTTCTTGGCACCGGCTGCTTTAAAGACAAAACTGAAAGTGGCTCCCTTAACTTCTTGCTACCATCCTTGCTAACATTCTTGAGTCCAATGGTGCTAATGCCCCGTATGCCGATGCAAATTTCTTGCAAAATTTCAATTCATGAGGTGGAAATTATTAAGGGACGGCATTCGTATGCTGAAGTTCCACTGTATTTATTTATCACCTCAAAATTATTTTTAAAAAACAATCAAATACTTAAAGTATTGACAAACTGTACATAAATTCCCTGACTATGTGTGTATTACCTGTAATAAACTGCAGTTTTAAATAACTGCACAGGTTCATATTGCGATTTAGATTTTTATGCGATTACTTGTAAAGCATTAATCTAGACATTTATCCAGCTTCTCATATAGAAGCCATATTTGTACATCAAAGTGTCACATGATTTAATCGACTCTTACCCATAAAACTATTTATAAGAGACTTTTACCTTTGTGTGTTATCAGAGGCCAAAATGAAAAAGGTCCCTATTTCATTTCCCTTTACGGGGAACTGTGTCACATCTGATCACATCTGATCACATCTGATCACAGAGGCAGTCAGCTCCTGCCAATGCCATGCACTCTCTTTCAGTGACACGCTAGGCTAGAGGATGGAGGGGGAGGAAGCTCATAAACCTAGCAGACGCCATAATGCTCTCTCATTACACTCATCAGCCACACAGATGGACATTTGGCAAGTTGCAGCAAAAATCCCAGCAAGATATGACATTGTGCCTCGTGCTTTTCAATGAGCCATGTTCCCTGGCTTTTAATGGGTGTAAGGGAGAAACCTCATTACCCTCGTTGCCTCATCCTCAGCAATTTGATGCAAAAACAAGATTGTTCGTTGGGGAGGGCAGGCGAGCGTGGAAGCGAAGAGGGTTCATGCTGAGTACACGTTTTAATAGCGGGACCATATTGTCTCCACAGCCCAGATTAGATGATGCTAAGTGTGTTAGTCTGTATCCAGCCTGAAGAAGGGCAGATAATTAAGATCAGACAGTGGAACAGGCACAGCGTGCCAGGTCAGGCAGGACACGAGCTGTACAAGAGCCCCTGGTGTGCCACGGTTGATGGGCAGTGAAGTAATATCTTTCTTTCCCTTTTAATCCTCTGGCACTTCATATGTTTTCAGTAAACCATGCAGTGCCTGAACTTCTCTTCCATACAGACATGTTGAGGCTGTTTGCGTTCACACTAGGCGAAAAAAAAAGAAAAAAGAAAAGATCAGGGCACATCTTGCCTATTCATAGGCAAAGGAGCAGAAATGGGCACACTGTATGCCTGAAATAAGTTCTAAAAAGAGCAATTAAACACACAATCCAAACCTCTTAAACTAATGAGCTTTTGGAAAACTTTTGGAACATTTCTGGGAAATGTTTTAAAAAGCAAAGTCAGGCACTTTAAATAACTAAGAGCTAGTCACGTTGCTGTCCGTACTTCTGAGAAGTGTGAAGGCAATCTGAACAATCAAGGCAATAAAGAACTTCCCTAAGGGGGATCTTTTTTCTAAGAAGTAGAATCAAAATGTCTTATCTTGTTTTATGGTGGAATAAAATAGTGAAAAAGATGAGGACTGTTAAAGTCACGTTTTTTAAAAAAGTGAAGATATATGCTAAAGAAAGAAAAAAAGCATAATAATAATAATAATAATAATAATAATAATAACAATAATAATAATAATGTGCAAGGTTTTAACACAGTCTACAGTAAAATGTTAAAAGGAGTCCCTTGGCCCACAGCAGTGGTTAAAACAACAATCCTAACTGTTGTAGCCCACATTGTACATCACAAAGATTAGATAAGGTGCTGGACAGATGCCCAGTCTAATCTCCGTTCCCGTCAATCCTTGTGACTGGTGGAACATTGCTCAGTTCAGTTCAGCTCAGTCGTATCATCCTCAGCTAGCGCACACATCATCTAGAGTCCCAGCAACAAGACAAACTCCTCCACAGCGGCAACACATGTCAATCATAGGTACTGACTGTTAGTTAAGTTAATTAATTTTAAACTTTTCATTTCATTCAATAGTGATCACTAATGTTTATCTAAATTGTCTCAACCAACTATTTTTCATACAGGTTTTAAAGAATTAAAAACGACTCAAAGTATATAATAAACATTAAAATGATGTGTAACTTGATTTGTTGATTGATTAAATGACACAGTGATAATATATCCAGAAGGTGGCGTAATGGACCAACTGTCCATAAACTTAAAAAGAAGAAAAAGAAGCAGTAGTCTTGCAAAATGCGAGTATTTTCAAAAGATGAAAGCGTTTGTATTTTCCATCAAAGGTCAATTTTTAAAGAATTTATCAATTTTTACATTTACCACTTGAAATATCGCCACCAACTGGACTGGAGTGTGAGCTGAAAATTACCAGGAGAAAAAAATAAAAAAGGTGTTTGCTTTGTACAAGACTTTTATTTAAACAACAATACAAGTTACATAGCGGTTCAGTTTTTTAGAAATATAACTTAGCCACTTGAGACTAATCAGACACTAAACATTAGTGAATAGCCTTGAGAGTACAATCTCAGTTCCACTCAATACCAGTACATTTGTCCTCCCATGACAGTCATGCTGGGAAATCCTTGAATTTTTCTATCTAGCGCATTTTTTTAGGAAGAATATTAGAGCTCTGAAAGTGCTCCCGTGTGAAGCCCTCATTAAAACACAAGCCTCTTTGTTCCTAAGTACAACCTAGCCACGTGTGCGTTTTCCCTTCTCGGTCAATACAACTTTCTCCTCGCTAATTGTCAATGAGCCCTCAGAGAATCCACAAAAGATCCTTCACACAGGTCGAGGACAGCAGCTGCCCCGCTCCTTCCATACATGGGCACGGTTGTTAGAGTGAACAGCAGTGTTAAGTCCAACCAGGGGGGCTGTGATGATGTAATATGTCTACAAAAATACCCTGGAAAAAAAAATACTTACCAGTTTAACACTCACTCACTTAATGGATATGTATAAAGAGAAGAAGCCAAGAGTTAGCTAATCCTAAAGGTATGTGTTTTTGCTTCCTTAGAATCGACTGCATGACCATCATATTTCAACACAGTGCTTTCATTATTTGAGGCATTTGGGCTCAACTTAGGCATCGCAGTAAAGTGCACTGAGCATGGGCTCGGCTTTTCAATGCATTCCTGACACTTTATATGTGTCAGTGAACATGACATCACAAGCTGAGGCCCCTGATTAATGTTTAGGTGCAGTTGTGCGTTTCCAAACTTCTGCCCAAGAAACATGGAAATAACATGGAACTTCATCTCATGAGATCCCAGGAGAAATGTGCCTGATCCCTATAAAACCATACATTCTTATGAAACCTGTCTATCATGTAAATATGAGCTATATTGAAGAAACCAGAAGTAAGCAAAATTTAGAAATGAAGAGGAAAAAAATGGTTGGGGAGATGGAGGCAGCAGAAACTGTTCCACAAAGAGGAGTGGAGATACTGTATATCTGATAATTCCCAAAATTACCACACCTATACGTTTGTATCAATCAATCAATCCATTAATCAATCCATCCATCCATCATTCCATCAATCCATCCATCAATCCATAAATCCATCCATCAATCCATCCATCCATCCATCAATCATAGTACGTTTGCATTAAAACATTGAACATTAAAACATAAACATAATCCATCCATCCATCCATCCATCAATCCATAGTATGTCTGCATTAAAACACTGAACATTAAAACATAAACATTGAAACCACCTAGGTTTTTGGTTCTCCTTCTGCAACCTGGGCAGCTCTATGGTGCTATGGTGTCTGGCACCAGGAAGTTGGCAGCGATTCCTCTGGGTGCTGTGGGTTGTGGGGTGAGGGCTCTGTGGAATTAGGTGTTCCTGTGCCATTCTACTGTAGCCAGCATTGACTTATTTGGCGATTTATGATAGACTGCCGTTTCTGAGGGAACTGACTATATAGGCTGGCCTTTCATCCCAGCGGGCATGACTGAGCCTGGAGTGCCCATTAGAGATGGATATCACCATCCCCTATCTCTAATGTCTATGATCCTGTCACCAGTTTGGTGTAAAATTGGTGATCAATGTTATTTAGTTCACCTGATGTACTCCTGTACCAGCTATCACTTTAGCAATAATTGTGGGAAGCTATTACGAGTGACAGGTATTCACCTCAAACAAAGATTTTCAGAATAATACAAGACTTTCCTTGCTGTTGTGGCATAAAACTGGTGCTGGCCTGGTTTTGCTGCAGTTTCCCTTTAAGATTTGGTGAGGCCACGTGTGTCCTCTGCAGTACCGGCTGCTTGAAGGTTGCCTACTCGTTCCGTGCTTCACCTCCTACACACTTTCTTTTCATTGCGGACATCTAATGGAGTACAATGCATCCTTTCAAAGAGTTCAGGTCCTCACCAAGCTTGATTATTTATGACCAAGGACAGACAGGAAAGTCTGCAATGTGCCACGGGAAAACTGCTAAATTGCCGAGACGCTACACTTATTTACTAAACCCATGTAACTGGATACGTTTGTTTAAAGAAGAGAAGTGCCATAAAGTACAAGAGACTACAAGATTACAAACTCCACAGCCTTCAGGTTTTGCGCCGCTTGGTTCCAATCATCTGTAGCCAATTATCTAGACTGTCTCTCTTCCATGACACATCTTGACCACCCACTGATTAAAATGAAGGCTGCAAACACATCTTCCTGTTAGTTCAGGCCTCCTCCAGTTCAGTAGTCTCAACCTTGGGGATTTAAATACTAGAAAGACTTCTGTCCCAATAGCAGCACTTTTCTATTCTCTAAACCGCAAGAAGTGCCAAGACCATAGATCACAATGCGGATGAAGCAATAACGGAAATCTGGATTAGTATACGTACACCTAGAGTTGACCATCTTACAATAGACATTATTTACTTAAACAAAGACAGGTCATGATTTGATCAACAAATAAGTTATTAGCAAGCATTTAAGGAGCCTGGCTAGTAAATATAGCTAAGCTAACTTCAGGTTACAGCTGGGCTAATGAGGACGTTAGCTAGCGAATGAAAGTTCAACGGTCTGATAAACTGTCTTACGGTCGCGAACACTCTCGTTATTGAACGCAGCCCTGCTGTCTATCACTCGCGCTCCTGTACCAACATCCAGCAGAGAAGAGAGCCTTTAACAGAATTAATGATCGCTACATTTTTTTGTGTGTGTGTGTGTGTTTGTTGGAGGGGGTGCCACTGGCAAACTAGTCGCGAAAAATAATGGCAACCTTTTTTAGTCGCCATGTGGAGCGCGGTATGATAAATAAATGTAGTGCCGATAACACTGATTCAATTCCATTCAATTTTATTTGTATAGCACTTATAGCATAACAATTGACATTATCGCAAAGCAGCTTTACACAATCAAACGAGTTATTCAAGTTTATAGGAAATGTGAATGTGTATCAATCAAAATGATAAGACCGTCCCTGATGAGCAAGCCGAGGATGACGGCGACAGTGGCAAGGAAAAACTCCCTGAGATGGTAATAGGAAGAAACGATGAGAGGAACAAGACTCAACAGGGAACCCATCCTCATTCGGGTGATAACAGACAGCAGGGATTGATCCGCATAATACTGTGTGAGACTGGAAGTTCAGTATAACAGTTAAAGTTAAAATGGAGTCCAGTTCATTCCTGAAGGCTCAGGTTGGTAGGAGACTCCAGTCGCGAACTATCAAGCGACTGAAGTCATGAGTCCTCGAGTCCTCATGTCCTCATGATAAGTTTAAGATCAATCACAATCTCCTCATTAAAAACACCAGATTCAGTTAATGAGGTCTTCAGGAGCTTTGGAAAGTAATATGCTGAGCTGTCTTTAAGGTACAAGATGAGATTTTAATGTATGATGAATCAAAATGAATGAATGAAGTGAAGAATTAATTGCACATTCTTGCTTAACTCAGTTCCTTAAAGCCTCTTGATCTGCTTTATTAAATGCTACAAAAGATACTGTACTGTAAGTCAAAAGTTTGGACGCAGGTTTGGATTTATTTTCTACATCACACACTTGTACACACACTACGGGCAATTTGGGGACGCCAATTACCCTGACTTGCATGTCTTTGGACTGTGGGAGGAAACCAGATCATCTGGAAGAAACCCACCAAGCACGGGGAGAGCCCTCGACCCTGCAGGTGGTGTAAGACCACAGTGCTAACCACTACGACACTGTGCCATCTGAAACGGCTTAGTTATTTTCCCGACGTTTCATCTGTCTGTACAAGTCTGTAAGGTTGTAAAACAAAACAGCTGCATTAAAATAATGTGCCTTAATTATTTTTAGAACAATAAGCTCATCATGTATGGTTAAGCATTACAGTATCACCTTTTAGTCATGCTAGTTGTTTATTTCTCTAATTAGAAGAATTTCTGGCTTCCAGGCAGCAGTTTCTATGGAGATTAGCATGAAAGCGGTAAGACTGTATACATAAGAGCCCATAAGGTATGTGCTTGAGGTTACAGTGAAGTATAGATGATTTCTTCAAGATAACATATTGCTGGGCTGAATTGTTTAGCGGTGACTCACTGCAGCGAGTGTGTGATAGAGAGCACAGACTGTCTCCGTTAAACAGTGTTACGGAAGAACGCCTGAGCTTGACCTTGAGGACGCGTTATGCTTTTGTCACTTTTTTTCTCCCTCTCTCATGCTTCATCACCTGTCTTGATTCACGAATGGTGAAAAGAAACCTCCAGTTTGACCTCTCACTTCTGTGGTTGAGAGCAGGACTCCCGGGTAAACGCCGGGAACTCGAATGTGATGGAGTATCATTTGTTAAAAGAGGTGTGGCATGGAAACTAGCCTTTCATTTGAGTATTTATGGAGGAAAATTAAGTTAAAGCTCAGCAGTTATTGTTGCTTTATGTATAATATACAAGCTCGGTATCTAATCAGTTCACATTAGTGGTTCATTACTTGGCTACAGTAATAAAGGAGGTCTAGGAGAAAGAAAGAAAGAAAGTCAGGATATTTAAAGAAATGCACAAAAACGCCCAATAATCTCACAAACTGTCAATTATTCTCTTCTAGTTTTAAATAACGAGACGTTTCCGGTCCAATCTTTGCCGTTGGTGTCATATAAAATATTCAAACCCCATATCCTTATGTGCACACGATGTGTGTTCATACAATGTGCCTTTGTTTTCCTGAGAGGCCATGGGTTTGTTTTATCTGACGCCACTCGGCGGGTTCAGCCGCGGTAAAGCCATATGTTCCACCTTCTCCCTGGGAAACTGCTTCGTTTCAAAGAGCTTGCTGGGTTTTAATGCAGCTAAATATTCACAAGATAGTTGTTCTCATTTCT
>JAOVVB010000030.1:8093179-8104729 GCA_028570985.1 Heterobranchus longifilis
CAAAACCATCTGCTACATTAATGCACCTTAACCCAGTGTTTCACTAGTCCCTGTAATGTGCACGTGGTGTTGGTAAATGATTGTGTATGAAAGTTGGCGCCAAGTTATGCGTTGATTTTCAAGTATCTGGTGTTTCACTTGCTGAAACGATTACAGTTACAGTTACACCTCAGCTGGGATCATCATTTATGTATGTATGGCCTTCTTTAAAACGTTTGCACCATTCAAATGTTGTACCGCAGCTAAGAGTCTCATCACCACACTGGTTTACAGTGTTCTGTAAATGTCATTCGGTTTTACACCTTCAATCACAAGAAATATCAGGCAGCACCATATTATTGGATGTAATATTAAAAATGTCAACATGCATTATGGTATCACATTTATGTTGCATTCATACCTTGGAACCATACTATATAAATATCGCCATTATGGTACATAAAAATCTATAACATATATTGACTGTATCATGGTATGTGTTCCATAGTACCATATTATGCTTTATGGCAGGACAACGTACCATTCTATTGTACATATACCATTGTACCAAAGTATGCGCTAGAACTACTGTAAAGATAGTCCCCAACTAGTTCCATTCCGGGTGCACGTTCGTAAGTCCAATTTGTTCTTAAGTTGGACAAAGTGCTCTTGACAGGAATATACAATGTAAAGCATACCAATCTAAATATGTTCAATTTCCCCACACTGCCAAAAATGGTAATTGCGACTAAGAAATTAATCTCCCACAAATCTAACATTGTTGTCTCTGCACCTTTAAATCACGAGGGGAATTCCGGACAAAATTTTGTCTAGGAGATGTTTTCCACTGTATTGGACTGTAAACTCTGTTTTGTTGAGGATTTTCCGAAATTAGGATTATTCTCCATCGAGACAGCTTTATAGGACAGTCATTTTCTATCATCGTGTTTCCAGACTGATTCACTGAAACCGGTAAGGCCAACTCATTTCTCCCGCACCGCAGTTCGGGGACTACCTGTAGTGTGGTACATGTAGTATATCAGCATATAGGTCTATGGTAGTTTTGACAATACTATAGTAATGTGATGAAAAATACAGCTCCATTTAAGATGCCATCCTGCTTGATGACAGATTCCAAGCCCATGTAACAGAAATACAGCCTGGAGCTCTTCCAATTTGACAAATAATGTCAAGAAAAACATACCAAACACTATACACTGCTGAATTACAGACCTGAAATCAGGAAAGTCATGCCCTAAGGGTCTGGATTCATGTTACTCAGAAAAACCTCTATAACCGGCACCATGCATTCATGACAGCAAAAGATCCTTACAAACTTCAGACTGCAGCGATACTCTGACTGAAAACTAAAACCGAATTTCCCGGGCCTCTTGACTCATTACAAACCATGTAGCCTTCTTAGTAAAGCAAACGGCTACCAGTCGGAACATGAACACGCCATCCCAGAAACGACTATGTAGTATAGTTTGGTTCCATCAGTGCGGAAAGGGCATCAGATCCATATGGCCTTGTCATTGCCTTGTATAGAGTCAGTGAAACTGCTCGTTTGGCAGCTGCTGAAAAGAAAAAAAAAATAAGAAGAAAGAGAATGGAGTCATTCACTGGCCAGGACACAAAGTGACTGCTTTAACAAAGGATGCTAGCACATGCCTCTGTGGGAACTGTCAAGCTAGAGATGTGTCGACTGTACAGCACGGGGATGAACTATATTTCATAATGCAGTGCTCGTGGGATCTGGTGTCCCACACAAAAGGACTGTCCTAAACTGCCAGATTAACCCATGTCTCTATGTAATTCTCTACATAAGCCTCAACATGGATGAATGGGTTAAGGTTGGCTGTGGAGATGAGTAGAACAATTACACACCGCACATGACGCCTATGTTGTCCTAGCACCGGAAAGTACTTATCCTTGTAATCCCTTGTGGTTTACACACAGGTCAGATTTTAGTTTTTTCATCAGCACCATCTCCAAAGGAGGCATGCACTTTATCACTTTATCCTTCCTGCACTTAGTTCACTGCTCTGTCCTGCTGGTACGTTAGAAGAACTCTGGTATGACCGACTTTGTGAAAAGAGCCCCTTTACTGAGACTGTAACTGAGACTTTGCATTCGTCAGATTGTGTGCTTAACTGAATACGCTCAACTCCCACACTTTCGCAACCTAATAATGGTTTAATTTACGGAAGTGCGAGAGGCACAGAATTCACAAAAGCATGAAGACTCGACATAACGTGAGAAAGAGAGAGAGAAAAAAAAGATCTCTCAGTCCAATTATAGCTATAAATCTCTTTTTTTTTTTTTTTGGAAGGGAAAAAGTGCTCAGCTTGGCAGAAACAAAAGACAAAGCCAGCACAAATATGTAATAATGAGCCTTTCTTTTCACCGGATTTCAAAATTGGGCTGATTAGATCAGATCACACACTCGGCAGAACCTTCATTAGTCCTGTCCTGGCTTAAGAGCCGAGTTTGTGTAGCGCGGCCTCAGCGGGATAAACGAACATTTACAGAGGACAGGCTTTGAGAGGATGTGAGAGTCAACATAGACTGACACAGGTTTGGGATATCCTAAACAGCCGGAAAGTGTGAAGTTCATCCAGAGGGAGCAGTGCAGCTGTGTGATCGTGCTGTATTCCAGGGTCTTGCATGCTCATCATTGATCAATCATTCATCACAACTAAAATAAACAGTAGACAAATTATCAATAAGACACATGAGATCATAAAGTAACATCCTGGTCAGCAGTGATAAGCCAAGGATCTGCACATTTACTATTAAAAAAATACACACACAGACTGCTGGGTAAAAATGCAGAGGAAATAAAAGAAATGTTTTCAAAAATATCTGTTTAAAAACCCCAAAGCACAACCATGGACAAGGGTGAACATTACAGCGTTTTAGCACTAGATAGCTCATGCAGTGCCGTAAGAGCCATTCGGTCAGCTAAAAATGCCGCGGCCCATCGACTGGATGCAATTGCTTCTCTTGGGGTTAACAAATCATAAACTCATTAGTTAGCTCATTAGGTAAGTGAACGGTCTAATGTGCGGTCAAGTCTCATGTTTAGGTCAGCAAATCTAATCGACTAGGCTAGAAAATAATATAAGAGTACGACAGGGTACTGAACTAGTTAAAGGCTCATGTAGGCCACGAGAAAAAAAAGTAATGCGGTAGAGCCGTTTGTGTTTGTCTTTGGTGTTTTCTCTTCACCTGACATGAAAGCATTTTTAGTTTTTCTTAACTGCGACGTCATTATGTGACGTATTAGGCCAAACTTTACTCTGTTAGAGTTTCCGCATACCTTGCACATTCTTGAATTTGAACAAAGAGTTTACATCATCCATGACGTCAACTGATTAATCCGAATAATAGAAGGCAATACAAGTGTAGTGCAACAGACGGGTAGGATTCAGATTGAATAACTTGCTTTATAGTTACATCATCCAGGTGCATTGTTCTACCATGAAGCATACTTAGCTTAAAAGACGCTTAAATAAAAAAATATTCCAGACAAATGATGACGATCTTGTCGCACTCGATATTCCCTTCTGCCAAAAAAAAAAAAGAAGTGTGATCGTCTGGGCTTTGCATTCGTCTCTGACCTGTGTCCTGTGGTGTTCAGTGGAAAAGCGCTATTATTAGTGTAAACCGAGGCTGGTTTTTGACAATGCATTGGTGTGACAGAGGACATGATTGACAGGAAATTAGAGACTGCTGGCTTGGATTAAAATTTTTTTTTTTTTTATCTCTTTAAAAAGCCAGAGGCACCACGGAATCCAGAATACATCTTCCGAGTGAGAGCGTCACCAAATATTACGAAATGTGTCCTGATTTACTCACAGATCCGACTTTTTGGACGACGAACAGGGGCACTGGAGATGATCTAGCACCCAAGAAGGCGGGCAGGAGAGCAAATCTGGTCGAGCGTGTGGTCTGAGTCCAAAGGCATGATTATTACAAAGCCGCAGGAGTGAGGGTGATAACAGAGGGGGAGAAGAGCAGCACGAATAGCACATCCTTCCAAATGAGCAAACACACACACACACCCACGTCTCACTTCATTTCCTCCCTGGTTTATCAGTGCACCCCCCCCCTTCCCCACCCCAAACACACACACACACACACACATTCACACACCCAGACAGCAGCACATAGCGTCTATGCTGAACCATGACACTGGCTCTTGTATTTACGCAGATTATTTACACGTTGCCCGGGA
This sequence comes from Heterobranchus longifilis, assembly GCA_028570985.1. Lineage (NCBI taxonomy): Eukaryota > Metazoa > Chordata > Actinopteri > Siluriformes > Clariidae > Heterobranchus > Heterobranchus longifilis. The sequence goes on from JAOVVB010000030.1 coordinate 8,097,399, forward strand.
CATAATCACTACCGCTGTTCCACATACTTGCTGCACGGAGCGCCAAAAATGAAACGGTTGACTGAAGAAGACTTCAATTACGAGGAAACAGGAAAACAACTGTTTTGCTCACAAACCTTCAGGCGCAAGCTGCTTATTTACTATTAAGCAAATACAGTTTAAACACGAGGCTTAATCCTGAATGTTAGTTTTTCCCGCCTTGTGGTTTTTGCTGGTAGAAGATTGGAGAATTTCTGTAATCTGATCTAAAGATACTGTTACAATAAAGATGATGCATTATCCATTCCCTGTCATTTTGAATAGATGATTTATTATGATAGAATAAATCAGTTAGTGGTTTTTAATACTCTCTTGTTGTAGCTTTGCACACATACACACACACACACACACACACATTTAAAATAAGCTCCAAGGAACTGACCAAAAATCCCTAGAAAGGGGGAGGGTTATGATCAGGCCGAGCTTATTGTCTGAGCTCCACAAAGCTCTGAAACACTGAATGGGTTCCTCCGCTCTTGTGGAAAGTGAATAGACGATTGGCGAGCCTCCTATCACTGACCTTTTCTCCTCATCACACTCACCGTCAATGCTAATGACCTTTAACAGAGTCACATGGGGCAAGGAATTCAAGTACCCAGCTGTATATGTTATGTTGAAACCACACTATACATTACATAGTGGGCTATTTTGGGAGTTATGCCATTTTCACATGCCGTCTCGTGTGAAAATGTATTTTCTATATCTATTTCCCACGTAAGGCAGGATTGTTTAAGCAACGTCGTCAAACCTCGAATCAGCTCATGTGCACAATTACCTAAAGAAAGGGTATGTAAGTAAGAAAAAGATGTTTGTTCTTGAAATAGGACATTATGTTGTTTTGACATTGTGTGAACCCCATGTTATAAATTAAACACAGAGGTATCGTTACAACAATCAAGAGTGTATGTACGATCCACACGACTGGGTGCTCCTCCCCATTAGGTGAAGCATACCATGTTATACAGTAAACCTTTTATTTTTAAGCAGGTACATTTCTCATTAAAACTAGATGTGAACTCATTAAAGTATTTCAACAACCTCCAAATAAACAATACTCCTTCCTCAACCAAGTCTGGATGGAAAAGGAACTGCCTTCTGATAACGAGCTATAAGGGCAATACACACACCCCAGGGAGGTGGGATAAATCCATTCATAAAAGCATTTCACTGGATGATCACAAAACTATTATGGATGAACCATCAAAATGTTTTTTCTTATTTTTTTCTCCTGGGAATTTTGATTTCACTCCGAGTATTAAGTGTAATTGGTGTCACCATTTAGTCACGTGAGCTGTTTATCTGTTTGTTTGTTTGTTTGTTTGTTTGTTTTTTTGCAAGCAAGTAATATTATATAAATGGACCATCAAATTGGTACAAATTACCTACACTATTGCCTACACTACTATTTATGGCTTTGTGGTACCGACTCTGGAGATGTCTCTGGCACATCGTCTCCCTTTGGAGAAACTTACACATGACTTACAGAACTAATCTGAACTATTCTGGTGGATACGGGCCCCTTTGTGGGATTTACTTGATCGATCAAGACCCATCCTAAATTCTTTTTTTTTTCTCCTCCCCCAGGTCTGTCTTGCCCTTTCGCCTTTCCATGGTCACACTTTCATACCTACAATGTATTGCTTAATGTGTTTAAACGTCTGCTGTGGGTGTTAATTGTATATTGACTGGCTCTGTTATTTTGGTGTTAATAAGAAAAAGACAAAAACAAACAAAAAAAATAATAAATAGGCGTGTTATAAGCTGATTGCTACTCCACAGTGTGTGAGCATGTTTGTGCTTAAATCCCGCGATGGGTACGGACCACATCCAGGACATCCCCTGCCTTGTGCCACGAATTCCTGAGGATAGGCTCTAGGCCTCCTGTGACCCACACAGTAAAAATACTAGAAAAAATGGATGAGTGGATGGATAGGTGGATGGCTACTTCCATTGGGAAACAATGTTCCATGTAAACTATTTACCAACATGGTGGCTTCGTGGTTAGCAGTGTCACCTTGATCCTTAAGGGTTTGTGCTTAGAATCTCGCCTCTGGTCTGTGTGCATGGAGTTGGCACGTTCTCCCGATGTTTGATGGGTTTCCTCACATAGTCAAAATACACAGGTTATAAGCTGACGGTCATTTCCGATGTGTGTGCTTGAGCCCTGCGATGGGTATGGACCGCATCCTGGGTGTCCTCGGGTTTGTCCCCCCCCACACAGGTTAAGCACTACTACAGACAATGGATGAATCAATAGGTGAATGACTGGATACTGCTACTGGGAAACAATGTCCCATATCTACTATTTGGTGGTTTCGCAGTTAGAGCCCTGATGTGTGTGATTGAGCCCTGCGATGGGTCGGCACCTCATCCAGGACGTCTTCTGGCCTCCTACGACCTCACACAGGATGAGCACTATAGATGAAGGATGGGTGGAGGAATGGATGGATAGGTGGATGGATACTTCTACTGGGAAATAATAAGTTCCATTAAGCTCTTTGGTTTGTTTCACTATAACAGATGATTAGTGCTTCCCTGTAGAGCTGGAGATCCCCCCCAACACTGAGAGCTGTCCCCTTTTACGGGGGAAGTCGGGAAGGGGGGGGGTGTTCGAGGGTGAGAGCGTTACACTGTTGCATTAAGCTCTGCAAGTAAGAAGAGCGTGCGTGCGCGCGCGCTCAGGGCTATGAAGTGAAACTCGAGCACTGCGCTGTGCTTTGCTTTCTGCCCCGGAGTGTCGAACTACATGACATGGCAATAAAGCGGTCCCGCACGCGCGCACGCACGCACGCGATCATTTCAGCGTCGTCACTTCAGGTCAGACTGTTTTGTGCTGTTGCTCGAACCCTGAACCTGAGTTCCCACAGGAGCCGCGATGTGTTTCATTAACACGAAACAGTTTGTAAACTTTCCAAACGCTACCAGACCCGCGACTTCTCCTTCAGCTGATTCGTGTTCCCCCTGAACAGAAAACTAAACTCACCTGAGACACCAGAGGGATGAGGGTCTGCTCCACGGACCGAGTTTTGATCTCGAGTCCGCAGTCAAAGTTGCCACCGCCGCCGCCACACGGAGACGTAGCCATTCCCGATTAGTTTCTCAAATAATGTCGGAAGGTTCAAGGAAGAAGAAAAAACACACACACACAAACAAAACAAGCCAGAGTGTGTTCAGCAGCGCGGCGACTTCTTACACACCGACTGTTTCCCTCCACAGGGTTGTACAGCACTCTTTATTGGGCAGCGTCTCCTCCTCCTCCTCTGGGCTGCCTGTCCTTCCCCATGTAGTGGCTGGAGCAGCTACAGAGAGAGGAGGCAGGACAACACTGTAACACACACACACACACACACACATATGAGAGTGGGTGGGCGCAGAAACACTAAGAGGGAAACACGGCCGGCTAACACACACACTCTCTCTCTCACACACACACACACACACACACACACCGAGAGTTGGCTGCTTCCCCTATGGAGATAAACTTTCTAAAATAAATGAACCGAGAATAGCACGCGTTGTTTCTGACTCATAAGTCGGCACACGATCCAGAGAAGTGTAACCAGAGGAAGAAAGAAAAAAAAAAACTTAACAGGGAGCAAATAATCTCAGCTCCCAGTTAAAAAGGCTACTTTGTGTTACTAATCAACAAAACTGCTGTTGTAGCAACGAAAAAAAGTCTAATTAAAGTATATACTATAGTAGTAGTACATATTCTAAAAAAAAAAAAAAAACATAATGCAAAATGAATGATAATAGTAATAATATTCAGTTATTTGTCACATGAACCTTCCAGCACAATTAAATTATTATTGTCACATTGTCCCAGTTAGGAAGCTGAGCAGGGTCAGTCAGGATACAGCACCCCTGGAGCAGATAGGGTTAAGAGCCATGCTCAAGGGCTCAGCAGTGGCAGCTTGGCAGTGCTATGGCTTCCGATCTGTAACCCAGTAACCCACAGCCATAATCATTTGAGCTACTACTCATCCCCTTATGAAGACACCTACAGATTCCCCCCTCATGCAGGGCAACTTATTTTATCTCGTTACCAAAACTGAAAGGTTGGGATCCTCTCTCAAGAGGCCATGCAGGCCAGCTTAATCACTGACCTACTCAAAAATAATTAGCAGAACAAATCCATGTTTGTCTCCAAACTTTAATTGAAGGTGAAATTCTGAAATAATAATAATAATAATGATATAAAAAGCATCTGTGAGGGGTATTCAGGGCATTGGTGGCTTAGTGGTAGGTTTCTCGCCTGCCATTCGGAAAGCCTGGGTTCGATTCCCAGCCAAAGCCCAAACCCCAGCTACTGGATGCAGTGCCGGTTCCAAGCCCAGATAAAATAGAAGGTTTGTATCAAGAAGTGCATCTGGTGTAAAACCTGAGTCAAGCTTGTGTGCAGATTGGATGGTCAGCTCTGGCAACCGCTTTCTGGGAGCATCTGAAAGACCAACAACAACAAATTTGGGAACACCAATTACCCCAATCTGCATGTCTTTGGAGTGCAGGAGGAAACCCACCAAGAATGGGGAGAACAGGCACACTCCACACAACAACCCAAGGCAGGAATCGAACCTGGACCCCGGAGGTATAAGTCAACAGTGCTAACCACTGGGCTGCCCTTTTCAATCCAATTAAATTTTATTTATATAGCACTTTTTTTGGTCATTGTAGCAGCTTTACAGAATCAAAAGAAAATTAAGGAAATGAAATGTGTGAGGAAAATTATCAGATTCTCCCTGATGAGCAAGCTGGAGGCTAGAGGTTGTGAACTAGTGTTAGGAGGCTAGAAGTTCAGTATAAATGGAGAGGTGTTTAAGGTAATATGGAGTCTAGTTTTGTTGTTGAAAAAAAAACTGTTTGTAAGGATTTCAGGCTTAAACTATAGAGTGACTTCAGTCACAAGTCACTTTCACTAACCATTTTATCTTAGTCCTGGTCAGGGTGGATCCGAAACCTATACTGGAAACACTGGGTGTGAGACAGAAATAAACTCTGGATGGGACACCAGTTCATCACAGGAAACCACTTTGGAATGGGACTTTGGAGTAACCAGTCCACCCACAGGCATGTTTTTTGGGGGGAGTAGAGAGAAAACCAGTTGAAACCTAAATCGAGATGGGATGAAGGAGTACAAACAGTGAACCCAAAATAATGCTACCCTCTGCACTGTTACACCACGCTAGACTGTAAGAATAATGTGGGTGAAAATTACACCTGTGAGGCTCTGAATCATCAAGAGGATCTGAAGCCATGATGTTGCATCCAGTTATAAAGGAAAAGAGTAGGCGAACAACGTACATATAAATGTAAACTTGTGTTTGTAAATTTTGATTCAGTTTGCTTGTATTTATCATGTTGTCCTTGGTGTAGGCGAGAAGTTTGCACTCAATTGTATATCACCACACAGCAACTCATCACTGAATTAAAGTATTGAAATTTGTTGGGTGACATCTTTCCTGTTTTTTAACTACATAAAAGTGTGTGGGTGAGTGTGGATGAGTGTACATGCATCCGGCAAAGAAAGCAACTAAGGACAACATCTAAGATTTGAAATAACTGAAATGAGGGTAGGAACCTTCCATAGCATCATTAAAACCTGGAAGGGTAGTGCTGAACTGACAGCTCTGTGAAAGGATTGTAGTTTGTGGAAGTTGTAGGAAAAAATCTACAGTAAACATCACTGCTGTGATTAATAGTAAAAGTAAGTTCATTTCCACAAGCAGAATGCAATGAGAACTCACGGGATTGGGACTAAAAAGGTGTGTGACCATGTGGTTACTGAGAGTAATCAGAGTGAAAAAAAAAAGCTTAGATTTGCTAGAGGGCAAAAAGGTCATGTGGTCTGATGAGTTCAGATTGATCCTATTCTATACAAGTCTCTGGAGGCAGTATTATGATCTGGCAGTCGGTCAGGTCTAGGCTCAGCAATATTTTGGGGCAATAAAATTAAGTCAGCTGATGAGTCAAACATCTATGGAGTTTTACTTTCCTGATGGCATGGCCATATTCCAGGGCTCGTACTGTCAAAGAGTGGTTCTGAGAAAATGAGGAATCATTTTCACTCATGAACTGGCCAACACTCTGCATGCTGTAATCACAGCCACTGTTTTTAGACTGTTATCTATTTATTTATTTATTTTCCTTGGCAGTATATGTGTTTATATGGTCTTGGTAAAATAGGATTAATGAAGAATGACAGTTATCATATGATTTGTGTCTCTTTTATTGCTTGTACCTGCTCTCTCTGATAAAACGTAATTCAGAAAAGACAGACTGCTTCAGCGCAATTTCTAGGAACATTTGGGGTGTTCCTGAGGTCCTGGGTGTGTGACTTCCTCCGAGACTCTTATAATCCAGTTTCTTGACTGCTTCTGCTCACTGCTTCCACAATAGCTGGAAGCAATTGTCCTGTTTCCTGTATTGAAAGCAATGAAATGCAGGTAAAAGTTAATAACCTTCCACTATTTTTTTGGACAGACTAGAGCAGAGAGGAGAAATCCTATGACAAGTGACAGGTTTGCACAGCGTAGTTGCTGTATAACCAACCCAGTGTAAAACAAGCACTCAGTGCACGTGAGTCGTCATCAGTATCGTGACATATGGACACTTCCCCTGAGCAGAGCAGCTGAAGTTGTGGACAATTAAAAAGTCCACTTGCAAACTTTTCTCCAGAAAAGCACAGCATTTATCAAACAGCTAATGAAACGTAGCAAGATGCCGGCTTCTTAGAGAGTATTTGGACTTTAAAAAGATGGTAGATGTGGCTGAAGTGTTTTATAGTTGGGTTTTTGTAGTCATTAAACTTCATGTCTCTCATAACCTTACCAGAACCTACAATAGTTTATGTCAATTTTTATAACGCAGGAGGATCATCATCAGAACCAGATTTCTAATTGCATTTAAACATGTTTATTAAAAACAGATTTTTTTTGTTCTGTTTGCATTTATTTTGTACTAGTAAACACAAAATGTCAGACAGAATTGCTCTTTTTGTCTCTTTTATCAAGCTCCATGGACCTTGTGATGGTGTCCAGCGGTCAGGAATTGTTGATGTCTGATGAAAACTGGATCAACACCAAACCTATACACATTTGTTTCTTTACTAAACTTTAATTCAGGACTGGATTGTTTTTCAGTTCAGCCAGCAAAAGCACTGAGGTTATTCTGCTTGATTTAATCACAGCTCCCTTTAATATTACATTATGAGATCGTGAGTTCGATTCCCGGGTGATGCTGTAACCTCTCGCAGCCGGAGGTCTAGAGAGAGCTGATTGGCCGAGCTCTCTCAG
>JAOVVB010000030.1:8107873-8128819 GCA_028570985.1 Heterobranchus longifilis
CTCTACAGCCAATCAGGGGCGTCTGTGAGCTCACGCAAGCGGAAGGAGTGGATAGCACTGTCCTCCGAGTGTGTTACACCGCCCCCAACGGTGAGCGAGCAGATCAAAAAGATGTGGTTGCCTGGCGTCATGTGGTTCGGAGGAAACACGTGATAGTCTTTGACCCTCCTGACTGACTGGTAGTAGTAGCTTAACGTGGAAGCCCCCTAGTGACGGGGAGGAATTGGACATGACTAAATTAGGGAGAAAATCAGGGGGGGAAAATATTACATTACAATATTAGTATTGTTTTATTTGTATATAAAGCATGAAAACAGCACTTTGCTGTCTGTGTGTAGTAGCACCAATGCCACTACCCAATATTAATTAGTGGTCATGATACCTGGCATCTTAATTGAGTCAAAATAAAGGAAATTTGTAGTTTCCTCATTGGGCATCCTTGCCTTTAAACTGTTCATTTGCTGATGTAACTTTCCCATTTGGTTCATCTTTTACTCTTAACACTTCTTCCAGCTGCCATGCACAGGAGTACCACTTGGCTCATACAATTTAAATATATAGGTCGCATATCTCTCCAACAGACAGTCCTTTTTTCCTTTTTTTTTTTTTTTTAAATGCTGATGGTGTTTGTTTGCTCAGTTTCTCTCAGTTGCTCAGCTCCTGAAGTAGAGACTGCATACACAATGCAATGCTCATAAATAGAGTTAGCATACGGGGAAAATGTCAAATAAGCAGATTCATTTCCCTCCCTGATAAAAGAAACAGATTTACAGAACATGGGTTTTTAGGGAGAAGTCTGAATTAAGGTTAGCACCTCCTCTGGCCAACTCCTTAGATTATAGCTCCTGTTAGAATACACTGATGCTGAAGCAGAATTTTGGAATTATCCCACTGTTTGTCCTCTTAACAGTGAATAATTTTGGGACTTATTGCAGCACTTCATCAAGCAACGATGATCATGAATCATTTTCCTTGAATTCATTAACATTTAGTAGTATTGATCGGGCCTGGTGCAGGGATTGACTTGTCTTAATTGGATTTCAAACCAACATTACAAGGTTAGAAACCCTGATTCAGTTATTTGGGGTTCTGGTCAATGTGTATGTGTGTATATACAGTATGCGTGTGTAGCCTGACTGTCTAAGAAGTGCCCATTCATTTTATGCAAGACCAGGGCACAGGACCAAACAAATCGACTTTGATCAAATGCAGAACAACATAAAGAGGCCAGACAATGAATACAGATTATTGTGTTGTAGTCAGAAATATATGAGCTTAAAAGATGCCAGAACTGTAAAAAAACTAAATATCCTAAATTACCCTCTTGTGCAAATGATTGCATAAATGTGTGTGCATGCATGATGTTCTGCAATGGACTCTTGTTATATTCCTGCCTTATACCCAGACTGACAAACTGGATACATGGTAGCATGCTGGGAGGAGGCAGTAAATCCTTTCCGGTTCAAAAGATTCCCAGTATACACTGACTTGACTGGCTCTATGTCTTTTACATGATGGTTAGGTGAAATGGATGAGGAACTATCTGGCGGTGTGTGTGTCTGTGGGGGAGTGAAAATGGGTAATTAGGGAATTTGACCTCTGGTTGCTGATGACCATCTCTGCAAACTACCGTATCGGTCAGGTCAGAACAGATAATGAAGTTATTGTTCTCTGAGGCAGAAGCGATCTTGTGGATGCATGAAGAGAATGCGAGTACAGAAATCTGCAGAGCGACAGCTGGCTGAGGTCGGTGTGTTTGACAGTGCAGTGACAGAAGTACTTACTGTATGTCTGGGCTTTTTTTAGCACTGGGAATGAGCTGGAACACACTAAGCTGTTGTCACGCCCCATTGTAAAAAGACCTCACAGCCTGTTGCATAAAGCTCTAAACATGTGTCCCATGTGCAGGTGCAGGGAACAATATCACTGAGTTTTCCAGGATTTTTCATTTAGTGTGTTGAATGAACCTAAAAACATTCATACTTGTTAAAGGAAACCTGCAAAAGTTTTCAACCTAATCTTCATCTCCAATACAGCTGTAATGTAAGTGCAATTACCATGGGCTCTAAATTTACCAGCTTTCCTCGTACACTCTTATTCTCTTTCACCCCAGTTACACCAATCTGCATGTCTTTGGACCATGGGAACAAACTCCATGCAAGCAGACTCGATTTTCGGTTATAAAAATCATCTCTTTTTAATAATCTCTCGTCACACACACACTCCTCACACACTTTTCCCCTGTCAGTATCTGATGTGTTTATATGACCTAGACTATCATTCCCTGAAGTGTAAATAATGGCTAGTCAGACCGTCTCTGCTCCAGGCCCGAAGCTGTGACCCTCTGTCATTACTCTTCTCTTCTCAAAGGCTAAGCTTTAATAGCGGATTCTTCCTCATGATCCTGTCAAGGATAAAATTAAAACCATTTCTGACAAAACTGACATCAAGTCACTGAAATGAATCTCTGATGCTTCTGTTTAGGGCGATCTTTATTGGACAGTCCGCCAACTGCGATACAATTATGAGTATGGACGGACCTAAATATAACGGTTACATACTGGGTCATCAGTGGGGCTTGTTATATCCATTAGGGATTTCTGATTTCCAAAATGTCTCCTAAAATATCTCAGTCTTTTTTAGCTGTAGGTGTGTATACTGTATCTTTATTAAGCAGTGTCATTTGAGCGAGCTTACATCAGCTTTGATGATTGTGAGGCTATTTGTATTAGTGTATTTGTAATAATGCTGTGAATGGAGGCAATTCCTCCAGAGCTTTCTCATGTTGTCCTGTTGGTTGATAGTATTGTAATCTCAGAGGAATATTTCATCTTCCATGTAAAATACATCACATGCATTTCTTGACAAAATGAATTAGGCAGTAGCTAATAAATGCCATTATGTCTGGTAAGTACCTATAAATTATGTTTGAATTCTGATATGTCATATAAAAGGTCCCTGTTTTAAATGTCTAGCTCCATCTACTGGTCTTTCATGTTGTATCTCCCAAATGCAGAATATTGCATAACTGGTACACAAAACTTTCACTCACTCACTCACTCATCATCTATACCATTTAATCCTGTATACAGGGTCACAGGGGAGGACAAGAGATGGGGTACTCCATGGACAGGGTGCCAGTCCATCGCAGGTCACACACTCATACACTCACACACTCATTCTCACACTTTGGGCACGCCAATTAGCCTAATCATGTCTTTGGACTGTGGGAGGAAACTGGAGTACCTTAAGGAAACCCACCAAGCACAGGGAGAACATGCAAACTCTGTGCACACAGGGGCGGGAATCGAACCCACACCCTGGAGGTGCAAAGTGACATTGCTAACCACTAAGCCACCGTGCAACCTGGAACACAAAATTGCTCCTACTGCACTTTGGGACATTTAAACATCACATATATTCAGTATATATATGCACAAAGTGAAATTTAGTAAGACATGATTTTCTAAGTTCAGTGTGGAAGAACTCCCTCTGAACACCTTTGGAATGAACAGATGCGCTGAACACCAGTCCTTCTTCCCCAAACCAGTCCCTGACTTCACTTTTGCTCCTTTAGCTTAATAGGTAACATCCCCATAGCCATGCTCCAGAATTTAATAGAAATCATTATTAGAAGAGTGTAGGTTAATATAACAGCAAAGCGAGGATGAAATCTGGAATGGGATGTTCAATTATGGTAAAAACCCTTTGGCCATGTAGTGTAGAATTTAAATAGAACACTTGTCCATTCAATTATCCAATCATATATTAATGTGTCAGCAGCGCAATGCATGCAATCATGCAGAGGCAGGTCAGGACATTCACTTAATGGTCAAACTTCAGAATTGAAAAGAAGGGAAAGTATGTTATCAGTGACTCTGCCAGTTTATGGTTGTTGGTGCTAGAGCTGATATGAGTTTTTCAGAAGCTCCTGATCTCCTGGGAATTCCAAACACGATAACCTCTAGAGTAATCTCTGGAGGAAAAATCCACAGGGCAACAGTTATGTGGGGGAGAAATGCTTTGTTGAAAAGAGTCAAATATTCACTTTTTACATCTGTGGTAAGCAGAAAGGCATTTTAGAAGACACAACATGTCAAACCTTAAGACAGATGGGCTACAACAGCAGAGGACCACACTGGTTCCACTTCTGTCAGCAAAGAACAGGAATCTGAGGCTACATTTGGCACAGGCTCACCCAAACTAGATGTGAAACTTTCTTTCTTTCTTTCTTTCTTTCTTTCTTTCTTTCTTGCTTGCTTGCTTGCTTGCTCTGCTGTGCCGCCATGCCACCTAATAAAACAAAAAGAAGAAAATTACTCACTCATTCACTCACTCACTCACAATTTACACCACTTCATCCTGTGATCAGGGTCGCGGGGCTGAAGCCTATTCCAGGAGACTTACGGCATGAGGCAGGGTAAATCCCGGACAGTATGCCAATCCATCGCAGGGCGCACACACATACACACACTCATTCACACACTACGGGCAATTTCGGAAAGCCAATAGCCTAATTTGCAATTCTTTGGACTGTGGGAGGAAACCGGAGTACCCGGAGGAAACCCACCAAGCACGGGGAGAACATGAAAATTCCATGCACACAGAGACGGGAATAAGGCCTGGCCGGGAATCAGTCCCAGACCCTGGAGGTGCAAGGCAACAGTGCCACTATGCCTAGAAGAAAATTAATTATTATTAATTATTAATAAACGTAGTAAATCAATAATCACTGACATGGGGAATATTTGAAAAGGTCATTTTTTGAAAAACTACATACCAGAAATCCCAAAGTTCAAGTGGTATGACATCTAATATTTACTGTTTTTAATTTACAGAAGTGGTGTTTTATGATTATTGTTTGAGTCCTTCTGTAATAAGCCATTATTTTACAGAAAATGTCCAAATCTGTCTCTTCACAGTTAACAAACAAAAGAAGCAACAAAATCAGACTGTGTAACACTTGGTGTCACTGTTTCCTCCACAGCAAGTGGGACAAGTCAGGCTCATGCCAATCCCTTTTCAAAAGAGAAAAATGGGCTGTTATGAGTAGAGTCCTCATGCTGTTGAGTATTCCCAAACCGTTACATTTCTTTTGGAAGAGTATGTAATGATTTTGGGTTCTGATCACTTGTGGATGGCTGTTGGGGTTCTGGAATACAGATCTGTAGAATATTTCTTCAGGACAAATTCTTTACGATTCGGTTCACCCCGAGCCTGCTGAGTGCAGCTTGGTGACCTGACTGAGATCCATTAGAGCAGGACTCGTGAAGATATTTGGCTGACAAGGCAGCAATGGAATTCTATTTTGCATGGAATTGACTGGAGGGTTTGCATGAAAAAATGTCTGAACATTTCTCTAAACACATTTTAACCAAATAAATGAATAAATACAGCACTGCAAATAATTAGTGACTATTTATCTATAGGCTATTAGTGTCTTTTATTCAAAGAAGAAATGTAAGCTTTTAATGATGTAGCTCAAGCTAGTGAAATATATCAAATATAAGCAAAACAAGCAACAATGTAAAATCAGCCCTACTGCTTTCATTATAGCTGAATTCGGCATTGCAATGTGTGCACGTTTCCTAAAATGCTGGTGGATCCAATTATTTAAAGTGTCCAATCAGCCATTTTTAGCAGGATTAAGTGAGTCACTCATACTGAACTTACCCCGGCTCAGAGACAGCTGTCGTGCTGTGTAGACAGCAATTTGAAATCGTGACAAGGTATCTATTTTTATGACATTCTGAACAGCACCAGCCAAAGTCTCCAGAGGGTTAAGACTGGGTTATTTCCTATTAAGTTATAAATAGTAAAGTTAGTAAATATTATCCTGGGCGCCATGGTGGCATAGGCTTTAGCTCTGTGGCCTTGCACCTCTTGGGTAGAGGGTTCAATTCCCGTGCATGGAGTTAACATGTTCTCCCCATGCACATTAATTGCAGTTTCCCCTAGTAAGTAAGTGAGGTGCATGTGTGCTTGTGTGTCCTGCGATGGACTGCCACCCCATCAAGTGTGTGTACCCTGCCTTGTGCCCGAGTCCCCTAAAATAGGTTCCAGGCTTCCTGCAACCCAATACATGATAAGCGGTATAGAGAATGAGTGAGTTAATACTTTCCCTCTTAGAATATCTTAGATTAGGTGCTAGACAGAGGACACGTTCCTCCCACAGGTGTGAAATTACACATCCTTGTTTTGTCATTTTTTAATAGACATGTTCTGTTTTCTTTTTGTTAATTAAAGTGGGTTAAAGTTTACTGTATATATCACAAATCTCAATTGTTAACACATTTGGTTAAAATATATGCACAATGGACTAATATTGTCCTAAAGCTCTTTATCATTTGCTGGAGTTCCTCAGATGCCAACCAAACATGCTTCATAAATATTAAAATGACAGATGTTTTAAAACATAAGATAATTGGGATTGGGATGTGTGTGATGACTTGGGCGACGGTGACGGTTCCACTTGTCCATGAAGATGGTCTTGGACTCGGTTGAGCTGTTCTCTAATGACTTGTGACTGCAGTTGCTCAATAGTTCAGGACTGAAATTCCTACAAACAGTTTTGTAAATAATGAAAGTGGACTCCATATAGTGTCTGGTTTCTCTGAAGGTTTTTTCCTATTGCCAACTCGGGAACTTTTTTCTTGCCACCGTCGCCCTCGGTTTGCTCATCGGGGACAATCTGATTATTGATTTATACTTATTTCTTCATACGTTTTATACTCATTTCTCAAATTTTCTTTTTATTCACCGCCAGTTCTTCTAAACACTTTGAACGTTTGCACCTGCTTCTTTTTTGCATACAAAATTCAGGAGCTTACATTTTTGTTTGTTTATTTATTTATTTATATTGATATTTGGAAATCATTTTTTAATCAACTTAATAATAAAGTCATAACAAATCCCTAGGAAAGTTTGTACTGAAAACAAAGGGTACCTAAAGACTTTTGTATAGTACTGTATCTATAATGGAAGTGGAAATATTTTACAGTTATTTGAAATGTACAATTATATTTGTGAGTGTGTGATAATGGTGTTGCTTGTCCCTAGTACTGGGATGCACAATGGCTCAATGGGTCAGCGGTTAACACTGCTGCCATGCACCTTCTGCTTTGGGGGATGGGATTGGGGGTTTGAATCTCACATCCGTCTCTGTGCCTGGAGTTTGAATGTTCTACCCATCCTTTGTTGGTTTTCTCCAGGTACTATGGTTTCCTCCTACAGTTCACAGACATGCATAGCCTGATTGTCTCCAAGGTGCCTTAACCTTGTGCCCTAAACTCCCATGGATAGGCTCCAGGCTCTCCATGACCCAAGGTTCATAAAATAAATGAATGAATTAATGACATTCCAAGTACAATGTACCCTGAGATCATTTAAAACAGCCAGTAGATGGCGTCCATCTGCTTTTCCTTGTAGTATCACGTTCGGACCTCCACTGCAAACCGACCTGGAACAAAGATTCCTTATTATTAGATTGTGTCTGATGTCCTACGCCTTTGAAAGCATGAATCAAACCATTATTAGAACTAATTTGTTTATTACTACTATTTCATCATTCAGGATTCCGGTTATCCCATGACGAATACTAAAATGAATGATTAGAAAAACTGAAAAGACCTTCTTTTTCAATCCAGAACATTATCCCAAATAGAAAGCTATTCTTTCCTCAGTAATGATAAATTTTGGCTAGAAGTGACTCCAGGCTGAAATGCGTGTGGTCTGAAGTCGAAGAAAAATGTGAACACTGCCATGGTTGGCTGCATGATGCCGGTGAAGTGAACAACCCTCATATCTCATGCTGACAAGTGCTTGTGCACAAGTATTCCTTCTTCTTTCTTTTTTTTCTAACAGCAAATGTATTCAGTAAAATTCGATGTTCCTAGAAATGTGCTTGTGGTTGTGTATCTTATACAATGCCAAATACTGATACTGGTAATGTGCGTAAATCTCCCTAGAATGTCTTACTGATTTTTTGCTCCTTTGTCTCATGTGTATCCTGTCTTTTGACAACCGTGGACTAAAAGACTCAATGGTGAAATTCATCTGGAGGCCTTGCACAGACAAATTCCTCCTTGTCTATGTCACTGCCTCAGTGATATAGAGGCATTTCCAAATTTCTATAGTTCTTGATAAATGCACAAATGCAGTGTGCATCTCAGTGTGCATCTTTTCAGAGCTCTCTAAACATAGTTTCTTATACACACTACAAATGAAATACACAATATGTAACCTGTTCAACAGTAGTTAGTAGTATAATTTGCTTTGGCTTGCATTCTCTATACTGTACAATATAATCGTTTGCACTATTTTATAACAAAACCTTTCACTCCACCTACTAAGGTCTTGAACAAATCCTCTTTTCACATGCATATAATTTCTTTGTCACATGCACAAAATGAGCAAGCGGTTTGTTTCAGGAAATCCAACGAAAAGGTCAGAGAACAGTCACACAATAAAGTGCAGGAGGGTAATCCATAACCATCAAAACAAGATGTGGGTAATTAGAAACAAGAGAACAGGAAATGTTTGAAACAAATGATCAGAAACACACATTCAGTGAATGAGTGATAAGATAAAGGAAAACAAGGGTATAAAAGACTAACTAATAAGGAGATGAATTTAAAATAGCTGAGCACCTTAGGTAACAGACCAGGGATGAGACTAAACTATGGCAGATTAAAGTTAGACTTAGTTTTATTATGATGCATTATGGTACCTGTGATACGACCATGGTCATGGTTGTATAATGTTTTGTATGACATTGAAACCATGGTAGTGTCACTTGATGTTGACTCTTGACACCACTCCCAAAGGCCAGGAGGACCAAAGTTCGAAGTTTCACTACCGCCTTTTTCTATTTAAACTACTTATCGCAAGTAATAAGACTGTAATCTATAATCTGTAATTTGCATGCATATGTATTGAACTTGTAATGATTTAACCAACTAAAAAAAAAATAAAAAAAATCTCAGTCCACACTGACAGGGCTGAAGGAAAACATGTTGCAGAGTTCAAGGATAATGACGAGTGCCAGAAAAGCGACACTTTCCGTTTTCTGTGTTTTCTAGGACTATTTTTATAACCACAGTCCAAATCAAAAACAGCGCCAAGACCATAAGCAGAAATGACCATCACAGACAGATTCTTGATCAAAACCAGACGAGATCAAGAACACAGAAACCAGTCATAAAATACTAGCATTCATTAATTGCCAATTTCGCACAAACATCAAAAGGGTTTGCTTACTTAAAAACTTATACAGTGACCATGTAAGGGTTGAGTCAGGAATGCTGAAAATAGCTCAATAAGTAAAAAAAAATAAATAATAATAATACAAAGCTACTGGGAAATACCTATTCAATGCCTCTTATGAGCCTCATAAGGAATGAACCTGGAACATTTTGTTGCTTTGTATACTCCCTTGGTGTCAATAAGTCAAACAGACAGATTTGTAGCTCTGAGACTTGGCTACTGTGTGCCTGAGAAAGAATCTCTGTGAACAGGAAATAATGCAATCTAATCAGTGATGATTGGGAGAAGAGAGAGGCTAGGCCTAGCCAGACTCCCATCTGGAGTTTATAAAGAGTGATGAGTACCATGTCACTCACTATGCATACGTGGCCTGGTTGAAAAACTCCATTTGAGTCACAGGTTCCCTCCATGTTTACTGGAGGGAAAAAATATGTGTTTTCCGAGTTCTTGTCAGAACTTTTCTTGATTGAAAATTTTAACTTTTAGTTTAGTTAATTTTTCTTTATTTTTTTTAAAGGTTTTAAAGGTTTTCCATTTTGTAGTGTGGCTCAAGCAAGATAATGAATATGCTTAGCAAAATTGGCATCATTATGAAAAATAAATTAATAAATAAATAAATAAATAAAATTTCCTTCCCAACTGTATTTCACTGATGGCACTTCGTTAGTAACCTAGTAACTCAGTGTAAGTATCCAACCAATGACGGAAACTTTATAACACTTCTTGTAAGTCGCTCTGGATAAGAGTGTCTGCCAAATGCCTAAATGTAAACGTAAATGTAAACATTATGCTTAATATTACATTATGGTTATATGCCCATCATGACTGAAAGACAAATAGGAAGCACAATTTTATAATTATTATTTTTAAATGAATCACATGGCTGCAGAGCAACATCTGCTTATATTATTTGAGAAACCAATCTATTTCATTCATGTGCATTACACCGGGTTGTTTCTAAACATTTGTGCTTACTCAAACACACCCTTCTATACCAATCATATTACTTTTACAGGCAAGAAGGAACACTGTATTAATATGTAATCATTTCTAAAAATGAAAAGTATATAATAAAATTGAATAAAATAAAATATAATAAAATGAAAAGTATATAATAAAATTTCATCAATTACAATTATATCTACCAGCAGAGCCAACAAAGTGATTAAACTAACTAAATCCAATTAATTTGCAATAATTTCAAAGAGGTATTTTTCATAATTTCCATTATATGATACTAGATACATTAGATTATATTAGATACAGTGCAAAAGTCTTGACCCCCCCTCATTTCTTCATATTTTGCTTCAGACCTTCTTGTATTGTAATCTTGAGGAATAGTTTTCCATGCTTCCTGAAGGAGTTTTTGGCTCTCATTTTTGGCAAGATTTTTTTTCTCTCATTTTCAGTCCAGTCCCTGTACCTGAGCAGAAGAACTTTTTTTCGTTTGTTTGTTAGGTCACACAGTGATCTATGAATCATTTAAGCATAAAACATCTAACCTAAGGCATGGACCAGTGAGAAGCACCATACAGATGATGACAGATGTCTAAGGTTGGTGATTAGTATACTGGTGATGCTGAATACTGAGTGGTTGGAACAGACGAGAGGAGAAATTATGTTGCTGCTGAGGTTGTTACAGTACATAAACAACCAATTTTTTTATGTATCTTTAGAAATATGTAGCTTGTCACAGTAAAACATTGTTTTCTGATTTTACTTTAATGTTACCTAAACAATTAAAATTAATTTCATTTATTTTCATTTGATTTAATTTCATTTTATATGAAGCAATGAATGATGGCTCAATAACATTGTTATCATACCAGTTCTGGCTGTGGAACAGTACACAAAAAATGCACTCAGTACAATTACTTTGTAACATACAGATCACAGTAGAACGCAGTAGAAAATGTAAAAAATTAGAGGCAGCAGAATACAGAATATGTATTATGCAGTTGTTTGAAAGAAATCGAGAAAAGGCAGTAGAGCACTCTCTCATACTCTAATAAGAAAAGTACCTTGCTATAGATAGATCATAAACAGTGCAGTGTTATTCTGGCGCTGACCACAGTGTTTGTTTCTGCCTTATTATTTTAGGCACTGAAACACACCTGAAACACAGCTTCTTTGTGACAGGAAATAAACAGTGTTGAAATGGGAAATTTCCAACCCCCTCTCATGATTATGTACAAAATATTCAGACCATAACTCACACTTCTGACTAATATCCAGTTCCCCCAGCTAGACAGTTCCAGCTCACTCCTGAAAATACTTTCCAAATTCAAGTATTTTGGAAATAATATAATATTTCCATGACATATTATTGTTGGATTTTCTCTTTAGCATTGATATACTGTATATTTATCAGATCCATAATTTACTTCTTCGCAATATTCCAAAATGCATGCCTGCCTAAAAACACTCAAAGTACAGAATATTCCTAAAATAAGGCACTAGACATTTATTAAGTATAATAGCATATTATGTAAGTATTTCTTGCAAATATTTTGCAGTTTGTGTTGAAAAGTCATCAAGTTTATTGTTAGACATTAAGTGAAGGAAAGCCTGCAAACAATTTGAATGCAATCAAAATGTTGGGACAGTGAGGTCATGCCACAATTGAGGTTAATTTAAACATTCCTGGTTTTTAATTGGTCTGTTACTTCATGGAAAACAAAGGCTTAGCTACTTAATCACAAGTACAACCCTGATTATTAATAAATCTTCATGACATATGTGTTTACGTACACACATTTTTAAATTATTACGCAGAGCTGCATTAATGTGACTTGTATTATGTTCAGCCTTTTCTTATATTACATGATAAATAACAATATTTCTAATTAATATATATATATGCTTATTTTTTTTGCATGTTAAACAAAACTTTATATGTTTTTTGTATTTATTTAACTGTTATAAGACTGAGTATGCAATAAAAACAGTATTTATAGTATAATTACAGTATATTAGGCAACTGTTCCTATCAAGTGAATTCAGGAACCATCTTTTGGCATTGAAATGTTTAGCTAATTCTGAACGTGTTGGTTTGGACATTTTATTGCTTTTAAATGCTTCTGCAAACTCTCACTGTATTAAAAAGATTCGAAATGTGACTCGAGACAATGTTGTGTCTCTGTCATTAAATTCTCCTCTGTCGAGGGGAGAGCCTGGCCTATAGCTTTGCATATTCTTCTTTCTTACTCTCTATGATCCTGATCCTATCAAAACTGTTTCCAAAGCCGCATGGGGTGTTTTTTTTTTCTCTCTCAAGCCTTAGACTGTTAGAACAACACACTCATTCCTGTGAGACTAACCAGTTTGATAGTGTTGAACCATTTTCCATCGGCTGTCCTTGAAAAACCCTTTTCTTATTCTTGCACCCTAGCAATATATATACAGTATGTTTGTGAACACAAAGTGAAGACTGTTTCCTGCAGAAGTGTTGCTTATGACCAAGATTTCACATGCAGCTTTTGGTCATTAATGTGAGTTAAGTTTACATACATCACTATACAGGAGATGATATACAGTATGTGCATGTCATTGAATGATTACAAACTAAATAAATATCTGTTTATGATTACAATATGTTTAGTGGAAAATGACATGTTTTTTCCTTTTGGCTTTTGTTCTTTATAGATACATTTAATGATGTGGAACATTTGTAAGTTCCTCTTATCACATGTAAGCAGCTATAAACAGTTGTTCCTTCATCAGATTCTCTTTTTAATAAGACAAAAAAAAAATGCAGTTTGCCATGTGACCGAAAGTGACAAACTGGAAAGTGCAAAGTCCCTTGTCCTAATATGTATTTTTAACTGTTGTAAAGAACCTTCCATGCATAAATGTTAAATAAACAGTCACTTACATAAAGCATCACACTTGTTGTGGCGGCTTCCAGCACAGTGGAATCCACATACAAAATGGCACAGGTTTTTATGCCCTTCTTGTCACAACTCTCCCGTTCTATCCAGGCTAATGATGTCTGGCTCCAGTGGTTGGGAATTGTATGCAGGTAAGAAGACACAAACCGAGAAGTCACTGAGCCACCAAAAACATACATAAATCATCACAAGAAGGTTTTTTTTTTTTTATATTAAATAGCATGCGTTTCAAACACTTTACCGTTACGTTTTGAAGATGTAAAAAGTCTGCCATAGACGTTCCTGTGTGAGTTAATACTATACAAATGATAAGTCAAGGCTACTGTTATAGAAAATTATCCAACACATTTTGATTAATCATACTGGAGAATGTTGTGCTATAACATTAATTAATGCTACAATGTAGAACAAAATGCAAAATACCAATTTTATTTATTTGACAAAATTATTTTGAACCTACTTTAAAGAGTAGACTAAATGTGTATCATTGCATCCGATATTCTATCCATGCTTCTTTGTCAGAAGCTATACACTATAGTATATGTACATATGTAATACAAACATATTTAAAATGTTATTTGTCTTTTTAGAAATAAAGATGTTTTGTTTGTTTTTTTGACTGTTTTTTGTACACTATGATGCAAATGCTTTAATTGTATATTTTATGTTGAGGGGTCGCCACAGCGGACTATTAATCCGCACAACAACTTGGCACAGGTTATACGCCGGATGCCCTTTATGACGCAAACCTTCCAATTTTATCCAGGTTTGGGACTGGCACTGCATCCAGTGGCGAAAGACTAACAACAACAACAACTTTTTGTATATCTTGCATTATGGGAGGCATAGTGATGCAGTATGCGATATTGTTGCCTTATAGCGTGGTTTTACACCAAATTTGGGTTACTGTGAGTGTGTATGGGTCGCATACACTCTCCCATTGTTCACATGGGTTTCCTCTGACCTCCCAAACTATTCTGGTCTTCGGATTGTCTATTGTAAATAATTCTTAGATGTCAAAGTGTATGAATGTGTTTGCATATGTGTGTGTGTGTGTGTGTGTGTGCGTGCACGGTGCCCTGCAATGAACTTGTATATTCTTGCCTCACACCCTGTGTTCCTGGGATACACGCCAGATCCACAGTAACCCTGACCAGAAATGGTTAGTGAAGATGAAGTAATGATGAATGAATGTCTGCATCCTTACCTATTACCGAGCCAGTACAAGTAAGTTCATTTAAACTTCAAAACATTTTCAGGAAAGAGAGATCATAGATGGGTCTTAGACCTGCTGAGATGGTGGCAAATTCTCCAAAAATAATGTACCAGCTGATTTCCTTAAAAAATATTTTCATGGGTCTAAAACGTTTGCAAAGTACTACAGATTACTACAAAGAAGTGTTTGCTTTTCAAAAATGTTCCATGTAAAAACCTACTAAGAAGTAAAAAATGATGACTTACTAAAAGAAGAGAAGCCTTAAAGAAAGACATGTTGTTGTTGTTGTTGTTGTATAACCATTTCACGTTATATTCAGAAAATATTTACTACCTCCAGCAGCTAGGACTTATGGTAGAAAAAAATGTTAAACCTATTTTTATTAGAAATAGTAGAACAGAATAAAATTGAAGTACAGTAATCAGAAGTTATTTCTCAGGTGTAGCTCAACACGAAACAAATGTGTTTAATTACCACCCCATTAGGTTTTACAACATCAGGCAATAAGCCAAGACAAGAAGTGCTTAGCATTCTGTGCATGCTGGTGTTTTTCTGGATAAGTGCTCAGGATTTTCCTGCAATTCAGCACAAAAACCTTAAACAGAAGATAAACCAGCAAACAAACAAACAAACAAACAAAAACTTCTTGAAGAGTTTTGCGCATTCATTCATTCAAAGCAGAAAGTTTTGGACAAAATTTGATTTGTAAACTGTTTTTTGTGTCTCACATCTCACATAAAGTGCCACTAAAAAGTTCATGACATTCAATAATCATTTTAGTTTCAACTCAGTACAAAAGGTTCATGATCATCTGAACGGCGCAGAATCACAAAATGTCTATTGCTTTCATAGTTGGAATAAAAATCCACCAGTTAGTTTGGCCATATACGCAATTCTGACTTAATCAGTGTTTTCTTCCTCTGTGTTACTGTGGTTTGGCATTCCATAGACTGTCCAGCCCTTCTTGTTCCGTCTGCTTTTTCTTTCTTGTTCCTCAGAAATAGACAGATAGGCAGCGATGCTGCTTCTCACTCCATAGCTCACCATGCTGTGCCTACTGTCCACACTGCCTTCATTATTGCTGTTCAGCAGCTGAGAGCTGGTCATAGGAGAGAAATTAACCATTGGTCAAGAAATAGTATAACAAAAAAAAAAATCGAAGCAGATAAAAAAAAAAAAACAGTATTGTTCTAGAAGGTAGAAACAAAATCAAAACTTGTTTCCAAACTTTTGGCTGGTACTGTACATCAATTAGCCACAACTCTAACACCATCCTTCCAGGTAAATTGAATAACATAGATTATCATTTATATACCACTAAACTGATGACATGATCATGGCCACAAAAGGATCAACTTTGCCTGTGGGGACTGAAGGACAGTTGGTCTGGTCTGATCCCACAGAAAACCCAATGAGACAAAAACTACTGAAAAAGGTTAATGCTAGCCATGATTTAAAGCTATCAGAATACCCAGTGCCCCACAGCCTGCCAAGTATGGGGCTTAGCAGGCAAAGAATTCAAGGTTGTTCAAATTCGGCCTCCAAATTCCACAGATCTCAATCCAACTGAGCATCCATGGAATGCGCCAAACAAACAAGTCCAATCCATGGAAACCCCACCCTACAACCCAGAGCACCTTAAGGATCCGTCATTAATGTGGTGCCAGACACCACAGCACACACCCAGAGATCTTGCCGAGTCATGCCCCAGACCAGAGCTGCCCCAACGGCACAAGGGAAACCTTCACAATATTGGGCTTAAT
The DNA here is from genome assembly GCA_028570985.1 of Heterobranchus longifilis. Lineage (NCBI taxonomy): Eukaryota > Metazoa > Chordata > Actinopteri > Siluriformes > Clariidae > Heterobranchus > Heterobranchus longifilis. The sequence continues at coordinate 8,124,007 of JAOVVB010000030.1, forward strand.
TTTGGTGGGTTTTAATGTTATGACTGATCAATGTATAGTTATATGACATATATTACCAATTTCGATATATGTTGATGTATTATGCCCCCTAAATCCTATCAAAAATATATGCAACCCACACTGTTGAAACCTATAAAACTAGATTTCTTATTTGTATCAAGTTAATGTCTTCTTCATTTGATTTAACGGAGATGTAATAGATCGCACTCAAATGTGTGGTATATTCTAATGTGATATTAATAATCAGATTTCTAAAACCCACCTGTTCACTTTTCTCCAGTTGAAGTTACGGCGCATCACCACAGGGGGTGCTTGTGAGACTGAACTAGGGGCAGTACTGTTAAGAGCCAGACATGGGGCAGAGAGAACGCAGCAGATACCATCTGAGGAGTCTGAATTATAAACACATAAATTACACACACACACACACACACACACACACACACACACACACACACATTATACTCACATTAAATACATGCACACATATCCAAAAGCATTTTGGCTGTGATACGACCACGCACCATTGGCATACTGCAGCGAGGGTGGTGAAACTTCATTAACAGACACGACTTCCCTTTTTGGCTAGTTAAAATGCGACTCATTCTAAGAACGTCATACTTCATTTTTCCTGTTAACTTACAGTGACCTGACAAGGACTGACATTACAGTTTTGATCGATGGATTAAAAATAAAGATATAGTGGTTTATTAATAACACAGTTGTGAGGAAATGAAGGGGCAGTAATGTATAAAAGTGTGAATTGCTTAAAAATGACAGCATGTCTGTTACTGAATTTTTTTTTTTTTTTTTAAATCTTTAAATAAAATTTATTTATTTAATGATTGATCGCTAATGGCTTTTATCTTATTTTGCACTTATAAGCAACCTGCAAAAAATTCTTAGAATTATGAAATTTTCTTAGAATTTCCCTTTAAATTTAGGACTAAATGTTAGATTTAAGATTAAAATGATTCATGAAACATCTTAGACCTAAAAACAGCTCCTAAGGTAAAAATTGGTAAGAGTAGAGAGGAGGACTTTTAAGAGGCTTAAGAGTTTCTATAGCAGAGGACAAAATGGTGGAAAGAAGAAATATTCTCCAAATACTGAACATAAAGATAAAAGAAAACACTGCTTTTCTGTCCAATTTGGTTTTCTTGTTGTTTTACTTCCTTACATCTCTCTTGGATTGTTCGCTACATAATCTCCAAAAGTGCAACTTAAAACATGCAATCATGTAAATTGGTAAAAGGTCAGCCATTTTGCTCCCATCAATCTGAAATGGTATAATAAAAGTAATAATAAAATCAGTATGGTAAATAAATGTAAGAACTTTAATATAGTAACTACTGTGTGGAAATTGGTTGCTTCTAAAGTAGACATATTTTCAACATTTGGCTGTTTTAATTAACTTTAATATATTTAGTCTATACAAACATTATGATATCATGTATTCTATTTTCACAAAGAGTGTATTTCAAGACCTTTGCAGAGGTCAGAGGTTATTTTTTTATCAACCAATCACAGTCCTTGAATTGCTGCATCATCCCTAGCAACGGGGTCAACCACACCCCCTCACTAAGATAAAGGTTTTTGTACTTTCCTTACTCAAAGTTGCTCTAAGAAGTTTTCTAAATTACTTTTAGTCTAAGACTCCCAGCTAGGACATTTTAGGCTAAGATAGGAGCTCTCTGAAAGAATTTTAAGAAGCTTTGTGAATACGACCCCAGGTGTAATACAATTTGTGTTATTGCAAGTTATGCTAATTCTGTTGAAATAAATAAGCACATTACATAAAGAAGCAGAAAAATCAACACTGATTAAACCTCAGATATTGACAACTCAAAATCCAAAACATAACATCAAATAATAATAAGGTTTTACAAACAAAAACAATCCCACAGACTCACTTGATACTATCAGTTTAACAGCATGACTGATGTTTGAATATTCTCCTCTGCAGGTGTAGTCTCCACTGTCAAAATTTGTAACAAGCCAGATAGTAAATGATTTTCCATATTGATGGAGTCTATTATTATTCTTATACCAGCTGTATGTCCACTGAGTGCCTCCTCCCCCCTGTATCTCACATCTGAGAGTAATGCGTTCTCCAATGAACACATGTGTAGCAGGCTCCATGGACACCACAGCTTTATGACTGCCTATAGGACGATTGTTAAAAAAAACATTTACGTGAATAAGATTCTAATATACACAAAGTTGGACAGAGACAAACAACAAATAGACAGCAATTGCATTTTTTACAGGGACAAAGTTTTGGTACATTTTGTACCAAATCTGGATGCCTTGTCCACCCTACTTTTTGTGTTACATACGTAACATTAATTCATTTACACATTAAGATAAGATAAATTAAATCTTTATTAGTGGTACAGTGGCTTATTGGTTAGCACTGTCGCCTTGAATCTTCAAGTCCTGGGTTCCATTCTCATGTCAGTCTGTGTGCATAGAGTTTGTATGTTTTCTCCATGCTTGCTAGGTTTCCTTTGGGTTCTCTGGCTTTCTCCCAAGGTCCAAAGACATACAGATTAGGCTAATTGGAATTGCCTGTAGTGTGTGAATGTTGACTGAAAATCCTACCATAGTTGTACAAAATATGAATAAATATTTGGTCCCGGGTTGGACTATATAGGTTCCTAGATAGTCTGATGGGTGGAAATCTTTATTAATTCTAGAGAATATTTCAATTCTGCAGCAGCTTAGACAAAAGTGCAGAGTAAAACATACACAGGTACTTAGCAGAAAGAGCAAACAATAAAAAGTACAATAAGGTAAAATGGACCAAGCACACAAAAGTACTGTTTATAAATATATACACTTGTACAGTGGGATAGTATATCTAAAAAAGACATTTGTGCAAATATTGCACATATTATGTGTAAGATTGTCCAGCAGTTGCGGACATAAACATATATACAGTGGCAATTAACTACTCATCACCATCAAGGAGGTCAACAGTAGCCCGGCCCTGCAGAGACTCATTGAAGAGCCTCATGGCTGTAGGTATAAATGACCTCCCATACCACTCCTTAGTGCAGAAAACGTGTCTCAGTCAGTTACTGAATGTGCTAAATTTTTCAATATGTTTACATTTACAGACACTCTTATTCAGAATGCACAAGTCCAGAATGCCCAAATACCTAAGAAACAGATTTCAGTCATTTTTTAGTCATTCCACCACCTAGGAGCTAGGACAGAAAACCATCTAGTTGCCTGTCTTTTTTAATCATTGAAAGAATGTAGGACCAGTCACACAGTCCTTCAGGCTCTCAGGAAACGTAGTGCTGTGCAGGGTGTGATTAAAACTTTGAGGGAAGTGGGAAAACGAGCTGACATCAAGAATAGGCTGAGAGCTCGTGCACACCGCACACCTCTGCCTTGCATCTTGATCACATGACCTCAACAAGCTTGATGACCTCAGGGCAAGGAAAAGTTCCAGAGAGACATTCAGGACTGGAATCCCCTCTGCTTCACAGAGACATCAATGCACCTAGACATCCAGCCGGCTGAGTTTTTCTCAGTTCACTGCATAGACAGAACACTGGAATCGGAGAAGTCAGAGAAAGGTGGTGTGTTTAATGGTGAACAATAGCTGGTGCAGCAGTGTGAGCATTGTCCCTCTCATGCACTTCTGCACACCCAGCCTGAAACTATTGACCATCCAATTTTGTTCCCTTTTACCTTCCTTGGGAGTTTACTTTTACATAATCAGCACCCTTTACATTCCACCTCAAGCGGACACAGACACTGCCTTATGTGAGTTGCAGAAAGCATTAACACAGCCAATCTTAAATGCACCACCAAACATTTATCATCACATCGCCTGCCCCACCAGGGGTGAAAGGACACTGGACCATTGCTACACAACACTGAAAGATGGCTACAAGTCACAATCTCGACCTCGTTTGGAAAATCCAACCATGCTGCCATGTTCCTCATGCCAAAATATGAACAAATGCTCTAACAGGAAACTCCGGCTTAGATGATGCAGACTGGGACATGGTCTGACACAGCTCTGATGACATCAACGTGTTTACGGAAGTGGTAGTGGAATTCATCGGGAAACTAGCAAGATGATACAATGCAAAAATGACCACCAGATCATTTCCCAGTGAGAAGTCATGAGTGGATAAAACCATCTGCGACTCTCTGAGTTCTCGTACTGTCACCTACATGTATAATGCAGGACTTGCGCCGGGTGATATTAACTCATACCATATCAAGGCCATGTCATATACAATTCTGAAAGTGGTGAAGGAGACAAAGCAATGTTATAAGTGGAAACTAGAGTCACAGCTACAGCAGAGGGATTCTAGGAGCTTGTGGCAGGGATTAAGGACAATAACTGACTTTAAAGCACAAACATCTGGTATGACGAACACAGATGTGTCTCTGGCAGATGAGATGAACTTTTTACGCCCGCTTCAAGGATGCAGCTAAATTCAAATTTCAAATTCAATTCAAATTTCAAATTTAATTCAAATTCTAACGCTGCTAATAGCAGTGCTAATGCTAAATATAAGCAAATGGCAAATGGTGCTAATGGCTGCGAAAAGGACAAGAATGCAAACACTGGAAATGTGGTCAATATGTCCAAGCATGATGTGAAAAGAGGCTTCAGGAGAGTGAACACCAGGAAAGCAGAAGGAGGTTGGGTCCTCAGAGCCTGCATTGACCAGCTAGCACCTGTGTTCATAGAAATATGAAACCAATGAATATACAAACCGGATTCCAAAAAAGTTGGGACACTATACAAATCGTGAATAAAAACTGAATGCAATGATGTGGA
>JAOVVB010000030.1:8157683-8195402 GCA_028570985.1 Heterobranchus longifilis
CTATCTATATCTTCTGTCCATGTCTAGCTTGCCAAAGTTTTATTGCTCTTCTTCTTCTTTTTTTAATTTTATTTTAATTGCTGAATGTTCCAGTGGATTCTCCCCCTCGACCCCTCAGGCTTCCTCTCCTACTCTGTGGGTGTGAATCTGCCTGTCTTGAGTGTTAAGTCCCTGTATACTCTATATTACTGCGGGGAAACAAAAATTCCCAGGAACTGACTTCTTCTTCTTGCTTTCCTCAAACACCCCATTCCCCTGCCACACACACACACACACACACACACACACACATACACTTCTTATTCTTCTTACTCGCATGAAAGTGAAGGGATTATGTAAATAGTGACCCATTTAGCACTTAAGACAAGAAGAATTACATGCCCTTTTCTCCTTTCTTTTTTCTTTTTCTTGCTCTTTCTCTTTCTCTCTCTCTCTCTCTCTCGCTGCACTAACTCTTTTCTTTAATCTCTCATCTTGCGTTCATTCTCACCCATCCAGGGGGTACACCAATCAGAGGTAAGAGTCTAAAAGCTAACCACCCCATTCACCCACCTGTTCCTAATTATTCTCTCTCTCTCTCTCTCTCTCTCTTTGTTTCTTATAATTATCTTCTGATCATCACATTCTAGTTTTCATCGATTAACCCTGTATGGTTAGGGGGGTTTGTATCATCATGACAAACCTACTGTACTTTCTTGAAGATATTCATGATTTTATTACTTTAGAGCAGCGGTCCCCAACCGCCGGGTCACGGACCGGTACCGGGGTGTGGATGATCTGGTGCCAGTGCTGGTGCCGGTGCCGAGCATAATTCGTTCCGGAAGCGTGATTGTATATCAAAACACTCGTATATCAAAGCGAATTTCACCCCCCATAGGAAATAATGGGAACTCTGACGATCCAAATATATTCATATAAAAATTATTTATACAAAATATAATGTAAAAATAAAACACTTTACCTTTGAAAAGAATCGTATCTGAAGTGATTGAGACACACACACACACACACACACTAGTTTACAGATAGACTCTCACTAAACTAAGTGCACACACTCACACACACCAGTTTACAGATAGACTCTCACTAAACCAAGTGTACACACACATAGGCACATCGGCACACACACACACCAGTTTACAGATAGAATCTCACTAAACCAAGTGCACACACACACACACACACACACACACACTAGCTTGCAAACAAGGGGGAGGGCGGCTGCTGTGTAGGAAGATTGTCACACACACACACACACACTCACACACACACACACACACACACACACACACACCAGTTTATAGATAGACTCTCACCTCTCACTAAACCAAGTACACACACACACTAGCACTAGACTCACCCTCACACAAGCGTCTCTATTCGGTAAACTGGTGTGTGTGTGTGTGTGTGTGTGTAAGCCGTTCTACACACGCATACACTTTAACTTATACGAGTGACACTCCCGCACTAAGACCGCAGCGCAGGAGAGACGATTACCCACAATTCCGCAGCGCGCGAGAGAAGAATGAACCGCTGGCTCAGTCGTGATCACGTGACGCTCGGCGCCAAAACAAGAAGTGTATGCGTGATACGTGATACTCGGTACTCGTACATCAAGACTCGCTCGTTTATCAAGTCAAAATACCACTGAATTTGATTTTATTTCCATTTTATTTACAATCAGAGTTCGCTTTTTGAAAAGTGATCAGCTTCGCTCTCATCTGTACATCACTACATGTACTTCTCGTGCTCCAAGCCCGCTCTGTATAATAGATGCAGGCTTAAAAGTGTGTTTGATGCAACTTCTAAACTCTGTCGCTGTTCCTGAAATATTGTGAAATCGCCACAAAGTCACTACAAATCCTGCTCCCATTTTCATCTTTTGTCTGCTGCGACGGCAACGGAAATAAACTTGCAGGAACAGACCAAACATGAGGAACACACTTCAGGTGTCACTGTTCCCCCGTCACTCCTAGATGGGAACCGTTTTGTCAGAGCTAACACTGAACGCTAACACTGAACTCTACACTATGGTGTTATATAATTATTATGCACTTTGTTACGACTGTGTCTTACATAAAACTGGTCCGTGGTGCAAAAGAAGGTTGGAGACCACTGATTTAAAGATATATATACAATACAGTACAGTAGATTGTGATTAGCTTAATATTAAACTGTATATAAAATAAAAAACATGCTTGAATAGGAAAATATTAATGAAGTAATCCATGAACTTCTTCTATCTTGATGCTTTTTTGCTTTTTTTTTTTTGATATAATTATATCTATCTATATATATATTTTTCCTTCACTCTCCTGATCCCTCTGTGGATGCGTTCATCTCCTCTAACGAAGCCTCATTTCATCCTTCAGCAGTTTTTTCCTCTCGGACACTGTCTGTTTTTTTTCCTTCCACCAAATTCATCTTTCTAATCAAACGTATTTTGGATTTTATTCTACCAAGAGGTGTACATGCTATACAGTTTGTTTATTTGTGCTACTTAATGGAAGGTTTTTATTTTTTTTCCCGTCTTTTAAACTTCTTTCTTAACTTCTTCTTCGTAGACTTTGTGCTTTTATCAATGAAAAGAACTGAATTAATCCCTGTTTTACTTTTTTAATTCCAAACAGCAATTTTCTTTTTTCTTTTTCTTTTTTTCTTCTTTTTGCTGTTTGTTGTGAACTTTTAATAAATATTCCAGCAAAACAGAACATTTTTACAATGTTGTACTGAAGCACACACACACACACACACACACACACACACACATGAATATGTGAGGAACATTGCACATATGCACACCAGGCAGTAGACCAGATTTGATACATAAAAACGAGACTATCAAATTTGTACTTAAAAGCCATATTCTATCGTACGTTTGTGCTATTTGTGTGTGTGTGTGTGTGGGTGTGTGTGTGTTTGTGTGTTCAGGTGCACTGCAGATTGATCAGAGCGAAGAAACCGATCAAGGAAAATATGAGTGCGTGGCTACGAATAGCGACGGGACACGTTACTCAACACCTGCTAACCTCTACGTCAGAGGTGAGTTCATCAGTTTATTAACGAACCATATTTACACACGTGTACCTTGTTAATTTACTCACGCTGGTCATACGTTTAGCATCAGATGAATGTCCTTGTGGCTTTGAACAGTGTAAGTTGAGAGTTTGATTCCCGCCTTGGGTCTGTGTGTGTGGAGTTTATATGTTCTCTCTTGCATTTGCCTGGCGAGCGAATATTTTTTGCAATATAGTTGCACAGACACACAGTCACTTTATCACATAATATAATTCTGTACTATTTATATTTATATTATATTGTATATAATTTATATCATAGTCTTGTTAGTCTTATTTTTATTTTGTACATACTTTTATAGTACATACATACTCTTTTTTTTCTACTGCTTTTTTTTTCTTTTCTTAAAAATCCGCTTAGTCTGGAGTTTGTTGCAATTGCATTTCACTACTGTTGCAATCTTAAAACATCCAATCCTTAATCCATAGGGTTTAATATGATGTAGGCCCCGCCCCCTTTGCAGCTATAACAGCTTCAACTCTTCTGTGAGGGCTTTCCATAAGGTTTAGGAGAGTGTTTATGGGAATCTTTGACCGTTCTTCCAGAATCGCATTTGTGAGGTCAGACAGCGATGTTGGACGAGAAGGTCTGTCTCACAGTCTCCGCCCCTAAATTATCACAAAGGTGTTCAATCAGGACTTCAGTCAAGTTCTTCCACACCAATCTCGCTCACCCATGTCTTTATGGACGTAGTAGCTTTGTGCACTGGAGCGGAGTCATGTTGGAACTGGTGTAAGGTTGTTTTTCAGGAGTTGGGCTCGGCCCCTTAGTTCCAGTGAAAGGAACTCTTAATGCTTCAGCACACCAAGACATTTTAGACAATTTCATTCTCCCAACATTGTGGGACCAGATTGGGGACGGCCCCTTTCTGTCCCAACATGACTGCTCATCCGAGCCACACCTTCTCGTCCACTTCTGGAAGAATGGTCAAAGATTCCCATAAACACACATTTAAAGCTTGTGGAAAGCCTTCACAGAAGAGTTGAAGCTGTTATAGCTGCAAAGGGGGCGGAGCCTATGAAACCCTATGGATTAAGAATTAGATGTTCTTCAAGTTCATATGTATGTGAATGCAGGCGGGCGAATACTTTTGGCATTATAGTGTATATATACTCTTGACAGATATTTTGAGACATTTTGAGACTCGTGGTCCAAACAGTTTGATAGACAAACCACTTTATAAACACACCTGGGATCAGTTCAGATTAACATTTGTTTCAAAGAATTTTTCAAAATAGATGGATAACTAAATGTGAAAGTATTGGTATTAAAAGAAGTCGTCTCTTTCATTCATATCTTTCATTGAGTGTTTCACCTCCTCCTACTCCACCCTGCCTTAAAGCTGTCCTACTGAAATTGTCCTTTACGATAGCAGTCCTGTAAAGGCTATGAAATGGCTTCCAGCAGCTTTCTCCTGCTTGAACGAAACCAATTTCTTTCTATTCTGAGATGAGATATTTTTTTCCTGTGCTCTTATTATTATTATCATCTCTCTCTCTCTCTATCTCTTCTGTCTTTCTTCTGCTTCTCTTCCTCTCTTCAGAGCTGAGAGACGGTAAGTCTTGCGCACACATTTCATCCTAATCCTGAATTTAAACCGTAATCACTCTTTACAGTATGTAGAATTTGAACTGCTTATGTCTAAGCCTATTACCATGCATGATATATTCATAAATTACATTATGTATAACCATTTTTTAACATGCAGAGGATTAAAGTCTGCTAGAACTTTTCATTTTCCCCCCAAACTATTCTAATATTAGGCTTGTTAATGAAGTTGGATGAATCATGAATTATGAAATGGCACTTTTAGAGAACCACTGCTTTAGAACTTTTTTAAATTCTAGTCTCAATCACACATCTGAATCCATGTGGCGATGATAACAAGCCCTTTTGTAGTAGACCTGATGACTGATCTGTTATCATCACACTCTGCCAGTTCGAAGGATCCCTCCGCGCTTCTCTGTCCCCCCCATGGATTATGAAGTCATGCCCGGAGGCGGAGTGAACATTACATGCCAGGCGCTGGGCGTCCCCATGCCTTATGTGAAGTGGATGCTGGGAACGGAGGACCTGACCCCGGAGGACGACATGCCAATCGGAAAGAACGTGCTAGAACTCACAGACGTCCGACAGTCAGCCAATTACACCTGCGTGGCCATGTCCACTCTCGGCGTTATTGAAACAGTAGCACAGATCACAGTCAAAGGCAAGCTTATTCAGACTGACCCAGTCGACCTCAATCATTCGGATTATTCCTTAGAACCTTAACTAAGAATTGTTTGCGGACACCACATCAATTTCGCAGAAACCGAAAATATCCTTCACCATTTTATTACGGCTTTTTTCGTGGCAGTATATAATTTTTCATGCGTTTTAACACTAAACTATGAAGAACAATATAACTTACTTATTTTGTAACGTAAATATTAACGTAAATTTCAATATAAAATATAATACTGTATGCATTTTTTTTACTGTAGAAAAAACACAAGAACACGCGCGGTTTTGTGATGGTGAATTATTACCATTTTATTTATTTACCCCACAGTACTGATACCAAAGAAAATGCATTTTCTTGAATTACCGTACATGTAGAGGGGTAACATTGGTATTTTACATTCTAGCACTGTGGGAGACACAGCAGTACAGTACTTTACATTCTTTTAGTTTTTAAGGGGTTATGTATGTTCCTTAAGGGACATGGGTGGGGGAAAAAAATTCTGACGAAAAAAAAAAACGAGACATGGCACATGGGTGGGAAAAAATCTGAGAAAAAATAAAAAACAGGACATGGGACGGAAGAAAAAAACCTGGAGAAGAAATACACAAGTAAAGTTTTGTGAGATTTCGCAAACATTTCCTCGCACAAGATAATACTCGGGTTAGAGTTACACATGCGTTGTTAAACAGGCATGGAGAGAATGACTGAGTTTTACTTTCAGCTTGGCCTAAAATATAAAGACATTCAGTTTAAAGTCGGAGCTCGCCGTTTCCATATTTTGGCGCGCTGGAAGATCAATCCGGAAATATAAGTCAGGTGGTCTCGATTTTTGTTCCTCCCATGTCCTATTTTTTATATATTTTTTTATTTTCAACAGGTGGAAAAAGGGTCCCCTCACCCAATGTCCCTTTAGGGGCCCTGTATTAAGCTGAGTTTGAAATGAAATGAAAGTGTTTTGAGAGCATGTTTGGTGGCATATTTAGGGTTTAAACTATAGAAAATATGCATTTACAGGCATTTTTTTACCACATTCAAAATTTGTGGTTTTTCACAATTCGCAGGTGCTAGGAAACCCTATAAAATGTATCAATATACAGTCGACCCCAGAAATTCGGTATATAAATATAATGTATCGATGTACATTAGAATTACGACTTACGAATTTCTGGGGTTGACTGTATATCGAGATATATATATATATATAAGAGAGTAAGAGACGAGCACTAAGACCCAGCAGGGGAGACGATTACCCACAATTCCGCAGCGCAAGAGAGAGAAAAACCATTGGCCCAGTTCAGATCACGTGACGCTCAGCGTCAAAACAAGAAGAGCATGCGTGATACATGATACTCGGTACTCCTAAACCAAGACTTGCTCGTTTTCCAAGTAAAATTTTATTACAAATCTTTGCTCATCTTGCAGAACACTCGCAAACCGCGTTACTCGCAATCCGAGGTTTCACTTGGCATGAGTTGCATGTAAGCGTATTTCTAATATTCTATGAATGTTCTACTTTCTTAATTCCTCAAACAACCGTCCAATTTTATATATGTTGTTATTGTGAGAAAAGGTAAGCATGTGCGACATAAAGAAATTAAGACCAAGTGTACTTTTCATGTATCTCAGGACGGCAAATCATCTCTGATTCAGCCACTCGGTTCTCAATTTTTTTTTTTTCAACTGAAAGAGTTTTCAAATAAATAAATATCATTCGGAGTGTGCGGAATTAGTTGCATCAGAAATGAATCAATTATGCACACAAACAGACGCATGTATTATTCTAATTGCTCTCAGCGTTTAGGCGTCACATCTAACGACTCATATCTATGCGAGGCAGCAACAAACTGTGGGATTCAATGTAATGTTCTAATATGATTTTTGGCCGTTTCATCATTCTGGAATCGGTTAAGACATTTCAATGAGCAACACATTGAAGCAATCAATTCCTCCCTCAAGCCTTAATTATGTTTTATAAATGTGCCGGATACAGTAGGACGTAGCGAGAGAAGCACATTTATCATATTAAGAAGCTGATCAACACAATCAGCATCAGGCCACAACACAAAAAGTACAAACACTCAGAGACGCAGAAAAGGGCCAAAGACTCAGATTGGTGGAACTCCATGTTCCGTTGTGTTAATGGATTCGCATTAAATATAAAACATGTGTAACAAATGACACATCAGCAGCTCTTTTTTTATTTTTTTGCTTGATCAGAATAAAAAAATCTGTTTGCATTTAACATGCGTAAAAAGAGGATGGAAATTTTTTAATGTAGGCCTCTGATCGATCTTTTCACTTATAATAAAAGAAATTAGGTACACCGTCAAAACATAATATTGCTGCTAAAAAGCGTCTCAGCTAGGTGAAAAAAAGTGCATTTTTTTTTTCAGATAGGATCATATAACACTATTTTTTATAATACTTAATGCTTCTTATCTCCTGATCCATGCTTCATTTTTTGTAAATATGAATACACCTTTATATTGTTATCAGATAAAAAGTCACTCATTTTCACATAAAAAGTCCAAACCTGGAAAAGTGTATTATTCTAAAATGCCAAATTGTTAAGATGACATGAACAACATGAATTTGACATGGTTATGGCACTACAGATTTTGAGGGAAGAAAAATTTACCATTTTATTTAATTTTGTACTGAATGCTTTAATTTAAGCAACAATTTTTACAGATCATATGCTTCTAGAAGCTTGCAACAATTTTAGTATCAATATTCATAAAGAAATATACATCATTTGCATTTAAAATTATTATTGTTTGAAGCGAGACAGTATAATGCTGAAAAATGGCCATATTGGGGGCACACATTAAATCGCTTTTAGGGAAGCAAGATTGGTCACTTCCATGTTGCATAAACTTCAGATGTAGCTTCTTTGGCACATACATTTTTTGTATTATATGTATAACATAAAAAAGTAATCAGCACCAATACTGTGTTGTGGTCTAATAATACAATTTTTATTTTAGATTATGTTTTCACAAATCTAGAGATATTCACAAAGATATTTTGAATGTTCTTTCAATTGCTCCTAAAGCCTGGAAAGAAGTGCCTGAACATCTACAGGGAAGATGAACCGATCAACTTCACCATCTCAGGCTGCACTAGCAAGAAACTCTACCGGCCGAAGTACTGCGGCGTCTGCACAGATGAGCGCTGCTGCATCCCGTACAAATCTAAAACAGTGCAGGTGGAGTTCCAGTGCTCTCATGGAGCCACGGTCACTTGGCAGGTGATGTGGATTAATGCCTGCTTCTGCAATCTCAGCTGCAAAAACCCCAATGACATCTTTGCAGATTTGGAGCAGTACTATGAGAATCGCGAAATCATGAACTGAGGCACAGGCGGCTCATCAAACTCATTGAAGTGAGGTCGACACAATAAAAAGGATCAGCCAATAAGGAATATATGTATATTGCAATACATTCTGAGCATATATCAGCAGATATCATGCTTAATTATTGAATTCCCTTTTTTATTAATTGGCATATAAAATGTGTTGATTCATATTACAGTAATATTTAAATCTTTTTGTTTTTTTATGCTTTTTAATAACTGAAAAAACAAACTATAAGATATAAAAGAGAGCTTTCTTTATATCTTGGTTTTAATGCCACAGCCATTTTATAATGAGCTCTTGATGAGAACCGCTCTTGATGAGAACCGCTCTTGCATAAGCATTCACAGCGTTAAAGCCAGGAACTGAGAAAGACTTAATTAGGATTTTTGTTCCCAGTTTGTTTACACAAAATGTTAAAACCCAAATAGTTTTATAATAAAAGATGAATTAAACACAAAAGCAGGCAATACCCGTGTAGTACGTGGCAGTGGGCACAAATCAGAAACACAGCAGACTCAGGTCAAGATGGCTGCTGTGTGTGTGTTACTGGCATAGGTCAATTATTTTTTTGGTCACAAATCATACATACTCATGAGCCCGGCTCACTGTGTGTGTGTGTGTGTGAGAAAGAGAGAGGGAGAGCTTGTTAATAATCATTTCCAAATAGGTGACAGGTGTGCCATGTTAATTAGATCACTCAGTATCTACATCTATTTTTTTTTTCTGTTCACCAGTTCTCCACAAATTAGATTTTTGGAATTGGTTTTCACCAGGCCCTCATCTAAATTGATGAGATACAATAGCAAATAAGTCCTTTTCAGTTCAAGGTTATCCTGTACAGGGTCACTAGGGCCTGGAACCTATCCCAGGAGACTTTGGACCTGAGGTGGGATACACCCTGAACAAGGACCTGAGGTGGGATACACCCTGAACAAGGACCTGAGGTGGGATACACCCTGAACAAGGGCACACACACTACAGGCAATTTGGGAATGCCAACATGTCTTTGGACTGTGGGGAGAACATGCGAACTCCATACAAATAGACCTAAGGTGGGAATTAAACCCTCAACCCTGAAGGTGTGAGGTCACAGTGCTAACCACTACGTCACCGTGCCACCAGTTCCAGGTTATAACGATATAAAATGTGGACATACAAGATGTGCTCCAAATTCTTGAGGTTTTTGTCTACTAAGAATATGTATGACTACAACATTCTGCCCATACAAAAATACCAGCTCATTGAAAGCTCAATGTTGTCATGACATGTGTCATGACATGTTTATGATTAGGGTATGTATACTTCTGACCACAACTCTATATCTTATGTGTTAACCATCTTTTATCACCATATGTAAGCAGTTATCGATAGATAGAGGTGCTTCAGTCATACAAAAACAGTCAGAGGGATTGCTCTTGTTTTTCTTCTTCTTTTTTAATAAATACAACTCTTATTCCATTCAAATTTACAGTGTGGTCTATGCGTTGCTGTGCATCTTTACAAAGATTATGTTACCTAAAAAGACTGTAATTGGATTTCTCCCACAATACTTCCGAACCACATCAAAAGACAGACAGTGGATGTCCATGGCACATGTTGATCTCAATAATAATCATGATTAGGTCCAAAACACCAACGAATCATTCATTTGTATATTTACAGTAATTCCTTAGTCTTTGTTTATTTGTTTACTTAAAATGCCTCATTCGAGATCTGATCGCTAGTAGAAAATAAATCATGTTAAAGAACAAATAACAACTAGGTTATGAATATAACCCCAAAAACATGGGAAATAAACACAGAAATAAACGAAAAGGAAAACAGTCTGTATATGTCATTTATTTTGAAGGTAGGTAGCATAGAAAAGTTGCACCCTTATATCCACCACCATAGCCTTTCATCAATCGTTCAAAATATACAGAAAATTTATCAAGTATTAAAACTAATAAGCAAATATTTTACTGTTAAAAACTCCGCCATTTACAGGCATTAGTGAGATAAATGACACTACAATCAAGTAAATGAGAATGCAAAGAAAGTGAATAGCTAATGCATGAAGAGTACAAATGTACAAACTTGTACGCTTCCCAAACTTTCAGATTCTCTCTCACTTACAGTATCTTTGTGCTGTGTTTCTGGCATCAAGAATAAATCAGCCCCCAAAAGGGGGCAAAACGAGGAGATTTGGGGAGATTCCCTTTCAAATATTTTACTTCATCTAAACAGCATTTCCCAGAGGACCCTCAAATAATACACTCTGACTATTTCGGCTGTATTCTGGGATGAGAGTGTGCCCAAAGCTGGTGGCCTGCACTCTTGGGTGTTTTTGTGACAGTGCAAGACCCACACACAGCTATGGGTAAGGAAGTGTGTTAAAGGAAGTGTGTGGTTGGGGTAAGGGAAGGTTGAAGCTGTTTAGCATGACACTTCAGTGGATTTGAGCACAGACTGATCCACGGAGTTGTCCGCAGAGTCGGTGTGAGAGCGTGCACGCTGGGCGTCGCCGGTGTGGGCTCGGACCCGGCCTTCGTTGGTGTGTGAGCGACTGCGGCTGCCCTCGTTGGTGTGAGAACGACTGCGGTTGCCGTCAAACGAGGTGACGCTGGAACCGGAGGCAGTGCGAGAGCGAACCAGGCGAGTCATACTGGCTGAGGGCACTGATGGAGAACAGGGGAAAAAAAAGTCAGAACTTGTATCACCTGATCACCTTATAAATCGTTTTTCTCTTAAGTTATATTATTCCTCTTCAGTAACAGCTCCATCCTTGTCAGAGTCCAGACCCTATACTTGGAAGACAAGCTGTGACTTCCTTGATGAAAAACACCTAGGGATCACTTAAAGTAGCCAATTCACCCGCTGGCATGTTTCAGGGAGATGAGAGGAAACTAAAGAAATCAGAGTAGCATTGCTACCTGTGATACCACAGTGCTGTTCTCATAAGTCATTACACAGTATATGTGTGTGTCTATATTTCCAAACTTTAAATTATTCAGATCATTTTAAAATACTGAGGACATATTGCACCATGCATAGAGCTTAGGTGTCTAACATTTAATATTCTCAAATTTACTGAGATATTACTATACTAGCTGATACTAGCAGCTTTCACCCCTAGGTGGCAGAAAAGCTAACCATAAAAACCCCAGGCCGCGTTCAAGAAAAAGGCAAGACAGATGTAACAACATGCTAAGTGAAAGGCTAAGATCAACAGGCTAATCGCTGATTAAATACTTACTGTAGCCCATTCCCTGTATGAAGTATTTAAGGGCTTCAGTCAGCTTTCCAGGCTGTGAAAAAAATGAGAAAGAATTTTAAGTGTCAACGAGTGTATATTAAAATATTTCTAATATGTATTTTCACAACCATTAGACAATGTAAGTAGCAGGATTCTGAAGATCCTGCCTAAGAGTCTAGCTGTCAAAACGGTCAACACACCTGGTCAACCTGAGGCAAGCCTCCACAGTCAGCCATCTGTGAAAAAGGTGAAAGGAAAGGAGAAACACATTTTAAAATGACATCGCATGCCTCACTGCTTGTCTTCTGCTCCAAGCTTTCACAGACCAGGGAGCACCGCTATCAGCATGAATTTCTTAACTACCAAGTGTTCCATTAACTAGCCTATTCACAATACTTATCAGCAACAAATGAGTCAGTTGAGCTGTTATAAACCTGCTTTCCCCATGGCAACATGGGTCAGGCCAAGAAAACTAGGTCAAGTGGAGAAGAATTCTGTCCTTGGTGTAACCATGAAAATTAGCCTCGATGTTCCCTTGGTAAATCAGTCACCAGGTGCTGAGCTATCGGAATCTTATCAGCTCCTAATGTTTCCATTCAGGCTATGAATAGGCGGCTGGATTAAAGAGACAGAAAATGTGAGAATGCTCACTCACCTTGAGCAGTGTGGTTTTGGTCGGATCCAGCTTAGTGTTGCACTCCACCTGTAAAAAAAAAAAATAATAATTGCAACAATTTATTTAAAAAATGCTATAAGCTATACATGCATGCACTAGAAAAACAAACAACCATTTTGTAATTACTGTACAACCTGTAGCACTGTCATTCCTTATCATTTATTGTCACTGGTCCAGATTGTTAAAATGTGTTATTAGCATGAACTTAGACCTACCACAGCATCCACTGCTGGAGAACTGTCTCCAACTACGAGAAGAGAGGGGCACCTGAAAGCAGAGCAGCACCAAATCATTACCACAGTGAATACCACAATCATTAGTATACATTAACTAACACAAAAATCCAGGCAATGCTCTGAACTCACTTGATGGTTCTGACATGAATGGTTCCTCCAGGAACAGGCCTCTCAATTTCCAGGTCTCTTCGGCTACGTAGCAGAAACACAAATGTCCATTCATTTATTTAAAGACCAAGATTGACAATGTCGTCATGGTAAGCTATTGAGTCTTAGTTTACCTGTTGTATGCCTTGACAAAGAGATGAAGGTTGTACTGATTCATATCATTCAGGATGTGGTGGCGGTAAGTGCCAATTAGGTCATGGTTATGCTGAATTTCCTCCTAAAGCCAACGTAGCAAACAATTACTTAAACGACTTCTCAAAAATAAAAATGAGCTGCCAGTTAGTTGGGTTCATACTCACCTTTCCAAATAGGTGGCTGATGATCATGTCAGGCATGGCATGAGTCCAGCCACTGATCTGTAATACATGAATATTGTAAAAGGTTAAACTATTTAACCATGTAAACAAGCTTCCAAGAGTGTGTAACCAGGCATACACAGTATTTCCCAGTAGTTTCACTCTAATTACTGAATAATTCATAGTAGTTACAGAATAACATGCTTTTATGATAAATAAGCCTTGAAAAGTGTAACATCATTAACGCACCAATTCTATGGAACGGTTGAGTAAACAATACTACCTTTTGGGCTGCCCAGTCCATCCAACCCTCAGCACATGGATTGATGTTGATCAACACAACACCCTCTACCATTTTCGGGTAGTCCAGCTGAAATAAAAGTCAAGAATTAGCTTTTATTGATAATAATAATTCTGAATATTAAGTACATACAAAAATACATAGAACTGGATAAATGTAACAGACTGGAGTAAAGTGTTAACATCTGTGATAATAAGCTTAAGAATCAGATCAGGACTCCCTACAGTGACCACCACTGGTGTTAAAAAAGTTTGGAACATTCCTAAGCAGCTAAACAAAGCAAAAAAAACAATAAAGAAGAAACAATAACAGGAACAATACATGAGCTTGTTCGCCTTTTAATCCAGGTTTGATTAAAACATAAAACATAACAGGTTATTAAAGTGGTAACTCACAGCAAACTTTGAAAGGATGTAGGCACCAGCTCCAACCCCCATTCCAATCACACTCTTAAGACTACACAATAAAAAAAAATAGTTACATATCAGAATCCTTAGTTTTTAAAAACATAAATGATTTAAATGAGCAGTTGGGTTTAACCCTTTATAGGGCACCCCTTGACATTTAAAGATTTTACCCAATAATTATTTTTTTAACTAATTTTTTTCAAAATCCTCAATTGTTGTAATTTTTTATGTTGGTCATGGTGTTCTTTTTATTATATTATTATTATCATTTATTATTATTATTGGTGTGTATGTATGTTTTGCACATGTTTTAATAATGAGCCTTTAACTTTATCTGTGTTTTTACTGTTTTCACAATTTTTTACTAGGATAATAATTCCTCCAAAACGTTTATATTAAAACTTTTTGTAGGAATTATTATCCTAGACCCTAGAAAAAAATTAAAACCTTTGAAAAAAAAATCACAAAATAAAAGGTCGTATAGTGTATATGAATATTTATATAAAAGGCAAAAATTAAGTTAAATGTACAGTTATTTAAACATAAAATGTGCAATATACATAAAAATACAGGAATATACAAATCCCAAAGAGGTTATTAAATGTGATTCTTCACCTGATCCAGGAAAACAAAAAAAACAGAAAGCAATATTACCCAAAATGTTTCAGGACCAGAGGAAGGGTCTCAGAGAGCTGGTCCATAGAAGGGTACTCGTATCTAAAGTAAGTGAAAGATGCAAAATTACACATGCTGTAGTTTACATTAATTATATGCAGTGAGATGCAAATGTTTTTGTATGACCATAGTACACAAATTCCCCGATATATAAAGTTCTGTTATCCTATATTTTTTATTTAACTGATTATATATCAGTTACATAATAAGTATATTTCGTTTTTGGCCCTCATTTTAAAACCCTGGTGAAAACAAAAAATTGACCTCTGAACAATACAACTGTTCATTATCTATTGTATGATAAGATATTTTGTATTGGTACAGATCTATAATCAATATAGGTCAAGGATAAGACAAGGCTAATAATTAATAGCAGTGACTGAGCCTGTACACAGACTTGTCAGGTTAAAGGTTACATGTTACCTAACCTGGATAAATTTCCAGCTTACCCGGTGGATAAAGTATTGGCTCCCTCATGCTGTCCCGGTGCATCCACATGGCACACAGCAAAGTGTTGCATGATCTCCTGCATGTCCTCATGTTGGAACAGAGTGTCAAAGCATGTCTTGTCTTTAACAACAAAAGACATGGGTTTTAATGGCATAATTTCAATATGTATTGAAAGTCATGCACAATGAATATGCTGGATTTGAGATGACACTTACGGTTCAATCCAATGTCGTGGAAGGTTAGAATGACAGGTCTGTCTCCTTTGGGGACCCCCTTCAAAGTACAGTGAATTCTGCCACATGGTGTCTCAACATTATCCTCCTGTAGAGCCAAGAACCATGATAAAAATTACACAGAATATATATACTTTACAATGCATTCGAGCTACCTGGACAGTTTAGGACTGTACTGGAAGCATAAAATTCACTACATGCAAACATAAAAAGCACTACTTAAATTATAGATTTTTTTTGTGAATGAGGTAATTATCAAGCTAAACCTGCTTAACTTTTCATGCACAGATCTGAAGACTATAAATCACACAATGCAAACATCACCAAACATCAGCAATGGACTGTGTTGTCCCATTAGGTCACAGATCATTAAACACTGTCAGATATTGTACCGCTGTACTAACCTTAACCACCCTAACCTTCATCATCTATTAAACAAATATAAACCTAATCTCTACCTTTGCTTCATCAAATCACATTTTTTATTCTTAAACATGTTGCCCATCAGCAGATTTACCACCAGCACAAAAAAAATCCCCATCAACAGCTTGAACTCTAAGCACTGGAGTGTGTACTCACAAAAACCTCGATCTCAAACACTGGCTCTGATTCTGAATCCATTTCTACAAGAACCATTTCTACAGCCAGCCGTTGGACGTAGCAAAGCTCGGAGTAACCAACGTTCAGCACATAGGTGAGTAAGATCCAATTGTATATAAGCTCCTTGTAAGCTTTTGCATCTGTGCCCAAGGCTTTATACCCTGCTGCCACTCCTCTTCATAAGCCCCTAGCTCCCAGCATGCCTTGCACCATGACCAAAACAAGATAATTCCACTTAAAGAGATCTGCAAATCGGATCAGACCGTATCAGACAACTTGAGTATTTGGCCATCGGAAACTTCAAGGCCTATTTACTGTGGAGTTGAGTTCATCACTCAAGGAAGCTATATAATACAGTACTGTATAACAAGCATGTCGCGGTTTCAAATATGCATAAAAGCACTTGCTTTGGACTACTGTTAATTACATTATTTAAGGATTTATATGCAACAGGAACCTAATCATAATGTTACTTTTTTTGTTAACTGAGGCTTTTATTTATTGTATAAAAATGGCTGAAATAGGAAGTGGAAATGAGAAGTTACATTTTTTTTGGACATGACACTACAAAATGTGGTCGGTACACACATAGGCAGTTTGTTCTCAACATTCTCTCCATTCTTGTGCAGTCATATGACTTAAAAAACCTGAGTCTAAGTCTAGTAGTGCAGGAACATTGTAGGAGGAGTGCTGGCTAAATATCAACAAGCTCACAGAGCACAAGACTGCCTCTATTCCCTCAAAGACAAGCACAAACTCATGCATTTACTGCTTAGGTTTTGCAGATGTTTCCTTTAATCGGATTTCCTTTTGCCACAATAACTTTTGCATGTGTCATTTTGTCTGTTCAATGCATAGTGGGTGTACATTTACAAAGCCAAATCATGTAAATGATATCATGTATTATCACTACACCATATAGCCAAAGATGTAGTTTAAAGTTTAGATTGGTCAGTTCTGACCAGACCCACCCTAAAAATCTAAAACAAAATTGATGAAACCCCATGGGAATATATATAAGCGTTTACACAAGGCGAGGAAATAAACATCCTGTTCTCCTGCTTTGCTGCTGACTGAAAGCAAACACATGTTGTCTTCCCATCACTGCTAATCCCCTTAAAGAATACAAGTCCTACGTGTGAAAACTGCCGGCAGCCCTGAACCAGTTCTGGGCAGATGGCAGTTGCATCCTTCTGCCTCCGACGTCACTACTGGCCACATAATAAACACATGACCTGGAATCTGATCACTCTAATCTGTAGGGGTCAGCATGGGAGGGCAAGCTGTTGCATTCCCTCACATCACCAGTCCAAGGCTACTCGGCAAGAGACTGGCATGATGCTGCATAAGAACATCTGATGCTCCACAAGAATGAGGCTAGCCAAGTTTGTATAATTCAAGTGTTAATCAGAAATATGAAACGAAGGAAGGAAGAAGTTTGGCAATAATAATATAATTATTATAAGTAATATAAATAACAATATAAAAATAATTATACCTAATGTCATCTCTTATGAGGATTGTACAATGTAGTTGGGAGGAAACATCATGTCTTCATATAAGGACAGTTGGGTATCAAGAGGTTAAAGTACAGGTTACGTATAGTATCTTTATTGAAATATTATAATCATCTAGCCTATAACAATATGATTTATATAGCACATTATAACATCCAGGATCCAAAATTTAATAAGATGGATCCATATTTTTTCCTCACTCACTCACACATTCTCTATACCACTTATCTATGCAGGGTCACAGGAGGCCTAGAGCCTGTACCAGAAGACTCAGGACACTATGTGGGGGCACACCCTGGAAGGGGTGCCAGTCTATTGCAGGGCACAAGTGCACATGCATTCACACACTTACACACTACAGGCAATATGGAAATACCAGTTAGCCTAATCTGCATAGCTTCAGACTGTGGGAGGAAACCGGAGTACCCAGAGATAACCAACCAAGCACTGGGAGAACATGCAAACTCCACACACACACACACACACACACACAGACTCCAAGGTGAGATGTGAACTCTTGACCCTGGAGGTGTGGGACCACAGCGCTAACCACTACGCCACCATGCTCATTTTTATTCAAATTCACGCTACATAATTTTAATATCATTTAATACTGATTTACTCACAAATAAAAAAGATCAACACATCCTAATAACACATCATGCCTTAAGGTCATGATTTTATTCCTTTCTATAAATTGCAACAGGTTACCGTAAGCAAGCTAAACATTTTGCACCACCAGATGGCAGCAGTCATGATTTCACAAAGTAACCTAAGTTGTTGTATACATACTGTAAGAACTGATGCTGTAATCATAAAGGCTGTTTTGTAATTAATCCAGAAAACCTATTCATTAACACACTTTCAACACACTTCATATTCTGACTTTACATTATACTGTTGTAGAAAAAATATGATTTTTTACTATCCCACTAGGCAATGATTTATAACCCTATTTGTTTACTAAGGTTCTAAATCTACATCAGGATTTCTATAAAGCTGCTTTTCGGAAAAGTACAAACATTACAAAATTTAAACGTTAAATTGCCTTAAAGCTGTAATTAAAATAATATATGAACATTATAAAAGACTTGCCTTAGTCTCAAGCTGCTGAACAGCTTCTCTTAAACCCTGCAAGTAAAAAAAAAGGCAGCAATTTAACTTGGATGTAAAAAGTAAGCCTTGGCTAGAATGAAAAGTATAAATATATGTTTATATATAAATATAAACATACTGTACCTGGAGGTCCTTATCAAGCAAATGTCTTGTCTCAATCTGAATCTCCTCCATTTTTAGTTTTGGAGATACCTATGTAAAGAAAGAGGATGTTGATACAACAGATCTGCTCAAACGCTTTTGCAATATGGCAAAAAAAAACAAAAAAAAAAAACACAGTACAAGGAAACACGTGTATTACGATACACTTCCCTAGCTGGTTATGTTACTATGTTTACACTACACCTTTTTTGTCAGATCCTGACTGTTAGCAGGAAGTACATCTAGTACTTATTTCCTTTCATTATTCTCAACTGTCTACCACTTAGTATAAACACATTCAGGATTCATATGCATATCTGTTTTATATTTTTCAGTACAAAAACAAAATAACACAATATCGGTCCAAACTCAATAGCTTGTTATTTCTATGTACACTGCAATGTCATGAATGAGTTCTTCTGTATCCTGAGTTTTTTAAAGATAAACAAATTCAGGCAGGGAGGGAAATAGTGCAATTAGACAACATTGATGCTGGCACTTATGGAGGATGGCAACCGGAATGTTGCTGTGCATGTAAATGCAACGAGATTTTGAACAGGGCCTTTGTCCGGCAAGAGGTTTCTAAAGGTCACCAGTCAGACTCTTCCTCTATGGCAAAGTCTAAACGCTGCACACAGGAAGCCACTGACACAGCCTCTTCCATGACTCCTTCCCTGCGCTCCGCCCCTTTTGCACAACCACACATTGACTTTGAAGCAATGTTAAAAGCCTTTGTGATAAAACTGCTTGGACATAGATGTAGTTCAAGTCAGGTCACTTTTTAAAGGCGTGATCCTGTGGGTTAGAGTGCATGATTCCCTTTGCTTTTCATCATTTGTGCCAGCCCCAAACACATTCCTACTCAAGACCACGTGAGAGCTGAAACACTAGATGAATACTGCCTTAGTCATGGCAAATCCGTTCTTGTTTCTATGGCAGCCCCTTGAGTTCACTGTCAAACCTTAAAACACACACAGCTGAGTCAAAAGATGAGTTAGCATGCACTTGTTGTGTCGCTTAGTTAATTGTTTACCTGGGTGTAAAACAACACCTCAATCAGTTAAGGCTCAGTGAGATCTCCATGTGGCACTGCATGAGAAAAATGGACATGCACTCTATTAAAACATTAACCTTCCTTGTTTCATAAAAAAACATCCAGGGCCTCCTGCTCAGTGTGGACTGACACACAGGAGAGTCTTAATCGTGACATCAATGATTATTTGCCTTATTTATAGGTCGTCTCATATGACTTAATGCATTTTAATGGATACATGCTTGGTAAATGCTTAGTTACTCAGCAATGTATTTTTTTTTGTAAGCATATTTATGTTAGTATTCTCTTTAAGAAACGTTTGCCTGTTAGACATTGCACGAAAGCTTACAAATGTCAGTATCAGTTCCTTTTTGTCCTTTTGTCTGAACTTTGTTTCATTACCACCGCTCTTGGAACGGTAAAGGAGAGCTCACATTAATAACACTTTAATAAATTACCTAGTAAGCCCATAAACTCTTAAGCAAATAAAGATTTGTCACAGATACAATAAATACAAATATCTCCATATGCATATAATTAATGTACTTTAACTCTTTTATATACAAGTTATTTCCTAATATTTTGGGCATTTTTTATAACATTTTATCAGTACTGGCCATATTTACAGTAAGTCTAGCGTGTTGACTTATTTTAAACACTAAACTAAATTTAGAATTAGAATTTAGGTCATAAAAAAACGAGACCTGGCATATACACAGATAATGATCACACAATACTTATTTAATCTGCCACATCCTGAGGCTTGATAGATCAGCCTGGTTAAACTTAAATAGGGTTCCTACTTGCCCTTCTGACCCTGTTTTACACTTGTGGTACTCACAAGCAAATAAATCCAGGAATTAAGTGATATAGAAGTAAATTATGTCTGATAAACAAAGTGAACTTGCTATGTTTGAACTGACTTCTTCAATATAAGTAGTCCTGTGCCTTATTCTCTATTTCTTAACAACAGTACAAAAAAAAAAAGGAGGCCATTATGGATGTTCTGCATCATCCAGGCTCCGTCTTTGGAATATTAAACTATTGTGGGGTATTTTAGAAGTTTGGAAATGTCGTAGAATGAAAAAAGTCTAAATTAATGCATTTTATACTGAACTGGATGTGGTATCACAAATTCACCACTAAAGTTCTACACTTTCCATATGAAATGAAAAAAAGACAACATTGCTCATAATGGAATACATAATGGAAAATATTAGTGTGACGCTCCAAAACACACATTTACTTTTGACTGCACACCCTGATGTTTGTCAAATACGCCGCAGGCTTAAGAGCTAAAGATGTCCGTACACTTGAGGTTGTTTAGCGTGCAAGCAGAAAAGCACTGTGGGTAGATGTGACTCTTAAATGAGTTAAATCTTCTCTTTATCGATTTCTTAGCAATACTCGATACTGAATATTTGCACCATGGACAATACCATCCTGAAACGTTTGTTGGATATAGGGTCAGATCCAATGATCGTTATGCGTTGTATAATGTGAAAACAGAATCTTGATGTGAATCCCGGAGAGAATCAGTTCTGTTACAGGTTAGTATCAGATCAGCTCTTGTGCAGACTCAGCTCTGACATACAGATTTGCATTGATCTACTATCTTAGGAAAGGGATCTATGGATCTAACAGATCGATTTTTTTTTTTAATGATCACATTTTTAAGATTCAACATAAAAAGTTTGAGGTGTTTAGTCATAGAGTGTTTAGTGACTAACTGAGTGTGATAGGAAGAGTGTACAGTAAAGCAGTTGAGTCAAGATAGAGACTTGAATTTGGACCCATTCAATGTCTAGTGTTAAACCTCAACTCCTTGTGATAATCACTGCTAACACACTGTCTGACTGTAGGGGGAACTTACCCGAGCCTACGACCCTGAACGTGATGACTGTAGGTGGGTAAAAGATACCGGAAAAGAGAAAAGTTCAAGGTGGGCGTTTAGTACAAAAAAAATATTGAGTGAAAAGTCGCGCACGCGCCATTAACGCACGCGCAACAATCCCAACGGCTAAAGCTCGCGCGCGCTCGCGACGCTTCTTCGTTTTTCAAGAGGAAATGAGTGAGGGAACGTACAGAAAACCCAACCTTCGCACGTGAGACTTGCGTTAGAGTTTCTCCAACAGGGTATATGGTTAATGAAAAAAATCAATAGTAACGTCATAGTAACAACCGTTATATTATTCAGTCATGACTTACCGGTTCTCTTTAGACGTCCAGGAGGAAGAGACTAAAGGTGATAGAAAACTCGAGGAGGAATGGTTACCGCTGTGTGTATGTTTCTCTTTCTGCTGTTTCTCCAGGATGTCTCAGTGTTGTTATAAAGGCTTGCGTGATGCCGGCCCAGCCCACTACAAGCCAATCCCACTGCTATTGGGCAAGCAGCACTGACTCGTTCACACAGACCTCATTTCTGCCCCACAGCTGGTCTGCTACGCCTGCTTTCCTGTAACACTCCTCCTCACATCTTTCTCCCTTATGGAAAAATTGCATACATTTTACTTGGGAGTAATGTATGATCACATGAGAAAAACGGGTGAAAGTTCAGGTAAACAATCAAATAAACACACACCATTATGTAAACATAGTCAGGGTGAAAAATAAAACGACAGCAATTAATTGGATTAACTATGCATTATAAGAATAACATGTGAAACTGCAATGTGTGCATAAAATTACATGGAGGATTTGTGTAAAGTCACTTGTGTAAAATCCATTCATTGCTTATCCTGTACAAGGAGGAGGGCTGGAGACTTTGGGACCAGGCATGGTACAGGGTGCCAATCCATTGCGGGGTGCACACACACACACACGCGTACACAACAGGCAATTTGGGACCCCCAGTTAGCTTAATCTGCATGTCTTTAGACTGTGGGAGGAAACCGAAGTACCCAGATGAAACCCACCAAGGACAAGGAGAAACGCAAACTCCATGCACACAGGCCCGAGGAGGCAATCAACCCTCAACCATGGAGGCGCGAGGCCACAGTGCTAACCACTGCCCCGCTAAATCTGCAATAGTCATGTGAAGAAATGAGACATGTCAAATCACGTGTGAAAATGACATTTCTAATAATGTAAAAAATGTATTTTGTAAAAAACATTACATTTAATTAAACACAGAAATACATAAAATGCGTGTAAAACGTGAAAATCATGCATAAAATAACATCTTATAACATCAAATAATTATGTTTTAAAATAAATGAGATGTGTAAAAATCATGCTTTCTTTTACCCCCCTTGGTTGGTATGGAGATATAGCACAACAGGTTTCATTGTTTCTATAGCAGTGATGTTTTTTGCACGGTCAGGTTGCTAGCCTGACACCCAAATCTCCTTCTTTCTCATCTGGGCTTTGGGAAATTGCATTAATCATATGTAAAATTAATGAATTAATTACCATTGCAAAAAAACACATGTCCGTTCACATGTGAAAATCATGCATAAAATCACACGAGAAGCTCACATAATCGTGCATAAATCAATAAAATAAATAAATTGTGTAAAAATAGACAAAATTTGTAAAAGTCACAGGTCAAACTGAATTATTCATCTGCAAAAATCACCTGAAAATAAATGAACAGTTCAATAAAATTGAAAAATCACATATGTACATTTCACATGTGATTTTTGTAACTACATACATCTTCTCTAAAAGTGTTAAAAACACATACAACAGTCAGTTCTGACCAAGTAATCCAATTGCATGAGAGGCTTTCCATGAGTGGTGAAAATAGACAGCAGCAGCCCTGGGATGTTTAATTATACAAATCACTACGCATCATCTGGTGGTCACAGCATGAGTGAAAGTAGGTCGGTACGGTCCAAAGTACTGAGTAGAGAACAGCTGGCTGCCAAAACGCAAGTAAACACATCTGATACCATTATGTCACCTTAAAAAACGCTTATTAATGGTTGCTTCTATGTCTTTCTGAATTGCCTCTGAACCATCCATATTGTTTAATTCACACCTAAAGAAAGCTACAAAGCTAACTAACTTCTAACACAAAGCTGAATCCCAAATCCCTCCCTAACTCACCTCTGAATAAGGGCACTACTTTGTGTGTGAAACAAAGGATTGTACACCTTTGCAGACTAGCTTTCCATTTAACACTATTTGGGATTTAACCCTAGAAAACATAAAGAAACTTAGAAGATTAACAGGACTGTCTACCACCTCCGTGGTTTGTTCTCCTCACCTTTTGGCTACATAGTACCGGTGAACACTATAAACTACCCCAGTTCCACCAGTAGTGGTTAATTAGTTCCAACAGTCGGGAGGGATGTTTGTTAGTGGAGCAAATGTTGTATAAAAGCAATAGCACACTCGAGGTTGTGCTGTTGTGCTGAGTATCAGCACGGCTGTAATGACTTCTGCACTTAAGCTGCACCCTGGAGCCAATGTGACAGATGCTGATATTCGCTTTGCCTTGTGAAAGATGCTTAGCTTCCTTTTCTTATCTGTCCTATTTGGGAGACCACCCTTGTAGCATTCTACATAGAACCATTAAGCATTCCCCCTGAGGGACAAATAATGAGCCCTTGAGGGTTTTAGATTTGACCTTTTTTTAGAGTGTATATTATATACAAATCTGGAAATGACGAATAATCAAAGTTTGTTTGTGTACGTGTGTGTACGTGTGTGTGTGTTTATGGGTGTGTGTGTGTGACTCATTCCCTTGTTGCCAAAGCAGTTTTTTTAAAGGAAGTATGGTGGTATTGCTAAACTGCTGCTTTTTAGGTTCCAAAACATCAGCTGAGAATCACAGTTCTGTGAAAGTGTTGAATCTTTGTTTCTACTAGTATTTAAGGATGTCCTATTGTGGATCAGGAGTTATTGATTAATTATCCAAAGTGGGCACCTTTTGACAGTTTTCAACTTTTTTACTTTTTATTTAAAATAGAATATGTCACATGCAACAACTGTTTCATTACAGTTAATATAATTCTAAAAAATAATATAATATAATTAACAGGAACTTTGCTTAAGTAAAATCATATATATTTTTATATGTGTTCCACATATAACAACTCTCAGCATGTGATAATGTAAAAAATCATTGTCACTCTATGTTATGTATGCTTATCTAATTCATCTGTCGCATGAACATCTTTCGATCGAAGAGATAAGATATTTAATCTTTTGTACAAAAGAATTACTAGTGATTAACTAGAAATCGTGCAACATTATTGGCTATCAAAATTTCAAAGTTATAATTGAAAGTACAACTACAACTGAAATTATATTCTTATTGCTTTACAACATGATTGACCTCCTATTTTTCTAATAATCCAATACTATTCTTTTTTCCTCTGTTTGGGGTATTTAATCTATTCCTTAAAATATAAATCAATTTTATAGACAACAGAAGAATAACATGTTTGACAATGTTTATGGAAGAAATGGCTTCCTTTACAGCTTACTTTTTCAAAGATACTGTATATCAGAGGTTACTGATAAGGTATGTTTTCACTTTCTATTTACATTCCATAAATGTATTGTATTTTTGAATTGGTATTCATCTAGACATTGAATGGGTCCATTTCTAACTAAACAGGCTACAGAGTATGCAGACTGCTGTTGAAGCCGGCACACTCTTTCTTGTAAGGTATTTGCAAAATGTGCAAAAAAAATGTAATTTATCAACAGGCACAACGTCCAAGCATTCCTCTTGCATTTGTAGATTTGTGTAAAAAAATATATGCTGAATCATTACAGTTTCCCATCACTGGAACTAAGAGGCCCAAACCTGTTGCAGCATGGCCATGACCATGTGTACAAACTAAGCTCCATGAAGAAATGGTTTGCCAAAGTTAAAGTGTAAGAATTTCAGTGTCCTACACAGAGCCCTGACCTCAACCACACTGAGCACCTCTGGGATGAACTGAAATGCTGACTACACCTCAGACTTCCTTGCCAGTGCCTGAGTTCACTAATGCGCTTATGGTTAAACGAACACAAATCACCATGGCCATGCTACAATTTAAAACCTGGTTGTTTATGTAACAACCTCAACAGCGACCTCATTTCCCCCCTCGTCTGTTCTAACGACTCAGCATTCAGCATCACCAATATACTAATCACCAGCCTGATCATCTGTCAACATCTGCACCTGTTTTTTACTGGTTCATGCAGTTAGATGTTTTTCTATGCTTGAATTATTAATAGGTCACTGTGTGACTTCAAAAACAAAAACATTCCTCAGAAACTGCTTAAGTACAGAGACTGAACTGAAAATGAGAGCCAAAAATGTCATTCAGGAAGCCTGGAAGTCTGGAAGTCTATTCCTCATGACTGCTTTAAAAATACAATAACGTCTGGCTCTTCGGGTGCAAAATATGAAAAAATTAAAAGTGGCCCAAGACTTTTGCAGAGTATTGTAAATGGGTATGATGTAAGTCAGTTGTGCACAAATGTTTGGCCAGTGTATCTCGGTTTAATTTTTTTATTTCACAAAAACATGTCATTTTAACTGGGGTGTGTAGACCATTTATATCCACTGAAGATGAATGTTTAACACAACCTACTTGCAACTACTATATTTGCCCCCACTTTACCTGCCATATAATTATTGTAGTGTGTGTGTGTGTGTGCATGCATGTGAAAGAGTGTGTGTGTGTGTGTGTGTGTGTGTGTGTGTGTGTGTGCATGTGAAAGAGTGTGTGTGTGTGTGTGTGTGTGAGAGAGAGAAAGAGAGAGAGAAAGAGAGAGAGAGAGAGATTTGCGTCTACTCTGTACAATGCTGCTAGTGTGAGCTGACTGCAGCAATAATAAGGACCACATTCACAACAGAGCCCCAACTTAGAACTCATGTGAATCAACTACCAAGCTCTATTTCCACTACAATCTCACTCAGATGCAGAACAAATGCAACTGGTGTAGAGTAACTGTTTATTATATGTGAAAAGTTGTTATATTATATCTCACTAGCAGTTGTAAAACATAGCTGTAAACTATGACCTTATCTAGCAGACTTATTTTACTGCCAGTAAGGTGTGCCTAAGCAGAGTGATACATATATGGCCTGTCCTTTGGTTGAACATACAGTAAAGTTCCAGTATGTGGCAGTTCGACGGTGCCAGTTGCTGTTTGTCAATGCAAATAGTTTTGCAAGATTTAGAAATTCACTATACAGCAAGTGGTCGTAACAATTTAATTACCGGCCTAATAGGTCCTTCTTGCATCACCAAAACAACTCTGAACTATCAAGGCATGCACCCTGCAAGACCTCTGAAGTCTTTAACCTAGATTTTTAGTTATCACAGTCCCTCAGATCCTTATGCTTGGCCATTTTTACCTCTTCAGGCACATCAATTTTCATAACTGACTGTTCATTTGCTGCTTGATAGATCCCACCCTTTGACAGGTGTCAATATAAGAGATAGAAATCAAAGTTATTCTCTTCACCTCTCAATGCATTTAATGTTATGGCTGATCTATGTACTTTTCCAATATATGTATAATCTATATAGTGTTATGGTATACTGTATGTTACTAAAGATCAGCTATAGCTGTCTACTGAACACACAACATACATAAATAGTAAAACAGAATTTCATATAGTCTAATTTCCATTGCCTACTAGTAGGTCCAAAATACTGAGAGCAATAGTGAAAATTCACTAATTTCTTGCATTATTTTCTAATGCAGCACTTTTTGGGGAAAAAAAAAAAGAAAGAAAGAAATTGTGAAACTACCATTTATATTATTGCCAACTTAGTTTGGTAATAATTGGCAAGTCAGTTTAAAGATTGACAATTGTCTTTCAAATGTCCTTCTATTCAGACACTTTTATAGTAGGAGAAATGAGATCGGAGGTCTAAGGCTGGAATCTTGGACCAGAGAGTGTATTTACTTCATTAAAGATAAGAGTGATGGACTTTCACCTGGCCTGTGTCTGAATGAGTAAGATCCGTGTCCTCACACCTTCCTTTCTAGGTCAAGGTCTCCTCACGTAGACGTTTGCTGACTTTTTGAAGATGAGTTTAACCCTTATAAATATTCCAAGGCTGTTTATTGTGATGTTAGCATGTGTTTAAAATTAGAAATTCAGGTAGCACAAAGTTACTTGAAAGTCATGTTAAGTGTTGCATATCAAATAAAGGTTTTCAGTAATCATTTACTTTATTTTATTTGGTATTTAACTTTGGTTCATTTAAGGGATCTTACTTAATAGTAAACCAATGTGTTTTTCTTTTACATTTTTTACTTTTTTTAATGATATTTTTTTATTTAATTGTACTGAGTCACAATATTGGACAGGTAGCTTCAGTTATTTATTATTCCTATCATTACTTTGTATATTTTACATTGGTGTATTTTCAGTAACAAAACTTTTTAAAATAAATTAAGTGGTACTTTTGGGAATTTTGGAAAGGGAAAGCAACATATTTAGTGATAGACTACATATTAAATTAAACATACTTATTACTTAACTTGTAGGTACAGTATATACCACAATGTTGTAGTTCAACAAAGATAACAAATTTTAAAATTTTAGTAAAACTGTGGAAATCTGGCCAAGATGTTGGAACAACCTGCCAGCTGATAACCTAAAAAACAGGCAGACTTGTAAATGCCAAGAAGAGATCCCTCCAACATTAACTGATATTTATGTCATTAAGAAAGATGTAAATACATTACTTATGAAAACAGTTTTATTAGCATGTGGCAAGCATTTTACACAGTACAGCATGTTTCACATCTGTCCGTGAAGCTAATCAAACACAAGTATGGGGCTTATAAGAAAATCCTGTACCCTTGTCCAGCTCCTACATTAACTCTTTTTTATAAAAAAATAAGTTATATGATTTCTCAGAATAAATATATAAAGAATGGTCTCCCCCTTTCAGTGTTGTTTGCCGTGGCTGGGTGTCAAGAATGTGTGTTAAAAGACTGAAACATGCCCTCTGTAACGTCCTGTCAGGAAAGCAAAACAAAAAGGTTAAAATCTCGCCTTAAAATTTTGGTTCTCTTCACTCACACTATTTGCTGCATTACATAAAATTAAAAAACAAGCAAAGTTAATAATTCTTCAATAAATAAACCATTTATTTAAGACACAAATATCAATAAAGTGTTGATTTACTTTTATAAAGTTATTAATGGGATATTAATAATAACATTCATGGTGTAAGGTGGCACAGTGGTTTAGTGGTTAGCACCACTAACTTTTGCCTTGCACCTCCAGGGGTTAGGTTCGATTCCCACCTCTGTGTGGGTCTGTGTGCATGGAGTTTGCATGTTCTCCCCATGCTTGGTGGGTTTCCTCCTGGTGTTTTGGTTTCCTCCCACAGTTCAAAGACATGCGCAGTAGGCTAACTGGCGTTCCCAAATTGCCCATAGTGTGTGTGAGTGTGTGTGCCCTGCGATGGACTAGCACCCTTTCCAGGGTAAACCCTATCTTGTGCTTTAAGTCTGCTGGGGTCACGATGAGACAATGAGACGGTTACAACATGCATAGTTTGTTAATGCTGAGTTCTTTAATTCTCTGATTGGTCGGTGTCAGCTCTTATTCTAACTTGATTGGTAAAATGTTATTGTGTCTATAGCGTATTTACAGAGCCATGTATGACAGATGCTCAACATAAACTAAGAGTATTAATAAAATATTTAAACATTGATATTGAACAGAGAAAAACATTTTTTTCACAAATTAGTAGTGATATACTTATTATTATAATAATGTGTTTTCTGTAGCGAGATAGTATTCACGGCAGAGAGCATGTTAAGATTTCACTGTAACACTGATTAATTTACAGACAGTAAAAAAAGAGGGATTGGTGAAGGGATAGTAATAAAAGAAAATAACTTGCCTTGCAGATGTTCAACATACATCATTAACTATAAATGAATAAAAGTGCAATGTGGTGTTCATTAACTAATGGCAATTTTTTTAACCATTGGCTATTTGCCATGGATTAAAACACTTTGAGTTGTGTTGTTATTGGGAAATTGTCAACTTTAGAGAGGGAACAGACGTCACACCGTGCTGTCTTTGATTATTTTCCTACTGTATTAAAGCAAACAGCATGTTTAATTTCTTTCTCTAAACTAATTAGTATTTTTATTCAAGTGCAATTTTATGTTCAGTCAAGGTGTATATGTATAACAAAGTGTTTTTCTTCTATAATACACTGTAAATCAAAATTTGCTCCCACTACTTAAATGTGTTTATTTTAAATGAACAGTTTGCATTTAAAACATTTAATGCATTAACTCAAAAATTATTAGTATACCTGACATAAAGTTAGTATTACCCTCAAAATTTATTTTGGGTCAACAAATAATTTGTATTCACACATTTAAATCGATTGTGTGTTTTTTTTACGCAGAAAAAGAAATTATGTCTACAAGACATTTATCCTTAGATTTATATTCCATATAACCTACCTTGTGTTGGGGCATGGGGTGCCAACTTATTGCAGGGCACTAGCACACACTTGCACAAGCTAGAGGACAATCATGCAAACTCCATCCACACATAACAAGAACAAGATTCAAACTCCCAGCTTCAATGTGCCTTCAGACAAAACTGACCCCTAAGCTACCATGCCCTGCATGTGCTAACCAGGCTTGACACCAGTTAATCCTGGTTAGCATGTGCAGGGAATGGTGACTTACTGGTTAGTACTTGTTGTCCAGGGTGTTGGGGGTTTGAATCTATTTAATTGTGTGATTTCTTTTTATTGTTGTTGTTGACTTAATATCAGTTTTTAGGGACAAAATAACTTTGTGTCAGGTGTATTAAGTGCAAGCTGAGTCCAAGCTGTTTGCAAGTAGAGTGAGCGAATTTGGAGCTACAGTGTACTGTACATCCTGTAGGGTCGGGATCAGAATATGAATGTATAAGAGCATCCTGAATATACAGTATGATGCAATGATGCTGGTTACTGTACAGTATGAATCATTACTTCAGTGATTCATGACGTGTGGTCTGCCAGAATCTTTCTCAGGAAAGTCTTGTTCAGAGTTGTACTCAGGAAAGTGTTGTGCATCTGCTTCCGTTTGATTTCTAAAACAGTTTTCAGGATGTGTGCTTTCCAGGGGAGTTAGACTCATTCTCTGCAAGAGTCAAAATAGGTCATTATCTTCAAGGGATAGATCACGTGACATCGCACATTAATCTTTGGACTGTACTCTTGGGGTGTAAAAAGTCAGTCATAAAATGAGTATGGAACCAGGGTCCAGTGTTTGGGTCAATCATAAACTAGGCAATGGGGTGCCAAAGGTTAATTATTTCAGTGTGTTCAGTGTGAAGCATAGAAAGAAACTACTGAGACAGTAAAATGACATACCAGTTTCAATTTCATTCTAGACCAGAAATGCATTAAGGATGAAAACAAAGCAATATTACAAAGCAAAAACAATAATTTGGTTTAGAAACCTACCTAGATACTTTCATTGTTCATTTTAACTGCAGGTATGTATACAGCAGGTGGTGTAATATCTGATCTTCGAATGATTTTACTGCTTGTACTGAAATCATAGAACAACAACAACAACAACCGTCATACATTATGCAGATAACCCTGATGTTTATAATTGTAAGGTTACTGAATAACCTGTACCAGGTTTGGCTAATGTGCAACCAAAACAACAACACAAACATGTTTCCAACAGGCCGCTTTTCTCATAAGAGAAGCAAAAGAAATGATTTACCCTTGCTTCAATTATAAGCTCTTAATCAGTGCAGCATAAAAAGTAAAACTTCTGGTTAAACTATATGTATATCTGGAAGTAGATTGCTTTTTTCTGGTTAATTCAGCTATAATTACACAGATAAGTATAAAAAGACTGTGGTATATACAGATTTACAGAAACCTGGCTAGTCAATGATCCTGCAATGGTGCTGCTATTGAGCTAGAAGGCCAATAGATTTTTGGTACCAGCTGAAGAATCAAATATAATTAAACAATATTTGGAACAATTATTTTAATTGATCAATGCTCTGAGTTACGGATCAGACATTTGGGGGGGTTCAAGGCTCAGAACTGGTAAGCAAACCTTCTCTGCGTCAGGTGTGCTGTATTAGGTTTGAGAAGACCCTGGCCTACCTTACCTGGCACAATCTGATCTCTCATTAGTTCTAACCCCAGCATACAAACCTCTCACCAACACAGCTAAACCAACCATAAAGACAGTCAAAGCCAGACCTGAGGGGGCCAGTTCTCTTACACACAGGACTGTTTTGTATGAACCTATTTGCACAACCGGTAGCTAACAAGACCGTCAATTGATACAAAAAAAGGTCTTCCAAACCAGATGGAACACTGTGGATGGATATGGTTGTCTATAAACTGTTGAAAGCACACTGCAGTCTGCAGTAATTTGCTGACAGTGACACTCTGGTGATTAGGTGCCAATAAATCCAACCTGACAAAAGTCATAAAGAGAGCATACACCTGGTACATGTGGCAAGGTTTCCAGGTTATTATTGATTATACAATTATAACATCAGTTTTGCTTTAGATATGAAAGGCTTATTGTCTGTGGACAACCAGGTGCTCCCTCTAAACAAAAAAAGTCAGCAAGCCCTAATGGTGTTCCTAGGTGTGTACTTAAAACAGTCATCTTAAACAACTTAAACAACAAATTTAATTACTTTCGTACAATAGCAATTACTCTCATCATTATAAAGTATTTTGAGGGACTTGTTTTGTTAAATATCAAAGCTACAGTATGTATGAAGCAGTTGATTGACTACAACTCTGCAATTAATATGATCATTCAAAGAAGGCTGACCTCCAAACAACAAAGGCCTATGACACAGGCTCTGTGGATTATCAAAAAATAATTTTCTGACTTCTTCCTCTTAGGTAGTCAGACATCTTGCAAACCGCCACGGATCACTGGTGCACAACAACGGTTTCTTTTACGCTCTCTTTACAAGCAGCTATGTACTTTCACATGCCACAAATACCATCATAGATCTTTCAGATGACACAACAGTGATTTGGCTGATTTCTGGCAATAACAAGTCACCATACAGAGAGGAATGCTCAGACGGTAACCTGATCCGTAACACCATCCGCATCCTTGAACTTTCTTTTTGTGATCTCCTCACTTCATGTGCGCACTTGTGTGTCTATGTCTAGTAGTCTTAGGGACCAATGCAGAACGATGACATCAGACATGTCTGTGGTATTAGCGTTGACACATTTGGCACACCAACTTTTCAGTCTAATATTTGTTTTCCAGTCTTTAGCTTCATGACTTACAGAGAAAAAAAAGGGCTCCACATAAGACCTGAAAGATTTGACAGATTTTTATAGAGTTTTCTGTAAGATTTTCTCACAAGCTAATATGCTGGTACTCTAGTATGCTAGCATGGTTTAGGAGAAATGTGTTTTATGTAAAACCTCATGGACTTTCTTGATTCATGTTAAAAAATATTTTGCACAAAATGTGCTATTTTTAAGGAATTATAGTTTATTATGGAGTTTCTTGAATGTGTTGTTTAAGATCAAATGGAACAATTTAAAATGCCATATTGTTGAACTCATAATAGATAATCCACTAGTTGTTAAACTGTTATTAATATTCACGGCGTATTAAATAATGTGCTGTTTTTCTACCAATTATTATTCCAGTACGAAGGATTCAGAACATATACAATAGATATTGCATATAAGGTCACACTTTACTGTTTTGATCAGCCTATTGTTTACATTCTCCATGTCTTTATGTGTCTCCTTTAGGTTCTCATTTTTCTCCCACCTACCATTAACAGGTGGATCTACATGGGGCATTCAGGTCAAACAAGGGCTTGTGATGAAATTTCTTGTGAATGATGATGTAAAACCGACTGATATTTACTGATATCTGAAAGACAATGAGGTGATGAGACTCTTAGCTGCAGTAAAACATTTAAATGCAAAATTTTAAAGCAGGCCGTAGTCCATGAATGAGGCCCTAATCATTCTTTGAATATTGAGCAAGTGGAATTCTTAAAAAACAATGGATAACTTGTCACCTACTTGTGGAAGAGTCATATTTGTCTGTGGGAACTGCTGGGAGTTATTGACACATCCACCATATAGTCCTGACTTTACCACATGTTTGGGCCAGTAAAGGAGTTCCTGGGAGGCCAGCATTTCAGACATGAAGCAGGCAGTCCAACAATCAAAAGTCCCAGTTTGACTTGAACACCCCTTGTAAATTGCCCTAAATGGGAACATGTGGACTGGTGTCACATACAAGGTGCATTCCCACCTTGTCAACAGTCCTCCCAGGATAGATTGGGGTACAGATCCACCACACTCCCAGAACCTATCCCAGGAGACTTAGGGCACAGGGTACAAATCCATTGCAGGGCACACACACATTAGCCTAATCTGCATGTCTTTGGACATTGGGAGGAAACCATAGTACAGGAGGAAACCCATCAAGCACGGGAAGAACATGCAAACTCCATGCACACAAGGCCGGGAATTGAACTTGGCCGGGAATCGAACCCGGACCCTGGATGTGCAAGGTGACAGTGCTAACCTAACAGCAAACTCTAACCATTAAGCCATGCTGCCCAGGATTCACCACAAATATGACACGAATAAAGTGGTTACTTAAAATTAATAAAAGATAATAATATTTAGCACAGTTTCTGTATCGTATGACAGCAGAGCAAGTATGCGTCTCTCATTGCAACAGCTTGATGAACAATGTAGCATCATTTTCTGCCTATACCAAAAGATCTAATCCCCCTCATAAGGTGACAGTTGTTTTGACATGGCTGCGGTTTTGCTGATTTCACCACTGCTCCTAACAAATGCTACCATATTGCAAACAATTGCATTTCACAGCACATTTATCCAGGTCACATTGCTTACACATTCTTATTTTATACCAAAGCAGTTCAGAGCACATAAGGAGCACATTAGAAGTGTTGAGATAGTTTGTAAGGTTAATTCTTAATAAATTATGCTTTTTAATACATATACTGTATGTAATATCTTCCTCATTACATCGAAGGATTGGCAGTCTATACCTTCTCAAACACATTTGGTTACAATAAATGTGGAAAACACAAATACAATTAAGATTAAAATATAGAAATTGAAAAATATCAAATATGTAAAGAGTGGGCAAACATTGTCCACAACAGCACCATCATCTTCTGCAATAGCAAGCACATTTGACCATGGAACAACATGGGATCTCTGATTTAAATGACAACAAGAGGTTTATTTGACACCAAATAAAAGGCTTGTTGTCAAATAAATCAGGAGATTCCATGTGTGTAGCAGTCTCAGTAAACTGAATCCAACAGACAAAATAAAGGCATTTAAAGTGAAATTTAATTTAATTTCATCCAATTTTCTTTTTAAATATATAGTTTTTTCCTACTGTCTGACCTGGAAGGAGGATCACATTCCTGTTATTGGTAATGATTTTATTTATTTACTTTTTTTTAATTTTTTTTTTAGAAAAGACACTGGCAATAAATGAAGTGGAAAACATCTAGAATCTGGTCGAACCTGTTTTTCCTTTCCATGAAAAATAACATTGACCAAAAAAAAAAAAGAAAAAAAAAGGACTGGTGCAAAGTAATGGAAAGTTACACTGTGTACAGGAATACAGTGCACACAAAACTAATAAACAAAACCCATGTGCAACTGAATGCCTTGTTGCATCACAATGCATAGATGTATTGCATTCACTATGTGCCTCTTATGTGCACCTATATAATTACTATACTCATTTGTTCATGCTCTATTAAAATGCACCAATCAACCTCCAAGCATTAGACTATAGTGATGCAGCACTGGAATAGCGGCCACACAGGAAAAGTGCTCAGAAATTTCTAAGAAAACAAGCTCAAATATAAACATGCATGTTCAGCTGCCACAGCTTTAACCACCGGAGACCTGGACTCCACTGCGGTGTGTGCACTGCAATTCCGCCTAACTGTGTCTCTTTATTAGCGCTTGTTAACTATGAACTTGACAGGAAAAAGTTTGCCAAAACTTATGATACCTGATAGTCTTCATACAAGGTTTGTACAAAGATATGTGGAGAGAACCAGTTGGGAGAAAATGTTATGTGCTTATATGAGGACATATTTAGGTGTCATGAGGTTAAAGACACACAACTCATGACAACAGGCCCTGAACTGGGGTCAATCCTCTCACACTGACTATCACTGTGATGTATTTAAAGGGACAAGCTGTTATCATTTGAGTTTCCTATCAGAGAAAAGAATTCTTCAACGAGACTATTTTTTTCAAAGATTGAATGATGATTGTCCTATGTTTACAAGCAGTCCTTAGTTTTGAGCACTCAAAATTCTCCCAAAGGAATCTAAAATCAAATATAATGAGACATGCCTCAACACGTGTGTTTTTACTATAAACCTGAGCAAAGGCTCTGCTAATCATTACTCAGCTGGAACTGCTTAGGGAGGCTATATAATAAAGGCCTCTACAAATTGGCATGTCAGGGAATGCCTGTTAATCATTTTGAAGTCCTGTTGTCCTTAAAATCATGAGACATGTGACTACAGCTCAAGTTCAAAGAAAGGTCATGCAAACAAAACAACTGCTATGGCAAGGGTTTTCAAACTTATTCTAGGTAGGGTATAGCTTACTCACTCACTCATCGTCATTACCGCTTAATCCTGTATTCGGGGTCGTGGGGGGCTGGAGCCTATCCCAGGAGACTTAGGGCACGAGTACCCGGAGGAAACCCACCAAGCACGGGGAAGAACATGCAAACTCCATGCACACAGAGACAGGAATCGAGTCTGGACAGCTTCATCTATAAAATAGAATTAAATACATAATAGAAAACAAATACCCTAAAAAAAAATCCCAATTTAAGTTCATTAACTTTATTAAAAAAATAAATATAATGATGATGATGATGATGATGATAATAACAACAATACAACTATTCTTGCTTTTCTTTTGGCCACTGAAACCGTGATCTAAATTCGTGCTGTCACAGTCACATGAACTGTTCTAACTGAAGCCATGCCAGGTTGACTCCTACAGGGAGTGCATGTCTCACAATCTAGTTTGACCATCAGTAATCCTATAAAGCATAGGAATGCCGTAGGATGTAGTTGTGAATGCTGATGCTGGCCAGTTTAGTGCCTACATTAATATTCTGATCAACTGCTGGAAAGCAGTAACCACACTGCTGCATCTTAGGATTTATTATCCTTCGATTTTTTTTTTTACAGTACAAAAGTTTCACCTTTCACCACTGTTCACATTTTGCTTGCACACCCACTGAGCTTTACTACAATCTTTAACAAAATTTTATGTCAAATTCCAAAAGGAAATTTCTGCAAAAAAATATTTTCTAATGTTTTATTGTTCCCACATAGTTCCTGAGCAGTGGGCTATGTCCGCACTGACTGCACTGTATTTTATGTTCATCTTATATTTTAATTGTTTTATTTTTATTCTAAATCAAATTTTAAATAATTTTAAGGTTTTTATTGCTATTATTTTCTATTTCTTTATATGATTTTCTTCTCTTTTATGTAAAGCAATTACCATTATGTAAGAAATGTGCTATACAAATAAACTTGCCTTGCCTTACATTTAAAATAACCAATATGCCATAAACACAAAACATATAGTCACACAAGTGTCATGTATCATGTCTAATCATCCTACATAGGATATTATTACTTATTTAACCCTACTAACTTAGTGGTCAGATATTAAGCCATCTTACAGTAAAACTCAGATAATTAAATTAAGGCAATTTCTTTCCTAGTTATTATTGTAGAAGCTGTTGTATTATATTATATTGTTTATAAAAGTGTTTTTATCTTGTGATTGTGTTATATAAACTGATGCCCCATCCCGAGGCATCTGGAGATTGTGCCAGCTTTAGTAGACAAAGGCCAACCCTGCGAGGTTTCTAAGGCATCTGGAGAAGGACCAGCTCCAGCTGGATTCTGCTTTATGATGGCTGGAGCTACCATCCTGCTCCTGTGCTTCCAGTGATCC
>JAOVVB010000030.1:8195502-8218203 GCA_028570985.1 Heterobranchus longifilis
GTTGGGGGCGGGGTAAATGTTAGGGGCGGGGTGAGTGTCAGAGGTAGACATGAGAGAATACAGAAGACGGATTTAAAGTGAGCGTTAAAGCCCTCGCCCGCACACTGCGATTTATGTTCGTCACGCTCGCATCTAAACCACTGTTTGCGTGTGTGTGTGTGTGTGTGCCGGCAATGGCCGTCACCAGGAATACATTTGGATGTAACGAAGAAACATAAAACCTGGTCAATGTACAAAAACTTTTTATTTTCTCATCAGTGTAATCACTCCAGTGAGCGTGAGGCGCTCGTGTACCAGGTGGAGTCTCACCCAGCAGGAGCGCAGGATCACACCGAGCTGCTCTCAACGTTTAAGGCTTTAAATACATTGTATTATGATCTTTCCTTATTAATAACAGAGCCGGAACAGAGGCAAAAAGCATTTATATTAATATCTTTATATATATCTTATCTATATATATATATAT
The DNA here is from genome assembly GCA_028570985.1 of Heterobranchus longifilis. Lineage (NCBI taxonomy): Eukaryota > Metazoa > Chordata > Actinopteri > Siluriformes > Clariidae > Heterobranchus > Heterobranchus longifilis. The sequence continues at coordinate 8,195,969 of JAOVVB010000030.1, forward strand.
ATATATATATATATATATATACACATACATACACACACACATATATACACACACACACAGTCAGCCAAAAGAAAAAAATTTTTTATACTAAATTTCTTGCTATATGTTAAATATTGATATATATGATAATATAAAAAGATTATTAATATTATATTAATGTAACATATGTTATATAATTTTTCTTTTGTGTGTAAACATTTCTTTGGCTGACTCTGTGTATATATATATATAAATTCATACATTTATAAATTGATTTCGCACAGATTCGATTTGCCGTGGCACAAAATGACGCGTTCTAACTTTAAACTGTATTTGTGTCAACATGGTCCCTTGGTTACGCCGCGCACGTGGGTTTAGTGCGTCGTCTCATGTCTACCTAGAGGTGGACATGGTTAGAGGCAAAGTTAGATGTTGAGGTAGGTTTAGAGGCGGGGTTAGAGGCAGATTTAGCGTTAGCGTCAACCGTATGAAAAATCTCACCACATCTCACTTAAGTCGCTCGAATTCCTACAAATATTTTTGAGGCTTTTAAAGAATAATACAGTGTATAAGGTAATGAAGTGTTCTTGTACCAAGAAATGTACAAAAAAAAAAAAAGTTAAATGTCATAAGCTGATTATCGATAACGAGTAATTTGATTTCGACAAAAAAAATGCCTTGAAATAATATTAAATACATACAAAAGTAAATGAGACATTTTTAACTATATTAAGACAAAGTACAAAATATCTAAAACCAATGAAATCTATTAAATATTTAAAATCTTCGGGGCATGCCGAAGCTCCTCCCCCTTTTGCATCAGACATTCAGGCAGCGACAGGGGCGTTGACGTGGCATACTAACGAGTGATATATGGGAGGGGCTTAATGATGGCTCCTCCCACCATTAACTGGTTTAACACATCTGTAAAAACAACAGAAGGAAAAGGGTTAGTCTGTCCAAGAACTGGTTTATTCATTGTATTTATTTATTCATTTATTTACGATTTATTATTTTATTATATCCTTTTAAGTTTAAAATGCCGTCTTCAGCGCCTGTGTGTAAGCCAATAACAGTGGAGTGATGTTATGGACTAACAATGTTTTGTTTTTTTCCTGGAATTAAGGCAGTTGGTGGTCGTTGGGTCTCACCTGAGGGAAGCAGCAGTATAGTCAAAGTCTCGGGCATGGCAGCTGGTGGACGAGCCTCTGACACTATGACCTTTGACCTCTTGACCTGAGGCGAGTCGGTTACCACCTGAAAGACGGATCCCTAGGACATGATGTAGATTTTTACTGGTTAGTGTGTAGCATCAGAAAGATTAAACTGCTGTTCTTTTCTTTTCTAAAAAAAAAAATATATATATATATTTTCTTTAATTTTTTGTGAAGCTGCTTTGAGACAATGACCATTGTTAAAAGCGCTATATAAATAAAATTGAATTGAATTGAATTGAATGACGATGATGATGATGATGATGATGATGATGAAGATGATGATGATAATGATTATTAGATGTTATTGTTGTTGTTGTTGTTGTTGTTATATGGCCATCATTTATTTTAAAATCTTACAATTAAATTTTATGAATTAAATTAAGTTAACCATGGACACCAATATGCAACAAGAGCCTGTATCAGTGCATGGATACATACTACATTTCCACATTAAAATGGGTATATATCTCTTTAGAAGCACTTTTTTTTTGCTTTGCTGCTCCCATTAGTCGTTTATTTTTTTATGCTTTGTTTTTCTACTTTATTGTCTCCTTATTTCAATCTAATGGTTATTGAAAATGAAGCCTAGCGTTCCTTTACCATTTACTGACACCTAGAGGCCAAATCAAAGAATGCACGCTATTCTTTAGATATAAAAAGACCCATCTGAAGACATCTTTGCGCGCCCAGTGCGTCGTTAACGATGTGTTAATGGACTGTTAGCATACCACCCAGATTTGTTTGTCCTAGAAAACTTTGAAATGTATAGCCCTTGCACAGAGACAGATGCAGACCCACCCAAAATAGATGTAGGATTCTAAAATCATATATTTTTTTAAATAATTCCTGCAAATAATAGAGTAATAGTGTTTGGAAATTAATCGAATTATTTTGATTCAAAGGTATTTCGAGTGTAAATTGAAATAATGACTTCTGGCATGATCTGTTGTGTTAAAGACAACACAAGCGCAGTCATGTTATAATAGGATTATTGGAAGTTCTAATCCCATACACTCTATAAACAGTTAGCCAAACTAATTAAAGTAAAATTGAAGAATCAACAGAAAAGAAAGAAAGAAAGAAAGAATAAACTAGTTCAGTATGTTTTAGGGTTTAATTTCGAAAACTGTACAAGCAAGCAAAAATATATGAATGAAAATCTATTGAAAGTGCAACATTTTTAGATTCAGTCTGAGAATTTTAGACCCTCCTGTACCTGATCTCGCTTGGTTTAGTCTGGTCATAATGAAAGTATTGTGAATACAGCAGTGTGCGATGCAGTTCAGGAGATAAATCAGGTTTCCCCCAGCTGGCCTCATCTACTGATCTGTACATGTAATATACACTGTGCTGTCTGTTCTCTCTGTCTAGACCTGTAATTGAGTCTGTGCTCGCTGCTCTGCTGTAGAGCCGATCTGAAAAGCAGAGGCTGGTGTTGAGGATCGTCGGGGCTGGGATCCGCACCTGGGGGACATGATCCTGCTTTAACAGCGACTCTATTGAAAATGGGCCGGTAAATTTCGTGGGACGGTTCTCCATCTTAACGGGACACACTGGTGAAGAGTGGACAATCGGAGGTGCTGCTTTTCTGTCCCATGCTGGGGGCAGTCCGGGAAAAAGCTCGGCCATGTCACTGAAGTGACGCCGCAGCATCTTCGGAGTGATGCTGCTCTCATCCACTCTCCAGAAGTTCCTCTTGGCGTTTGGGTACTCCGGATCAATCGGAACCTGTGATCAAATGGAAACATTGTAGTTAGTGTTGATCATTTGAATCTGTTACTTGAACCTATTACGTCAGAGTTGTGCAAAAACAACGACATAACCGACTTACCTTTACAAAACACTTGTTGGCGGACAGACAGACTCTGATGTTGTTTTCCAGGCCTTTCCTGTCCCCGGTCACAAATACACCCAATTTCTTCATAATCTGAAAAAAATAAAATCAAAATCAATGCTTAATATAATGCATAAATTTAAAATGTTTAACAACACTTCTATAAGTACATGTTCTTTCTTATCCTACCTGCTTGAAGGTGAGCATCTTGCTGGGAGAATCCTGAATCACGTATGCAACAAGTCCAATGTAGGTTCCTTTCGTGTGTCTTTTATATTTTCGGTTCTCTCCCAGTAGAGGTCCATTCACTGTGTTAGTCATGGTGAAACGCTGAACTCAGACTTCAGATGAGACTGGACTTAGAAGACTGTGGGCCCAAATTTATAAGCCTAGCAGCATACAGAGGAACAATATGGGTGCATGCCAGCCTAAGTGCGGCTATTACTAAATCTGATGAGGTGTTAACATGTGGGAGGCACCTAAACCACTCAAATCACAGAGCTATAGCCTATTTGCATGTGAACTGAAAAGTCGCATAGGTTCATTTTAACACGTTTTCCTAATGTTATTTTGTTACGAAAACAAACTGGTTCTAGGTTTAATTAATTTATGATTTAAGCTGATTGCAGGGACACATTAAATGTCACTCTTGTATACCTATGATTAACTTTAGATTAATATGTTGAGGTTATGCATTATGCATCTTTCCAGGTAAAAGATACACTAAAAGTGCAAAAGATGTATCAACCACAAGGTATATTTTATTAGTTTTTCTCATTATGCAAATAAAATATATATAGTTATATCAAAAAGGTTATGAAATCAAACAAATTAATAGGACAGACTAGAAACCAGAGTATTCTCAAGAAGTTAGCAGTAGGTGTCTTACCAGTTCACAAAAGTAAATATTTAGATCTTTTCAGAATGAGGTCATACCCTCTCACACACCTATAATTACTATATTAGCATACTGTAAGCTATTTAACCACTGTAATGTATTTAATTTCCTTATTTTATCAAGACCAGACTAATAAAATGTTCTAATAGAAATATTTAATAAATAATTATTATGTATACATTTATTAACAGTACATAAACTTCTTTTCGATTTCATCAGCATTTTAACTTGCTTTGCAGAACAGCTGGCTGTTGTTTTTGATGTTGTTGTTACTTATTTAACTAATGCCATATGTTTTATTTCTTAAAACATTATTGTTCTAGAATATAGAAAACAAACATATACAATATGGTAAAGTAAAAGTGTATTAATAAAATAAATATTACTATACTAATATAGTATAAGTAAAAAAGTCAGTAATACAGGAAATATTAAATATTAAGTAAATAATGTAACACAAAAAGCAGAAAACGCTTTTTAATTATTTAACTGTTGCATTTATTAATTTCTTAATACATAAAATTTCAAAAAATATATATCAAGCTGAAATCATTCGATTATAGATTGCATTAAAAAAACTGCATATTCAGAAATGTGCAGAAAGTGCCGGCTTTATTCATCATAGTGAAACCCGACGGGACAACATCAATCAAATGGTTATTCATTCTACATTCATGATTTAAACAACACAATATGTTTTCATTTATTTTCCATTAAACTGCCTGTATGAACTGTATACTCTTATTGACTGTAGAGGTTAAGCATCGTATTGAATTTATAAAGACATTCATGCAACAATAAGGTTCACGGGATTTTATAAATCAAATTAATAATATAATTTAATTGCAGGTGAAACATGAAAACATTCAGTGTTTGGCAAATTGAGAATTAAGAGTAATAATCTGGATAGCAGTTAAACAATAGACATTTATATAGCTATTCAATAAAAATCATGCAGTTGTTTGTAAAATTATTCATGTTATTATATTCATGTTATTATGCGGTTAGCTGGTTTATAAAAAGTTTTTAAAGGGTTTAAGAAAACTGTTGCTCAGGAATTTATCATTAATACTGGCTTGTATATCTCATGTAGTGTTGGAATATACTGACAATCAGTATAAATTTACATAAAGCCTGCGAATTGTGTTTCGTATGTGTTAAGGCATATATGAGAGCATTTAGTCAGATGCTGCAGTTGTCACATTATTAAGGCGATTATCACATTGTTCAGTTAACACGAAGATTAAATTTGGAATGTGGCCGTAGTGAGAACTCGGAACTAAAACAACGTTCTGAGTTTCTTTCCGGACTAGAAAAAATGTAACACGCTACTGAAATAAACAGAACATGAAGAGAGCAGAAAGCTTAATAATTTCAAGACTTTCATGTTGTAACATGATAACTGTATTCAAATAATCAGGATTTAATTTAATTTATCTTTACGAAATCATGTATGAAGAGGGCATTTCTCCAGAGTTCACAGCTATCACTCCACCGAGAGCGGACTGTGTGTACACGAGCTGCTACTGGTAGGACTGGGAGGGGGGGTTCAAAACAACAACAACTATCACAATAAGTCTTCACCAATAGATTGTGGAAAGTGTGGCTTTATCTAACTCAGTAGTTGCATACCTAATCAAATCAAACATCTTTTTTTATGATGTTAGATTTAAAATTTCCATTTTTACTATAATCACAATTTAAATACATTTACAGACCAGTTTGTTGGAATCAGTTATGTCTTGTTTAATTAAGAAAACATCTTGATTTTATATTTTTATGTGTATGAGTAGGTTATGTGTATTCTTTTACAAATATCGGTTCTTATGGAAGTGAGATGTATTTGTTCTGAATACATACATATACATCTAATATATGTATGAAAATAAGTTGTTGTTTATGAAAATTATTAAACAAATAATTCAAGGATATATGACATGACATGACAAGCAGGCAGAAATTAAGTCTTCCATAAATCTTCCATGTAGATCACATCAAAGGCTAATTAAGCAATATCATACAAGATGGAGTGCTGTACTGCTAAATATGGCACTGTATATAGTAATGTACCTATGTCCAGCTATACAGCATGGCCGCGAGTGTGATATGGCTTTTATACGACAGTTCCACAAATACTGTTTATTATTAACAGATAAAGATTTGGTTTTTATTTTATTTTATAACCAGTTATTTTGTTCCAACATCACATATTCCTTCACGCCTGGCAGAACTAGCTAACCAAAACTGGCAGAACTTGCGACTGACAGTTGGTGTAATTAACAGGGGTGAAACTAGTTTTAAATCCTTTCCGGTACTATGTAGCCAAAAGGTGAGGAGAATAAAACATGGAGGTGGTGGATTATCCTGTAAATCTCCTAAGTTTCTCATTATATGTCCACTTATTTCTCTTTAGAATATCAGAATATCATGTTAAGTTTCAGGTTCTGGGGATGAACAACAAATAGGTGGAAAACTAGTGTGCTAGGGTGTACAATCCGTTGTCTCACACACCAAGTAGTGGCCTTGTTTGGAGAGGCATTAGAATTTATTCTTGTGTTAGGAGCTAGGTAGCTTTGTAGCCATAAATAAAAGAACAAAAAAAAAAAGAAAAGAATGTGATTTGTAACGACTTATAAGTAATTATGAATTATTATCAGATGTTTTTTTGCTGAAAGCGCTTCTGTGGCTAGTTTTGAATGCATACTGTACAGACCTAATTTCACCCATTATGCAACCAGCAGTTAGTGTAATTAACGGTTGGGACGCAGAGTGATACATCTAGTTAAATGTCTTAATACTGTTAGCACGTATTAGTACCACTCATGGAAAACCTCTACTTCAAATCAGACTGCTTGGTCGGAACTAGCTGTTGTATAATAAAGATCATAACATTATTGTCTTTCTATAAATAAAAACAGCAGCCATAAAGGTTCGATGATGTACATGTGATACTTTAAGAAATCCTCATATCGATGTGCTTTTAAAATGAATTTTCTTCTTTAGTGAAGAGAATGTGTGGAAATTGTGTGAACATATCCAGGCTCAGGGGACGTGCCCACTGGACGAAGTGTATGCAGTCTTCATATCGAATGAAAATAAATCGGTGGGTGAAGTTAAATGAGAAAGCCGAGATTGATCAATTGTGCTAATAATGGTATTATTAATGCTTTTTTCCTGTGCAATGCAGATCCCTATTTGGAGACAGAAATCCAGTAGAGGGAGTGAACCTGTGATATGGGTATGCAGATCCTTTCACAAAAAGAGAAACAACTAAGTCAAATAAACCTTACAAAAAAAAAAGTTTATTTTGAATGTTATATGTGATTTGTTTTAGGATTATCATGTTGTGTTGCTGCACTTCAACCCACAAGCACAGAGTTTTGTGTATGATCTGGACACCACCCTCCCCTTCCCGTGCCCTGCAGATGTGTATTCAAGAGAAGCATTTCGATCTGATGGGGTGTTGAAACCAGAATTTCGAAGGCAAGTTAGAGGTGTAGGAGTATTTGTGTTTCTTTAAGGTCTACTTTCACAAAAAAAAACTTGAAATGTGAACTTTTTTTTTGATATTTGATCAAACCATTGTAGTATGTGGTATTCTTTTTAGGAAAATGCGAGTCATTCCAGCAGTCACCTATTTAAAAAAGTTTGCTTCAGATAGATCTCACATGAAGCATTCTGATGGGACATGGCGTATGCCCCCACCTCCTTATCCTTGCATAGAAACAACAGGTAAATGATTTTCCCGCTTGCTTTCTTTGCATTCCATCCTCTTTATCTCCTCTCTAACTGCTCGTGTTCCATTTTTTTTAGAATCCAAAATGAACCTGGATGACTTTATTAGCATGGACCCGAACGTGGGCTTAGGGAAAGTTTACAAGCTTTCTGAGTTTGTGCAACATTTTGGAGTTAAATGATGAATTTCAGAAGCAGCAAATGAACTGTATCAAAGTGATGTTGAAACGTCAAAGACGAGTTGGGACTGTCGAGGTATGGGATAATGTAACCCACTCACCAAATCAATGGATGGTACATGAACATGTCTGGTTCTGTCTCTCCAGTTTCTCAAACCCCAGAGCTCACAGCACAAAGCGAATAAGGTGTTTATTATATGCAAACTGTTTCATTAATTTAAGGATGAAATAGTAAGAACAAAACAAAAAACATGAAGCCACTACAGACTATTGGTTAATATTCAGATTGTGTTGAAATTTTTTATAATTATTAAAACCTATTTCTATCCTTTGAGTAAAAATGATTGTTTTTTTGTAAATTGTGTGCACGGGTATGTGTGTTGCTTTGAAAAGGTGCTCTAATGTGAAACAATCTACCGTTGCATGGCCCATTAGTAAATCACTGTATGCAGCTGTTCTTGTTATTGTCAGCCCATTATAGAGCAGTTTATCTTCACAACTCCTGCAATTGTTTTGCAAATGCCCTGTTACCTGCTGCATTGTTTTTTTTTAAGTAAAGCAGTAAAAACAGAGCAAGTCCTAACATTTATTGTACTGTGTTCTCGTACAAAGAAGAGTTGGAGATATACAAATAATAAAAATGCTGTTATTCAGAACAGAATTACATCAAGCGTTTTGAACAATGGGAGGGGGGGAGGGGACAAGCACATATTGTGTATAGCTGCAGTTGTTCTATGCAATTGCTGCCAGGTAATCCTTTACTTCAGCGGGTGAAAGTCTACGGAATCCTGCTTCGTTACAGATGCCCACTTCAATGTTATCTTCGGTCATTTGTCCCTCAAAACTCTCCTGACGAAAAGAGCATACATGATTTAGGTAATGCAATATACAATAAAAACTGTTCTGTATGTCATAAAATAATACATATTGTTACAAAAGAAGGTATGTAAGTGCTAAATGCTTGAGCTTTCTGTCTTTGAGACACTGTCTCTAACACTAAATTATAAGCTAATCCTCAATGAAGGCTAGATTTTTACAAATTGTATTATGAATAACTTTTAAGTAAAACCACAGTAAGTTTGTTCACTGATGAGTTGAACAAATCAGTTTGTAAAGCTGTAACGCACCTTCAGTGTCAGGATAGCTGTGTGTATGGCGTCTTCAAGTTCCAAGTCCTCATTGTATCTGAAATTAGCAAATCAGCAACAGTTCTTCCTGTGACTTTTTGGTACAATATTTTTTTTGCTTGTATGAATTGCATGGTTCTGCTAATATATGTAGCATGTAGATTAGACTATATGTGCAAATACTTATAGGAAACACCAGATTCTACAGAAGTAACAAAAGCACTGCTACACAAATTTGTGAATTTTAGACTGTTGATATCACCAAATATTGAATCAACAGTGAAGAGAAACTGACTCCAAAAATCAGCACACTGGAAACATAATTTTTTACTGATTGTGATATTTTACGAAGCAAGAAAATCTAAGCAATTTTAAGGAATCAGTTTGTAATGTATAAACTACGGTTAATAATCATATTTTAAACTGAGTTGTAGAGATATTGGCAAATTATACATCTGTGCATCATCAGCCACATTTTGACATAATTTTAATCCTAATAGCAGATATCTTTTTTTGTCTCCATTACCGTTTCTCAAGGAAAGTTTTTCCGTTCACGTAGTTCTTTCCCATTGCTGTTGCTTTCCAGGCAAAATACGCACCCTGTAAAACCAGCAGTTATACACATTGGAATTCATGCACCATGAAAAAAAAACAATAAAAATAAACAGATTACAACAAAATGTGTGCATTTGTTTTACCGAAGGGTCCGACTGAAAGAGATATGGTCTGTCCTCATCCCAACCAGCGATGAGCAACGACACTCCGAACGGACGTACACCTCTACAAAAGAAAGATATTATCCATGACAATGTAAACTAATTAAAAGGGGTACGTTTTCACCAGTTCTAATTTGTCTCTTTTTCAATTTTAACAACATACCAACACTAATTTAATATGTACCGTATAAAACTAAGATACAAACCCCCTATTATATCTCCTTATGCATAAAGTGACGAATTATATGAAGCTCAGTGAACATACCCTGACTGTGTGTATTCTTGCATGACTGAAGCCACCCTCTGCACTAGCTGGCCTGTAGGAATGGGCTCTTGGTAAACCAGGAAGTACTGCTGTGCCAGTTTCCTGGCTCTCCTGACCAAGACCCTGTCAAGAAAAGTACAACAAAACAGAAAAAAATAAAATTACAATACTATACTAAACTATAATTGCCCCAACATATCTTGGAGGCAAGATATCTTGGATATGTTGGGGCAAAGATAATGGCAAACTTAAAATTTTGAAGTGTTAATAATTTGATTATGCATTTAATATAAAGAGAAATGTGATTGCTGTGTACCTGTAGTCGGGACCCATACCGCTGTACACCATGCCGATGTTTTTAGTTATGGGTTCGACTTTGTGAACGCTTTGCTCATCATAAAGTATGGATTTTTGCTTCTTTTCTGTTGCCAACACCACACCATTGGAGGCTGATAAACAAGGAAAAGGTGGGCATCAACATTGCAATATTTTTTCACCATAACTGTCTTATTCCTGTCTGGAGCCTATCTTGGAAGGATTGGGCCACCAAAACATGACCTGTGTTCTGACACCTTTCTATTGGAACCAGTGTTAACCTTTTTCTCAATTTGAGTTACAGTAGCTCTTCTATTGGATCGGACTACATGGGTCAGGGTCCATCCCCATGTTCATCAGTCATGGCGCCAGCCATGACCGTTCAGATTTTCTTTCCTCTGATCACTTTTGGTATGCAGTCTGGGAACATCCCACAAGAGCTGCAGTTATGGAGTTGCTGTGTGGCTTGAAGTGGGTGGGAATATTAATATAATATTAGGCCGCAAGTGAAACTTTTTTCCTGAAGTGGATTCTATTGATCCAATAGAAGCGCTAGTGTAGATCAAATTGATAAAGGTTAATGCTGGTTGTGATAGAAAGGTGTCAGAACACACAGTGCATCATTGTTATTGCGGCAAAAGCGGGAATGCTCAATATTAGGCAGATGGTCATAATGTTATGGCTGATCGGTGTATGTAAAATGATGACTTGCTTACCTTTGATTCCTACAGATGGTGCACCGGCTGCTACAGCTGCCAAGGCATATTCAATTTGCACCAGTTTCCCAGAAGGGCTGTGGAGAGAAGAGCAGTTTTCACACAGTCAGATAGGAATATGTTGATTTTTTTTTTTTTTTTAATGCTGTAAGCCAATCCTGATCCTGGAAAACATATTCATGACCGATTTTGTGTTGTGCATTATTTCTATATAGGACAGTGTTCAGTGTAGAGTGTGTAAAGTTAGAGCAGGACAGTTCTACAGCCTAACTACAGTACAGGCTTAGCTTAACTTAGCCTGCAGGACCTGTGCTGTCCACTATGCTGTAAGCAACATATTAATATTAGTAGATGACAACTGTAGAGGAAATACCACATGAACTGTAAATAAAAAGATAAATATTTAATTTATCCACCATTTAATTGATAAAGGCGAAACGAAAAGAGGCATTTCAGGCTTTCAGTTTCCACTCACTAGTGTGCTGCTTTCTGAGCGTGACAAAGCAGCTCTCTCACACACACACAATCCCAGATAAACACAACCCAATACTATTATACATCTATATACCTCACTGTGGTTATACAACAGTTAATGTACTCTAAACTCGAATGAACCACAAAACACGATTTAATCATCACTTTACCTAAAAGTAGTGAGAGAGAAACTATATCCGCGCTCTGCCATTTTTAATTCCTCGTCTGTGAAGACATTCAGTAACAACTTCCGGGTTCACGCTCCCGCCAAAATAAAAGGCAATTTTGTAACTCAACAGAGCTGTATAAACAGTCTCAACAGAGTTTTGTATATACAACAACAAAAAATGTACACACACACATCAGGCAAAGAAAAACAATTTGAATACTAAATTAATTGATATAAGTTATATAATAATATACTATAAAGCATATTTCTAGACAAATTTTATTAAAAATCTTAAAGAATTTTAATCTAATTAATTTAGCTAAATTTTACTAGTACTGTAATAATCTTATAAATAATAATCATATATATTATATATAATCTTTTAAATCTATTATAATAATATAATATACATCTAAAATATGTATGTATGTATTAATTTATTTATTTTTCTCCCTTTTGGGTTATAATTAGGGCCCAAGAACTTCAGCTCCATGACATCATAGTGTGAAGAGCCCTCTTGATTTTTTTTCTTTTTCTTTTAATCATCTGGGGCTTTTGGAGATCTCAGAATATCGTGAAATCAGCACAACTTTGTTTGTATTTTTGCGTAGCTCATACACACTTGCATGTATACATGTACACGTTTAGATCTCGTTGAGCTGAGCAACTTTTTCTATGCATGTCATGGGCTTTACTCAACAGGAACTTCTCCTAGGGTTTTAAACGCAACCAAACTGGGCCAATATGAACTCATGCCACTAAGGATGCAAAATTGGGAAGGGGTTTTTGATATCTCAAATGGTTCAGCTGTGTGAGGCCTTAAACTTGTGCCGAAAAGTGGTAGAGTGATGCTTTTTTCCAGTATCCTGGTGCTGGTTATGTGATCTGCCCAGGACAGCGATGGCACAGGTGCCCGGGACCAATCATTGTTGCTTGTTTACATGTTTACAATTTTTCTTTGTATTAAATATTATGTAAATTTTACAAAGGTCATGTTTAAAATTTACTCAAACAGACGCAGCAAAGCTGAAACAAATATTATTATATCAATAATAAATGTGTATGTATTCGTGATTGCCCTATATGTCCTGATGTGCCTTTTAAAGTCATGCCTTTTTTTGTCTATTTTTAGAAACTGCCTTATAATTGTAATGACTTAATAATATCTATATTTTTATGTGAGTGTACTAAGAAAAAAAGAGCGATCAGTAAGTGACTTGTATTGTGTATTTCTCCTGAGCGGAAGTTAGAAGTGTGATTTCCGCTCTCGTCCTCGTCGTTCCTTCGACAGGCTCGCCTTCTGAGACGCCAAGGTATTGTGTTTAAATAAGTGTTTAAATTACTATTTTATTCCGTAAAATTCGGCTACTTTACTCTTAGGTTAAGAGAATAATATAGTTTTTTCTTTCTGCGATGTATTTAAGGAAAGTGTCGCGATAAAGCGGAGTCGGGCGGCAGTAGAGCAGGCGGATGGTAATGTCGGGCCGAGGAGGGAAGATGGCTCTCCATGTTAGCTCGCTATGCTATCATCATAACCGGCTTTTACACGACAGCGAATGCAGTTAGATAACTCATCCGAGTTGAGCATTATCACAGGCAGGTCTGATCGGTCAGGAAATCGATCAATTAAATGTAATTATTGTTAAAATAGCTAATTAAGGCGGTGTAGGAGTTTAACTGGATTATAACAGCTGTGTTTCGGTTGAGACAGCAGGGCAGAGTGCGCGCTCGCTCATGCTGCAGTATTAAATATCTGAGAATCTTATTCTCTGTAATTAATTAATCTGCTCTCCTTAAAAAAAACACACATTCAGTTATTAAGCTTTAAGGTGTAGGTTCATATTGAGTCCAAGTTGTTGTTGATGATGATGATGATGATGATGATGATGATTGGGCAATGTCATGCATCTTATCATGGGAGGGAAAGTAGGTACTGTATTATTCATAGGGTTCCTACCAAACCATACTGATAAACTAAACTTTCCACCAACAAACTACAGTCCAAGATGATGATGCCAGCAATACTTGCTTATTTAATCATTTTAGTTATTATATAGTTAGTGGTTAGCTCTGTGGCCTCGCACCTCCAGGGTCAAGAGTTTGCTTCCCACTTCAGGCTTGCGGAGTTTGCATGTACTCCCCGTGCCTGGTGGGTTAACTCCAAATACTTGTTAATAACTTAGGAGGTTATGCAGTAGAGTAATGCAGTAGAAGAAGCTGGAGGTCCCAAAAATGAGCGTGAGGTCAGTATTAGGGATGAGAGTTGCTTCCCTCCAGCCCTGGGCTGGATTCCAGCTGGATGAAGTGATGGAGTGGTGGTAATACAGATGAACTGTCCCAGTAGTTCGGGGAGCTTCAGTTTCCCATGACATGTTTTTCTGATGAACATGTCGCAGATTGTTTGCTGACATTTATCCCTCATCAGGTCTTTTAAATTTCATTTTGCTTCCTTTTCTTATTAACGATATAACAAAGCCTTTCTTTTATCATGCACTAAGGTTTACTGTTGTTTTTTCACCAGTTTCACTTTATCACTAATTTACGATAAACAGCTGAAACATGTTAGTGTGTTTATTGATATTCAATTAGACACGCAATTAATTTTATTGTCTTTCAGTCAATGTCATCGTCTTTTTCATTATTTACTCCTTTTTTGTTTATTGTTAAAAAAAAATATTTTGTTAGAAACTCAGCAAAAAAAATAACGTAGTGTACCTCTTTTGGTGTTATGCATCATTCTGTGTGGTTGTCATTTCATTTATCTCATTACATTTCTTTGTGTTCGGTAATGTTGAGTTGTTAATTTTTTCATTTGTGCCAGGCCGTATGTAGAAATATGTTTCCCTTATTGATTTAGCAAGAATGATGATGCAGCTTAAAATGGTTTCCTCATCCCCACCCAGAAATGTAGTGACTTCCTTTTATCTAGATGATTTTTTATTTTTGCCATCTGTTCATAATTATTAATACGAACCAACTGGGTATGACGTTTACAGGCAAAGGCAATGGCTCGCGGGCAGCAAAAGATTCAGTCGCAGCAGAAGAACGCCAAAAAGGCAGCGGAGAAGAAAAAGTCACAGGGAGCAGATCAGAAAACGGCTGCCAAAGCAGCACTCGTCCACACATGTCCTGTCTGCAGGGTAAGTCTGTACACTTCTACTGGTCGCACATTAAACACACGTTCACACAGTACACGTTTAACACTTGCGATTTCTTGCCTAATCTGCTTTTTAACAAGCTACAACGTTTCTTGTCCTTAATAGACACAGATGCCAGACCCCAAGACTTTCAAGCAGCATTTTGAGAGTAAACACCCCAAGTCTCCTATGCCCCCTGAGCTGGCAGATGTGCAGGCATAAACATCTCAAGGAGCTGCAAGTGTCTGCATCTGGGGTAAGGGTGTGTTAGTGAATCACAGTACATATGACGTTCAAATGCAAATGTCTGCCTGTCTGTGCGTGCGTGTGTGTGCGTGTGTGTTGTCATTGTATTTACATTGGTGTCATTTGCAGATCCTGGGGAGAAACCATGTGATTCAGCTTGGCCAACTGATTCAACTTCTAGAAACAAACTCTGGATATGATGCAACAGGAGAATTAATGATGGACTAAAGCACACCAGCACCCTTTTGATTTTATATTTTTATATGTATTACCATTAATTTGGGCGTACCATCAGTTTTAGTGTGGCGTACCAGAATCATCATAACTTTCTGTCCACTCTTACAGTGTTTATTCTCCACTGATTAATATGTTCCTTTCTTTTATTGTGCATTTCATGTGGAAATTCATATTAATACAGATGCAAGTGTTCTTCGGTGCATACAACTCGATAATGCTCTGTACACATGAGCCATAATAAGAATTGCATCATCGTGCGAATTAACATTGGCCAGAATTGTGATTGGATTAAATGACTTCAGTTGGGAGAATAGAAAAAAAATCCTCAAAGCAAAACAAATGCTCTTGTAAAGTACTTTGGGTGTTGAATAGAGCCTCTGCTTAACGTGTGCTTACTTTTCAATTTTTTGCTAAGGTTTTCAATAAATGTGTAAGCATATAGTTACTGTGTGTCATTGTGATCACCTCCAGGCTGTGTAATGGTGTGTTTGGAATAACTCTTGGAAAGATGATTAGGGATAATCTTTTTTTTTTTTTTTGTTGAAAAGACCAATCAAGTTTCACACACATCACCAAAATATCTGTGTGAGGTTAAATGTTGAGGGTTATAGCGCTTTGTAGCCATTTGTAGGGGAGGCGTTATTTCCACCAGCCGTCAGGTCCCCATGCAAATGTAGAAACGGTTGTCCTTCAGGATGTCCTTTGAATCCTTTAATACGGCAGATTTATAGAATCATGATGGATGACCTTGGAATAATGTCCTAATTATGATTTTGTCTTTAGTATGCCTTAAAATGTGGCACTATTTAACCATCAAAGGGCTGTTTATTAATATGGTGAATTTTTTTTAAGGAGATATTAAACATTTATGGAGTTTCTGCCATAGGAGAGTCTTAAATGCAAGTTTGCACTTACTGGTTTCTTTGTAACAGGACCAGCTTTGTTTTTTAAATAAAATAAAAAAAAGCATGGATAGAGGATGGTTATTTATAGTGGTTATGATGTAGGAGAGAACAGGAACTGACTTAATTCATGGATATTTCATAATAGTTATAATTAAGATTATTTTTAAAACATGGTGATATTTTTATATTACGTGATTGCTTGTCACAATTGCAGACCGACAAAACATCTTAACTGGACATCTCATGGATATCTTTAACCAGGTTCGGCTATTAAGCTCTCTGTAGCATAAAAGACACACTGGATGGTTTTCTGAACACAAATGAACCCGAGTTCCTGTAAACTAAGCAATGATTTATTTACTCCCCAGTGGCAGTGTAATTTAGCTGATACACTAACAGTAGCATAATCAGCGTCTGTAAAGCAGCACTCACATTATTGAACGATTTCCTGTTACAGCATGGGAAAAAATAAAGCTACATAATAGTCAGTCTGTATGATGGAGCACATCTCAGTAAAGACACAATCGTGAGTAACAGAATTTGAGAAAGGTATTTTATTGTGCGCTACTGCAAGGCAGTTTGAATATAGATGGCAGTATAATACAGAGAGAAACAACCTCACACTGATACTGATTCTTGAATTTTTTCTGTAGGTCACTGACATCCAAGGAAAGGAATCAGTGGATAACAATGTTATAAAGATTACAATTAAATTATTATAAACTGTCTCATGTTGTTCATCTGTCATGTCAAAGTATGAATGAAAGAATAAATTTTGTTTCTTACAAAGTTGTGCTGTAGTTTAGCATACAGACCAAGATATTGGCGAAACAGACTTGACAATTGGACTTAATATATTTTTAAAGAAAAAAGTTTCTTTTACTGGCTCTATCCTGTTTGTTAGTTGCACTTTATATCTGATAAAAACCAATGATTTTATTTCATCAACAAAATGGAGTTTAACACACATCTCGCTCACTTGAATGCTAGCACAACATTCCATAAACTTTTGTATTATTACAATTAGTTATAATTAATAGTTATGGTTTCTGATTGTAATAACATGTTAGAAAGAGAAATCCATAATTGTACAAATCTGTATTCATAACACTGAAATTCCTGATTTATTTCCTAAATTACTACAAACCACAATGATGGGCTGTTGTATCGTTTTAATAGCTTATTTTTTTACACCAGGAGAAAAATATATAAAGGTCCTGTTGAAACAATACTTTTCTTAGCTTGAAATAGTGCAGTAGGGACAGTGGCAGACTGCCACCACTAAACAAACAGAGACACAAGTTTACTGGCACCCGCATGTCTTAACCACCATGTTTCGATGTTTTTTGAGTATTACATTATTGTTGTCATCGTAGAATAGCACAGAGATAGGGCTAAGTTTGGTCGGTGCACAGCAGGCCTTTGGAACCTCATCAGGTTTTATAAGGTGAACCTGTCAATGAGAAGAAGTTACTTTAAATAAATTATTTATACAAGATGGGTCCATAAGTACATTTCCTTATATGAACATATAATATAGATAGCATACAGTATATGCAGTTATGCACTGCCCAGCAAATAAAAAAATCACCGCCTAGAATTTAAGTAAGTAAATAGCTACAAGCCTTCAATTGGATAATTACTGCAGCGATTAATGTGTTTCAGCTGACAAGTTATTTAACTCTAACAGATGCAGTGTGTAGCTTCTCATTTCTTAAACAACCATGTCAGAAGACGTGTCCTGTGGTCATGGCAGCGATGTTACTGTTTCAGAAGGGGAAAATTAACTGGTCTGCATTAAGATAAAAAAAAAAATTAAAAAAAAAACTAAGGTGGTTGCTGAAACTACTGAAATTTGGGTAAGAACTGAAAAACACTTTATTTAAACCTGGAAGGATAGTGGTGAAACGTCAACTTTGAGGAAGTCAGAAAAACATTGTGAATGAGTGTGATGTGAGATCATTTAAACACTTCAAACTGCAGAAAAAAGCTTTAACACTTTATCATTTGAGTAGTATATAGCTCTTTCAGTAGAATTGTCAGGAGATATTGGACACCAAACACTTGATATTACAGCTAAAATGAAAATATGAACCCTGACAAGTTATATGCTTTAATGTTGCTTTAAATGTACAGTACAGTTGTATATGATTGAGACATTTATAAAGTTAATTTTAGAACAGCGGGCAAATACAGATCTAACATGATTATTCTGTATGCTCGAATACTGTCGGTTTTATAATGATAATCAACTCGGCAAATGTCTAAAAGACATTTAGAACCTGTTAAGACACATTATTAATTATATGTAGTTATGAGTGTTGTATGGGGTTGTACATTATTGAGTGGGTTAAGGGTTATGGAGTGAGGATTAGGCTTGGAGTTGGTGGAATTGTGGTTTTTAAATTAAATCTTGTATTATTTTGGTTTTTAAAAAATATAGAGACATTTATAACTTGTTTAAAGGTACATGTTTATAGGTAAACTTGTACCTTGTATTGTTTTTTTAAAGGTATATACTATAAAGCGGATTTCTAGACAAATTTGACTAAAATTTTTAACTTTGATTAGTAAAATTCTTATACATCTTTATATATAATAATCTTATATAATCTTTTAAACCTATTATAATAATCTTATATACTGTATATAATAATCTAATATTAATATTTTATTATAATAGATTATAATAAATTAATTTGTCTATATTTATATAGATTTATCATGTATAATCTATTATAATAATCTTATATCTATCTATATAAGATTATTCTTTCATATAGATATGTGACATCTATGTATTAGTAACATACAGTGGTGTGAACAAGGTGTGAATTAGAACAATTCTGCAAAGTTGAGTGGGCCAAAATTCCTCCGCAGCGCTGTAACAGACTCATTGCAAACACTTTTTCACACAGGGCTATGTACAGTAGTTTTGGATTTTGTTTTCCCTTAATAATAATAACCTTCATTTAAAAACTGCATGATGTGTTTGTGTTATCTTTGACTAATATTTAAATTTATTTGATCATGCAAAAAAAAAAAAGGAAATCAGTAAGGGGGCAAACACTTTTTCACACCACTGTATAATATATTTCATTTCCCTGTATAAATGCATCTAATTTAGGTAGCAACCCAGCCAATTAGTTATCCGATGCTAGCTAGGACTAGAGTTGTTATGCGTACAGTGTCGATGTTGCTGAGATTTTTCTTTGTACATCAGCACTGAAACAACCCACAATTGTTGCAGCATGTTAGTGCAGTCTCATATTTCATACAACTTTGGGAAGTACCTTTTCTTATGGAAGTGCTGCTCAAGTAGGGTAGCTCCGAGAGCTTAGGAAAAAATCTTACTGCCCAATTCTGTCTACATGATCTAACACACGTTGTCTGGTGTGACTCAGGAGAAAGAGGAATGTCCTCACTGCCAGCCAAATGGATTATTATGCTCTCGAATGTTATTATACAAACACACACACTCAGGTTGATGATAGGGTGAACGCTTAGACTGTTTCACCACTTGGAATTATATCTTAAGACCAAGTCCATCATCGCACCAAATCTCCTACGTGTTAATGCTTGTAGAGACGGGTATGTGATCACCTGTGTAAGTCACACAAACGCATAGCGTTCTCTTATTAATCTGGGAAGCAGGTTATTCAGATTCTCACATTCCACTCTTTCTCTTTTCAAGCTTCAGACACATTAAGGTTGTTCAAGGAATATATCATGTACTAAACTCAGAAACTTACAAAACCAGTTATAGGACTCTGCATCTGCTTAGAATGTAAGCTGACTGTGATGCCCCCTAATGGACCTTTCAGTGGAAAAGAGGCTTGATGTTAAAGGTACTAACCACAAGCTGGATCAATGCATGATTAGTAGCGTTCATACAGGAGCCAAGAGGATAGTCACATTCCCCAGCACAATAGTATGCTGAGTAACCAGAAGGAGCCAAAACCCAGTCCTGAGGAAGAAAAAGAGTATAGAAGAAGCTACTTTAACTTTAAGCATTTGCCATTATTTCTTTCTCATTATACAATTGATCAGTTAAAGGTTAACACCTTCTAAAACATAGCAGTGTCTTTTACCCCCAATATACATCTGATTTATTCCTGTAATTTATCCAGTCACCCAATCATGTGGCAATAGCAAAAGCTAAAAAAATATGCAGAGCTAGGGTGCCAATCTATTGCAGGGCACACTATGGGCAATTTGGGAACACTAATCAGCTTAACCTGCAAGGGGACTGTGGGAGGAAACCCACCAATCACTGGAGGAGCACATGCACATGGAGGAGGAGCACATGCAAACTCCATGCACACAGAGGTGGGAATCGAACCTGGACCTTGGAGGTGCAAGGCCGCCTGAGCTTCAGGTTCTTCACAATCGAATATCAGAATGGAGGGACAAAAAGTATGTTTGACCATGGCTGGGTGTTGGTGCCAGCTGAGCTGGTTTGAGTATTCCAGAAACTGGATAGCTGAAGATCGATTGAGTCAAACAATGTCTTTTGATTCCGAGTCTGTACACACTGTAGCCTCGGATTTCTTTTCTTGGCTGACACAAGTGCAATCATATGTTGTCTTCTTCTGTTATGCTCTCCAAAAAGCTTTTCTCCGGCATTTCTAAAGACTGGGTAATTGAGTTACCATGGCCATCATGTTAGTTCAACGTCAATGTGTTCATTCTCATCTGACCTCTCTAATCAGAGATGCATTTCCAGCTGTAAAACTGTGCTCACTGGATGTTTGGTCTAAACCTGTTGTGCATGAAAATCTCAAGAGCTCAGCAGTTCCTAAAATGCACAAGCCAGCTACACCTACGCCACATCAAAGTCATTTTTCACATTGTGATATTTGATGTCTGGACCCGTATCTGCTTTTGTGAGTTCATGCCTTGTGCTGCAGCCATTGCATGGGGTACAAATGTTTATATTAAAGTTCCTGTAAGTGTATTTGAAGCATACATATCACATAAAATAGTATGCAAGATATTTTCTTAATTAATGTAACTAAGTTGCATAACTTGTTTTAAAAGCAGTGTGTTGACTGTCATGTTGCAAATATACATTTTTGCAGCATAATGTTAATTTGGTGGATATGTAAGACTTTACCTTCCAACCCAGGTCACTGAAGCTGACATATAACTCATGCTTCTTACAGGCCTGTCGTCCATTACTCACAGGAGTGTGGTCTGAAATGGAAAAGAAAATAGGATAAGAGATTCTAGGCAAAGTGTAATAAAAAATAGAGTGCAAGCTATTTCAATTGTTAGATTTTATTTCATTTTCATATAGATGATATTAGCTAAATGTGAGCTGCACTAGCACTTTTTTAAACTCGTCAGTTATTAAATATGTCCCAAGTCAAATCAATCTTAAGCCTTAAGCATTTATTTTTGCCCTTACCGAGTAAACCTGTTCTGTTGTGAGGTAGATCATTTTTGTGTTTTTTCTTGCGCTGTGTGTTGGGACTGGCAGCACGAGGAGGACGGCAGGGGGCCTGGCTGGCTCTGAAAAATGTCACCATGAAAGGCTGTTTGGAACGCGGCCCTCTGCGACCCACCAAACCCACCCAGCCTACAGATAACGAGCGGTCTGAGAGAGGAAAAGAGCAGTGAAGATATAAACAGATAGCATTTAACACCAATGTTATCATCGGAAAGACAACCGTACATTCAAATAAATATACAGAATATTTTTGAATCTGTGCCTAATGAGGTGCTCACCATCCTCTGTTTCCACGTACAGTCGGATGCCCAGGTTGCTTCGCGGTTGCAGGAGCCAGTGGTTGCTGGCAGATGTTACGTCGAAGGCCAGCCAGCCTTCCTGTCCCGCTGGAACCGACTGCATGTCCAACAAGACTAGTTCAGGTTCCCTAAAATCACACCAGCGAAATCAAAGCTGTTTACTTATTTAAAGTAATCAATCCTTTCAACAATTACTGAGGGATTCTTTCATATGTCCAATTAGGGGAACCCTTTAAAGATCAAAGCAATAGAGGTTTTCCTTTCCATAAAGCTCCATAAAACTTTCCATAAAGTGTAATATAAATATTTGTACACAAAAAATGCTCTTTTTAGTA
>JAOVVB010000030.1:8218992-8229468 GCA_028570985.1 Heterobranchus longifilis
AAAAAATACCATCTAAATGACCTTGAATAGCCCTTTTCTTAAGAGCAGAACATTTCATTGCACGATATAAAATTCCCAAGGAAACCATACAATAAAAAAACAATGCTTAAAAAGAAAAAAACAGATGAAATTCTTTGACATTTGGCAATATTTAGTTGATTATATTAAACAAGCTCATGTACATCTAAGAATATTGGACAGTTTCAGATAGTGAGGTGTCACATTCATTGTGTAAGTGATTAGAGTTGGACCTGTGTCTTTTTTCCCTCTGGATCTCATAGACAGAGATGTGCAGGGTACGGTTCGCTCTCTGACCCAAAGTCAGGGTTTTATAGATGCGGAACTCTGCAGCAGTTACTGTCTCTCCTTGAGGAAGCGGCGTCAGATCGAATCTGAACTCCTTCCAGTAGGGCCGCGACTGGAGTAGATCTCTCTCGTGCTCCACTGAAGGACAGAAAGAGAGCAAGGGAGGTTAGAGGTTACTAAGAGCTCACGAGATCCCAGCTGCCCGAATCCTGATTTAGAGTATGATGGTGCGAAGGAAGGAGGATGAGGTGTAGTGCAGTTCATTTTTATTTGCACAGTATAGCGCTTTTATCAATGGACATTTTCAAAGCCGATTTAAAGGAATGTGTAAATTCCAGATTTCTATATTTATAGGTATAAAATAAGCCGGAGACAATGGTGGCGAGAAACCGTGGGAGGAACCAGGAATGGTAAGTGAGAGAAGAGAAAGGTCATGAGGTGTACAGAGTATATACTGGAGAAGGAAATGAAAGCAGAGGTGTTGGAAGAGTAAGTGTCCTTCATGAAGGTGTGTATGGGATGATGAGAGGATAAAGAGAGAGCAAGATGAACATTTGCCTGTGGACCAGACTAACACCCATGGCTACGGCTGCACTATAGGGTAATTAGAGACTCTGTGGGGCCGGCTGCTACTCAACACACAACCACTAATTACAGCCCTCTAGTGTATTTTTAGAGGAGTGCCTGACATTATTTTCATTTTCCTCTCCCTCCTTCTCTTTCTGCCTAGCAATGGAGCCTGTAATTCCGCACAGCTGTGTGCATTCAGCATCCTCATATGCCTCCTGGCCTTCCCTCGAACTGCATGCAAGATCGCAATCACTGTTTCTGCTTCACGTCTTCATGCTCATCAGAACCCCTTTCAGTCCTTACAGGTGAAAGAAGAGAAGAGCTCCATATACATAACGGTACATAACAGCCGTGGATTTAACGTACGCAGCAAGCTAACAACGAATATGACAACACTGATATCCTCTCGTGAAGAAGACACAGGAGAGATGGAAAAGGGAGGAGGCCACTGAGAACAGCATGGGCTAATTGCAATTTTGAGGCAGATAAGCATCGTCTGGCCGACGAGACAGGAAGAGATACTGGAAGGATAATGTGGTTCTCTCAGTGAAATATAAAACACCAATCCTGGCTCTCGTTCTGGTGTGTTGAGGTTCTTGTCACAATGTCAGATCTACCACACTACTGCAGTGCATTACATTTCTAATTTCGTATGAAGATAAAGGTGAAGAAACAGAAAAATAAACCCTGGTATGGTGAAATTACTTTTAATCTTAAATTGAATCATCTCACCCTCATATTCAAGTCAAGTCAAGAGTTTAATCCAGTTCCTTAATGGGGTAAGTGGTTTGCTCGCTTTGCTATAAGTTTGAGTCAAAATCTAAATCTCCAGTTATAAGCAAATCCAAGTTTTGAAACTTACAATTTACAGAAATTCATCAGTTTTCAACGCGATCTCAATCCACCACATCTCTAGGGTTCGGCTGATGACCACAAGCAAGGTTTTCAACACATTTCCCTGCGCTGTTTAAAGAACAGAAAGTTGTGCAGGTATCTCTTGCTTGCCCTAACAACTACCCTTGGGTTTCCATTACAAGTGAGTAAATTGTTTTTCATACTTTCCGTATAAAACCATCCATTCATCCATCTAGGAACCTCTGTAGTCCAACTGGGGACTGTAGAGGCCAATGGTGACCATTGTATTTATTCCCATTTTGTATGACCGATTGGTTGGCAACACCAATTAGCCTAATCTGCATGACTTTGGACTGCGGGATGAAACTGGAGAACCCGGAGAACCTGGAGTAAAACCACTAAGCACGGGGAAATGCATGCAAACGCCATGCACACAGACCCGATGCAGGCATTGAACCCAGGACTTAGAGGTGCGAGGCGACAGTTCTAACCACTAAGCCACCATGTTGCCCAGTATAAAATAACATGGTGAAAATATAGCCAGTAGTAATCGTCCATACAGGACCCTATCTTATAAACATACTGTGTGAATAGGTAAGGTTCAGCTATTACTCAGCTGTAATAACTGCTTCCCAAAGAGGTTCGACTTTGAGTCCTGGATTAAAGTGACTAAAGTTGACGTCTCTGCTCTACACAGAAGAGAGGTAAAGGTTCTATTTAGAACCTCTAGGTGTTTCTTCAAATAAGTTAAAACCAACAAATTAGGGTTTACAATGCAGTCACAAAAACTATAAGGATCCTGTAAGTCAGATGACAGTTCCATGACACACAGCTAGTATGATTATAGTGTTAAAATCCCACAATTGCCAGTTTTAAGCAGATCAGAATAAGGATGGTTTGGTTGTACGTGCGTTACAGCAGACCTTAAGCTGCACGCACAGCTTTATACATAAGTGGAGGTTACCAGCACCAGTGTATACGAAGTAAACCAAGGCATTTTATCTGTCACTCACCTAGGTTGACGAAGCTCATGACGGTGTCTGCCTCACTGACCACCGTGCCAAGTGGCGGTGTGTGTGTGCTTAGAGTGGGCAACGCGGCATGACTGACACTTTCGGGGATGAAGCCGACACCTGGGCCCTCGTCCTCTTCTGCTGAAACGGCATGGTACAGGTCCAGCATGAAGAGTGGAGCAGATGAGGGAGGACGCAAAGGCGGGTGTGGACGAGGCCGTCCCGGGAGTCCCAGGATGGACAAAATCTCCTTTTGCATCTCTTTCTTCTCACGGCCACTCAGCCTGCGGAAGCTCGAGTGCACCATCCCCTCCATTTGCCCACAGACACAGACAAACATGCATAGAGAAAGAACAATGATTGATATCGAGAGCCACCGTCCACCTGCGATTCTGTTCCCATAGGAAGCGGTCCTCCTTCTGCCATGGTGTTGGGACACATAGCGGACCAGGAGCTCCCACTTTCCCGCAACTACACTGTCCTGGACTACAGCCTGGTCATCCATCACTGGTTGTGTGGTTTTATGAGGAAATTTTACCTTCTGCTAAAATTTCGGCTCCTGAAAACACTTGAATGTAGTCTTTTTTTTTTTTTGACAGCTTCAGTCCACACGGCTGTTTAAAAGCCTCATCAAGAAAAGTTCTCCCTGAATTCATTCACCTGTGCACAAGCGCAACAGTCCTCCTGCGAGTTCTTCAGGAGCGGCCGAAGTTACTTCCCCTCATCAGCTTATATCTGTGTCCGTGTTTCCTTTCTCTTGGCTGTTATCTCCAGACTTAAACGATATTCCTCTCCGTCTCATGTAATATCTCCTGTTTACTTATGGAGCGTGATGATGAAACACACCACAGCAGGGGCAGTAAGGTTCTGGCAGAGGAATGGCAGCTTGAAGGAAACCAAACAGTTTCTTAAGACTTTCCAATCCTTTGAACTGCGACTTTAGAAGAGCCAGAATAAAGCTTAGTAAAGAGCAGGTGCTGAGTAAAGACTGAGACTAAATGGGAAGTTAATGTCTAAGGGTAGAGTAAATAAATAAAGCAGCTCTAATGACGCACCAAAAAGTCTTCAAAGAGCCCACAGTGAAACGCAACACCTGCTCTTTCTCCAGACGGCTTACAACTCTGTCCAATAAGATCCAATGAACTGTGAAGAAGGAAATCAGATCCAAAAAAAAAAAAAAATCAGAACTATTTCATAGATGGGCAAATTCTCACCAGCGATCCTTTGTCTTGAGGTTGTAATCCACAGTATAAACTGTCCATGCTTCCTGAGGTGTCCCTATCGAGGAAGATAAATTCACCTTAGCATTTAACCAAATCCCCTTCTTCAAATGCAGACACTGACCCTTAAGACAGAAGTACTGCAATAGAAGCCTCTGGCCTTTTGCACCGACTATGTAATCTGAATATGAGACTTCCTTCTCATTGCAAGATCTAGTGAGGGCGTGTCCAGAATGGCCAGATCCTCCTCCCTCTTTCTCCCTCTCTCTCTGCCACTACAGTGCTTCCTCTATTCACTATATCATCTATCTCATCTTCCACACACCCAAAATGTGTCCTGTCACGTGAGGATGCAAAGGGTGACTTGAACAAAAGTTCAGATTATATTACGACTAGATTTGATTTCAGGAGAGTACAGGATTTCATTAGATGTTTATTGCTTCTATCTGTTTAAAGGTGGCTCGACTTCAAAACTGGATTTTTTCTTTACAGATCAACCCAGGAACGAACTTTCAGTTGATTTAAGAATGCTAAGTATATACATAAAATTTTTTTTTTGCTGGAATGCAAACATGATGTTTAGTTCTAGAAAATGTTCTCAATCTCATATCCATCCATCCATCCATCCATCCATCTAGGAACCTCTTGGTGAAGAGGTGAATTTTCAGATAGGAACACCACTTTTCATAATACTTCATGCTTCATTTTTTGTAAATACGCGTACACATTTATATTTTTATCAGATAAAATGAAACATTTGCTAAATACAATTCCGTGCCATTTTATGTAGTGTCCGTAACTTTTTGGAATTCAAAACTTTCAGTGATCTTAATTGTCATTCAGATGAAACTTATCCTGTTTAGATTTCACATGAAAAGATATAAACCTGAAAAAGTCTTTTATTTTAAAATGCTAAATTGTTAAGATATTGCACCATGAATTTGACATGGTTACGGACACTACAGATTTTTTGCTTTTTAAGCTTTTACCAAAATCCAATATGCTTCTATAAGCTTACAACTATTTTAGTATCAATAATAAAATAAGAATGTTTATTTAATATGAATAATTATCATTTAAAATTATTATTCTTTGAAGCGAGACAGTATGACGCTAAAAAATTAGCCAACTTGAAATTGATTGGTCACTTCCATGTTGCATCAACATCTGAAGTAGCTTCTTTGGCACACATTTTCTGTGTAATATATAAACTCACCAAGCACGGGGAGAACATGCAAACTCCATGCACACAGACCTGAGGTGGGAATCGAACTCGGACTGTGGAGATGCAAGCCGACAGTGACTGTTGTCTCGAGTGTGAGATTAGATATTAGATTAGACTATGCCACCGTGCTGCCAAGCTCATACCCAGTATGTGTTATATGTTTTAGGGTGCTTTATATGTAACCATGTTGTTCTTTACTTATTTTAAATGTTTTTTTTTCTACCTGATCTCCCCTGGGGCAGAACATCATATATCAGCCATACTGTATGTCAATCTGACATATTTACATCACGTAAACTGGTGTCCATTAATGTGTACTCACGCACTCATTCGCTCGCTCACCCACATTAGGTGGCCACTTTATCCCGTCTAGGATGATGGGGGATCTGGAAGCTAGATATCATCACAGGGCATCATGCCCGAACACAATCACACACTCATTTACAACTAGGGGCGGTTTTGCCTTGGCCAGTTCACTCGCTGGCATGTTACTGGGAAGTGGGAGGAAACCTGAGAACCCAAAGGAAACCTATGCATGCACGCGAACACGCAGTGAGATCAGGATTAAAAACTGGAGCTTTGAGCATGATCGCTACATGATGCCATGCCACCGTGCCATGTGTATTGTCCATATTCAATAGATATTGTTTTATCACATACGCTGCGCTGTATTCATTTTTTAAAAACAGAAATAACACTGAACTT
The DNA here is from genome assembly GCA_028570985.1 of Heterobranchus longifilis. NCBI lineage: Eukaryota > Metazoa > Chordata > Actinopteri > Siluriformes > Clariidae > Heterobranchus > Heterobranchus longifilis. Next base: position 8,224,887 of record JAOVVB010000030.1, read on the forward strand.
TAAAGTCACATTAAAATCCTTGGTTTTTTTTTTTTTTTTTTTTGAACATTGCATTCCCCGCTGCGGTATTTGGTACGCCACAGGAACGGGGGACCTTCTGAAGACGTGACTGAGGTGAAGTCGCGCGACATGCCGCAGGAGCTGCTTGCTCTGGGTCCTGAGGAGACTGTTTGGAGGGAAAGGATGTGAGTGGGTTTAAATATTTGTACATAACCCCAGACACACAGCTGCAGTGTGCAGCATGAAGTACCACCCCTCCCTAACCCCATCCGCTCCATCCAACCACCAAACCTTTACATGGTCCAATACAAACACACAGACACACACATACACAAAGGTTCTTTATGATCTGTAGTGTAGAGCTCCTTTGAAACTGTTTTGGTAATTGCGCGAATATGATCTACGTAAACTCATCCTGTTTGAAGGTTTAATTGGCTGTCTTTATCTCTTTGGAAAGGTAATTGCTCCCTACTTATAATTATCATGAAATTTCCTGTGGTATGTAGACAGCTGCACATGCACACACGCATGCACGCACACACGCACATCTTACTATCCTCACAAGAACATTCCACTGTCATTTAAATCTAACCCTAATTTTAACTTCAGCAACTACAAAGGAACATCATAGTTCTCATAGTCTTGGAAATAAACGCTAAATTATTTATATAAAAACATTTTTTTATGTGTTATGCAAACCAGCCGAATGTTCTCCTGAGGTCAAACATGTCAGACATTCCTGTAGACGTGGAGACATTTGATTACCACCAAAAACATGCATCCCCCCACACACACACACACACACACACACAGAGACGGCTTTAATAAAGAAGAGCCAGTACGATTTACTGCAAGCATAATTTTAATACAAAAGAGAACAAAAAAAAAAAGGATTTATGTATAATCTTCACTTTTCACTGGTACACAATCGCACCCAGCTCTTTTATCTCTTCATCATACTGAGAGAGTTACACGGACTCAAAAGGTGAATCCGTTTCATAGCCCTTAACCCCCCTCCCCTCCCTTAGACACAATAAATAAATAAAAATTACCTTCCGATTCGACTTTCGTTAGACATTCGTACGCTTCAGCTCGTCGAAGACGAGGCTATGCGAACGCTCGTTTCATGGGGCGTGCGGTCAAATCACGGGAAGTGTATATATATTTTTTTTTACAATGATCTAGAGGCAAAAAGGCCACCATTGAAATCAGTCAGCTTCATGGTCCGTTATATCAGTAATGACCATTATCAGAAAAATCAATTAGAAACAAATCCAGAAACACGAACAAATTATTAGACATAATGTAATACTAGAGTTTCCCAGAATGTGATATTATACTGTAATGAAAAATAAATACACATTATTATTATTATTTTTTTTTTTTACACTAGAAACGAAACAAGCAAAAACAAAAATACATTAGGATTATAAATTAACCATGAAAAACATTCACAATTTCTTGAAGGGGTTCCTCATAATGTGAATCAACTAAAAGATTTCAGTAAGATGATATGTGATAACTAATAATGGTTAAAAACAAACACACAGGTGAGGACGCCTGCCTTTATTAGCATCAGGCGTAGAAAAAAAATATGTCAGTGCACGTGTGAAATTCCGCTGTACGAGTCACTCGAGCGCTCTCAGGAGTTCGTTGGACGTTGAAATAAACATACGGACGTGGGATGCCGGGCGTCGTCAGTGGGCGAGGGAAGCTGCGGTCACTTGACCGAGCTTCTGACTCACTAGCGAGGCTGAGATGATGAATCGCTCACCCACCGCTTCCTTGAACTGTTGTCCGGTTTTGTCCACCATGAAAGAAACTAGCACACAAACCACACATACACACACACAAACACACACACATGGTCTAGGTGCAGAATACTTTGTGAGGTTCTTGAGAGTCTCTTCAGGATAAAATCTACTAAACAACGAGTAGCTTTGCATACAGTGGAGAAAAGGTTAGAATCGGGAACCACTGATAGTTTTTTTATTTCAATTAATTTTTTTCACAGAAATCCTAAAGAAATGTGTGCCTGTGAGAGTCAGTATTGGAATTGTGGCTGGACCATCTCCCAGTCTCGGCGCTAAAGAGTGGCCTGCCATTGCATATTGACGGGGCTGAGATAAAATCCCAGGTGCAGTGGTAATGCCGCTCCACGTGTCCGTGTGCGTACGTGGTGCTTGCTTTCCAGCTCAGTCACAAGTTCAAGAAACTAACAAGTCAGTCAAATTGTAACATAAATAAGGCAGCACTGTTAGTTTTGTCATAGGGGGCAGTTCTGGAGAGTGTCCAGCGGTGTCCAGGTGTTTTTGTTTTTTCTGTACAACTGGAGTAGTTCGAGATGTTCCAGTTCTCTAGGCTTATCAATCCTACATGCCTGTGCTGGTGGGCCAGGAAGGCTGAGTGGCATGCACTACGAAAAGAAATGGTGCAGGATCGACATCAGTGCCCTGTGCTCCTGTGCTCCAATGCTCCAGTCCCCCCTGTCTCGTCTCCACCTGCTACTTCTTAGTCGTTGGTGTTTTAGGACTGGGGGTCTTCTTGGAGATGGTAGGGATCTTCGAGGGTTTGGCGCCTGTGCGGCGAGGTGTGTCGGAAGTGTCGGAGCAGGCCGAGCGCGTCTCCATCAGCTCGGAAGCGTCTGAGGCGTCGCTGCCCCTGCGGCTGCTGGCTCTGCTCCCGGTGCGGCTGCCTGCGCGGCTGGTGGGTCCGCTGGCTGAGGACGGGGTGCGCTTATTGTCTGCGGAGGAAAACGCGGAGAAGATCAGATTAATGGAATCTGCTTTTTTTTTTATTATTAAATGAGGATTAATTAAATGAAGAATGAATGAGTTAAAAACGACATGCTGTACGAGACTGGTTGCCTTAATGCAGTATTTATCCATAAGTCACTGGCTTCTCTACTCTCCTTCACACACACACATTCAAACACAGGCTCTGACCTAGGAGCAAACGGGGGGGCGGGGAGGACCCTATAGCTGCAATAGCTTATGCGTTTAAATACAATCATTGTTTAGGAAGAGAACACACCACAATACATTAATTACAGGGTCTTTCATTGGTAAGAAGTTTGTCACATATTAAAAATGTACTTTGATTTATATAACCATGGATGAGTCAATAGAAGGATAAGGGGTTTCGACTAAACGCAGTTGTACGCAGCTCATAACAGCACTATGAAGTTGATTGCCTTGATTTGCCTTTGATTTTGATTGATGATTTGCCTTAAACAGTCTTGCAAAGTTAACATTCTATAGGAATTAATTTTGGACGTACTCCGCTGCAAGTTTTTGTTTGCCAAGTTATTAATGTCGTTAAATTGCCTGATCCGTATGTAGCTCAGACAGCAGTGCATTTGTTACTTAAGCTGTTACTTCACGGCTGAACTGCTGCGCGAACTGCAGCAATTTGAGATAAACAGTACTGATAATAATTGGATGAAGAATAAAGTGCACTTTTAGTTTTGGGATATTTCTAGACAGATTTTCGCACTTCAGATCGTGCTTAACTCTTATAACAAATACAGAGTAAAACAGACTGATCCAAACACACACACACACACACACACACACACACACACCCTTTTACAAGCCCTCCTGTGAAAAAAAAAACGCTATAGGTTTTCGTACTGAACAGCTGTCTTTCGGTCATTTCCTGGGGTTTAGAAACCCTTAAAGCTGTGAGCGTTTCCTCACCAGAGCGTGCAGGCTTAGCAGCGGGCGTGGTTCCACCATTTTCGCCCGTCAGAGATCCACGGCTGGAATGGAAAGGTGGCCTTTTGAGCTTAGTCGTGGAGCCTCCCTGCAATTAGAGAAATCCAGAAATTGACTTGATGAATGTAATGAGGCACTCATTATGTCAGATCCTTTACGGACTAACGTCCTAATAGAGTAATGACTAATGGATAAACACATGCTGAGTGTAACATTCTGAACTTTTACACAATGTACTTATAAACGGTGCTTTAAATGCTACAAATTACAGATTATTTCTAACCTGACTAAATCTTTCTTAATCTGCTGCTCTGACATTTCTGTTGGCTAAAAATAATCAAAAATCGGGTTATTCAAACACATTTCCTTTTCAAGCTCTTTTCTGTTTCTGTTAGTGCAATATGGCTTTTGGGGAAGGGGAGGCAGTGTGTTACCTCATGCCCAGGGGTGTGGCTGTGCTCTGGGCAGGACTGGCACTTGGTTGGAGTTGGAGTTTTACTGTGTGCCAGCCAGGGCTTGGCATAGCCCCGCGATTGAGTTTGGGAGGACTGGGAAATGAGCAGGCAGGGAGAAGGAGGATAAGGAGAAGCAGGAGAAGGAAGAAAGTGAGAAAGAAGCATTTGGAGTGAGGAGGGAGGTGGGGGGTATGGGGAAATGAGCGAGAACCACAGCACAGAGGAGTGCAGTGTTTGGAACAGGTGGTGATGAAGACAAACACAGGGGGAAATTGTGGAGGAGGGAAAATTTAAAAGCATGAGAGGAAGGGAGGGAGGACAAAAAAAAAGACAAAAGAGACAAAACCTTAAGTAGGATAAATGTAAACACACATAAACTATATAAATATTTTGTTTATCATGAAGCTTACA
>JAOVVB010000030.1:8243452-8263758 GCA_028570985.1 Heterobranchus longifilis
AAAGACTACATGGTTCGCTCATGGACGGTAACGTTATCAGTAGTGTTGTGGCGAAGCACCTGCTGCAGCGCAGTCTCTAGTAGCTTCTGTCTCTCATCTGTCTTCAGGAGTAAGCTGTCCCAGCTGCGGTTCAGCTCATCCAGCTGGGCTCTCAGGTGGCTAGCTTCATCTCCAGGACTAGACTCCAGCAGCTCAGAGCCTGCACTGTTCACCGTCTCCACCGTGGCTCGATGGGACAGGACGTCGTTACGCAACACCTGCGCAGATAAATAGAAATGTACACTATAAATAAAGAGCGCTATGAGGAGAGGAGAGTACTAAATCAGGTCTGCTTAACAAAAGCAAACAAGATGAAGGGTGCTAATGGGGAAATCGTAGTTATTGGTGGCGAGTGTATAAACAGCGTAGATTCTGAAACGGATAAAGGCATTTCAACAAAAAGAGGGCAGTATCGAAGCCTTTGATAGATGATAATGATTATTATACTGGTTATAATAAAAGATTTTTATTAATACGTTGGAATACCAGCTGCTGTGATTTGAAACTGGATTAAAATACATGAAACGAACATCGCTGAGGCGACAACAGCCGGCTAGAGTCTACTGCAAAAGAAACCTAGATCAAAATTTACACTTTCAGTCAAACGTTCCAGATTTTTTTTTCTTTCTACATTGTTAAACTACGCTAAATGCATCCAAAATGTATTAAAATAACAGCTGACTGTTGTTGTTGTTGGTATTAATTACATAATTTCATATGCGTTATTTCATAGTTTTGAAATTTCCAGTATTGTTCGAAAATAAATCACGAAACAAAAACATTGAATTAGAAAGTGGGTCCAAATGTTTGATTAGTACTGATTAGTTTTGATTAGTATGGTGCAATGTTTTTCTTTATTGAGATGATGTTTTATTCATTTGTTATTGGAAGAGGCTTTGTTTGGCAAAACTGGAAAAATAATTGCAAATAAATGGAAATGATTAATAGACAAGGATTGTTTGGTGGAAGATTGTGGCTTAAATGATTTAATAAAATCATGAGTATCACTATATCCACCCTTAGCTCACAAGTTTTGGATGGAGACCTAAGTGAGACAGAAAGGAGACTGACGCCTAGTGTTATTTGTGCATCACTTGTGAGAATTATGGATGGCGTGTAAACAATGTTCAGTAGTTCCAGTAATATTCAGTTCTGAAATTTAAAATACAAAAAGGTTATAATAAGTAAAATAAAAATTCAGCTTAGAGATGTGCTTACATGGTGTTTGGCCAGCTCGATCTCGATTGCTTTGGGGTCAGAGCTGACGGGTCTCTGGGTGTCCAGAGTGGCATGTGTGTGGCTGAGCCAGGACTGCAGCTCAGAGAGAGCATGCTGAAACTGACCCAGGGCTAAAAGAGCTCCTTCTAGTTTGTGCTGAGAAAGGAAAAGACAAAGAAAAATTCAGGATGATCAGTAATCATCAATATCCTCATGCATACAAATACAAACAACCTTTTGAGGCATGCTAACCTGTCTGATAGTAATCTTGTCTCCCAGATTTTCCCACAGGTGCCTGAGCTCTGTCAAAGGTTCCTGGATCATGTCTCTGTCTGCTTGATCAGAAACCTTTTTGAGCAGGAGCTCCCCCTGGTGGCACAGCTTCTCCATGTCTATCTGCTGTTGGTAGACTTCAACCTTGAATTGCTGCAGGAAGAGAAAATGAGTCCAGATTTCATATAATCTACATATTCACTAAAGTAAAACAAACAAAAAAGAGAATACAAAACTTATCCGAACCTTGAGCTCCTCTATCTGTTGTTTGACGGTGCTGAGGTCAGTTCCTACAGCTTGCATGTCACACAGCTTGATGACAGCGTTGTCTAGGTAGTCGAACATACCCTAGAAAGCAAAAATCCTTATTAATATGCTTTTTCGTTCTTTACATAAGTGTTGCATCAGTGAGCGGTTCAGTATCTGTGCCAGTGCCACCCACCTGCAGAGCATCCTGGTACTGCACAGAGGCTGTCATAGCCTCCTCCAGTTTCTCCATCCTCTCTCTCCATGTGCGGTTCAAGCCTTCCCAAGCAGCATTCATCTAGACGAAAGGTACAAAGTTCATATTTTCAGCAAAATAAGAAAAAATAGATGGTTTTGGATGCATAACTGGTGTGATAAAAAAAAAAAAAAAAAAAAACTCCTTGAATGTTTCTGCTCTTACCTCATCGATGGTCTTTTTGACCTCTGGTTTCTCAGTTTCTCCACAAGCAAAGATGAGGTCAGCTCCCAGTGTGCGAACAATCTCCAGCTCCTCCCTCAAGCCGTCTGTCTCTGCTTTAATGGCCTGAGAGATGACGCACATAGTTAAGTAGAAGAAACGGAGAGAGCCATTTAATTTGCATTACACTACAAATGAACTATTTGTGTAAACTCTATTATCATATGAATAGAATAGAAATAGTATTCCTTTTTGTAAATAATAATAAAAAAGAAACAGTTATAGGATTAGATGCATCAAGCAATGCATGTTAAATCAAAATGAAATCAATTTAAAACATCTGAATCTTCCTTTCTGAATCTAATACACATAAACATATCTCTCTTCCTGGCATATCAGATTTCAGCTCTGAAAACAAACAGGCATATGATAAAACCTGTTTTCCTTCTTTCCCCATCCAGAAACAAACGTATGCAAGCCTTTGCTCTAAGCTTTATACCCAGTATAACCCATCCGATGCATAACACCTACTTCTGCTGCCTCTATCTGCTGTTTGATCAGTGATGGATCCACTCCAGGGTCCTCCAGCTCTTTCACGATCTCCTGAGAGTCACGCAGCGTGCTCAGCAGGGCGGCCATGTCAGCCCAGAACTTTCCGGCTAAGTCCTGAACATCCTGCAGTTTTCCCTCTCGCTCCTCTGCCCTCTGCCTGATCTCGTCCCACAGGGAGCGGAGTCTCAGGAGCCGAGAGCGCACCGCTACAGGGACAGAGTAACACGCGTCACTTGTAACGTCACAATTATTTATATATAGAGATCAATACATGGCATCTACATCATTCACTGGGCACTCACCCTGAGCAGCAGGATCGTCATGTGATGCACGGGTGATGAGCTCTTCCCCACGGGAACATAGGGCACTGAAGGAGGGCAGCAGCTTGTCCAGCTCCAGTCCGGCGGTTCGGTGCTCTGCTAGCTGTTCACGGATCTTCTCCACCTCGGCTGCCACAGGAGGAGGCTGCCGTAAGCGCTGCACTGCTCCCTCAAGCGTCTCCAACAGGGGGTCCATCTTGTCATGGAACTGAATGAAAAGTCCAAGAAGAGGCTCAAGGGTCAAAGGTCAAATACCCAGTAGGTATATAATTATACTGTTACACATGTACTGTATATTAATCCCATCTGTCTGTCTGTGCATCTGTGTCTCTCCGTCTACCTTTCTGTCTGGGAGTCTGTCGTCTCGGTTCCCGTCTATCTCTTTCTCTCCAAGTTAATCTGTATGTCTGTATGTGTATGTGTCTTTCTCTCATATTTTGTGTCTGCAAGTCTGTCTGTCTTTTATACATCCCATCCAGCTACACTGCACTTTTTAAAAATTATTATCTTTAACAGAGTAAAGCATTAGATTTGTGGCCTAAAGCTAGGATTATGCTCCACCGCTAATGCTAGTGGTCTACGATTAATTATGGCGAGACTTTTTTTGAGACTGGCTGTGTCCCAAATTACATTCGACCATTTTAAATAATGCATTATTACAGGTATAGATACAAGTACAACATGGTACACTATTTTAACATTTGTGTGCAATTGAGGGCAAAGACCCAAGAGAGAATGAGGATAAGAGAACGTGTTTATCCTGAGAGTATTAACGACAACAAACACAGAAATTTTTTAACGAAGTCTATTCCCGAGTGTTTAATCAACATTTTACATTTCTAAAAATTGCTTTCTGGCATCTATAAAATTCAATCAACTAACAACATAAATCCCAGTCGTAGCTGCGTTCGTGCTGATAAAATAACACCATGCATTTGAGGATTAGATGAAAACCCCATACCATGCCAAATCAATTACAAAACACCAGTTTTACGCCTTTAGGATGGACAATGAGTTGCATGAGCGATGATGTTCTTACCTCTGTCAGCTGTGGGTGTTGTAGAGAGCAGTGATGGTGAACACACAGCACATCCAAAGTGAGTGACGGGATGGAGGGATGAATTGCACAAACACATATGGGATGGAGAAATTAAGGGGACAAGAAGATGCAACAAGGCAAGGAAAGTAGGGGAGTAATAGAAGGGGACGAAGTGGACATGACGGAGGTGAAATGAGAATCAAGTGCAGAGACGAGTGCAGCAACAGTACAATTCGGTTAAAGGGATGGAGAGGGGTGGAGAGACAATACAATGTGTTAATTAAATAACATGCAAACAAGCCAGCGAGCAAATCAACAACAAACATTCGGCCGAGTGCTTATTGTCAGATCATATTCATAATGACTATATGAGGTTTATGAATTCATGATGGGTGAGTCAACTGTAGCAGATGGTCAATATAAAAGTAAAATGCGATAATCTTGCCAAACATGATGAACTAAAAAATCCGAGAGATCAATATTTTGGAAATAAACTTCTTATTAGACGGCAATTTGAAGTTCAAATCGATTCCAACTAAACGTTAATGATTCAATAAGGATATCATTAAATATTAAAATATTATAGAATTCAATAATTATTACAAAGCAAGCAGTCTTTTTAACCTATTTAGATTTGATTGATACTTTAATATCAGGCAGTGTAGTCTCTTCATTCTTAGTGATGCTTTCAATGTTTATTTAAAATCTCGACCCCAGGGACCTGCTGCCCTGAACTGTATCAAGCTGCATCTGTTCCCAAAATAACGTTAATGATCTGAGAAGCTGTTGCACTATGTCAAGTCTATTATCAAAACAAGTAACTTATAGAACCAAAATTTAACGTTAACTAAAATGTTTGAACACTTTGGCAGTGCTGACATGCAGACAATAAGAACACACACCTGTGCAGACTGAGAGAAAGCCTCATCCAGTGCTGTAGCTCGTCCTTTGACGTCCTCTTTGATGGCCAGGTAGCGGCGTTCGGCCTCGGCGTAGCGCTGTCTGAGCGTCGTCCCCTCCTGGGCACTTAGCTCAGCCAGCTGTGGGCCAATCTTCAGCAGCTTGTCGATATGGGGTTTGTGCTCGGCTATAGACTCTCTCAACAGCTGCAGGGAGAACATAAACTGAATGAGTGAATATTTTTTTTAATATATAGTCATGATCGAAACAAATTAACCCTATGTGAAAATTTCCAAAAGCTTAGAATTGCCATGAAATACAGACTGACCCTCATCTGGTCCTGCTGTTGTCGGAGAGCTTCGGTGTCAATTGCAGGAGGAGGCAGCTGAGTTATCAGGGTCTCTGTCTCACCCAGCCAGGGGTCCAGCTCCTCGTATGTCTCCCAGAAGCGGGCCACCAGCACCTGAGCCTGTTCAAGCGCTGAGAACCTTTCGGCATGATTCTGACTTACTGCCTCATATCGAGTACTCAGCGAATCCGTCTTTACCTACAGGGACAGCAGGCATGCAGCTGAAATTTGGTTTCTCATGAGCTATTAATATGTCATTTTTTAAAATATGACTATTGGTACAAGAGATGTAGTGTTTGAATATACAGGTAGTCCCTGACTTACGAACGAGTTCCGTTTCGGGAGCATGTTCATAAGTCAGATTTGTTTTTAAGTCCGACAAAGTGAGTCTTATACAACTTTGACACAAATATACAATGTAAAGCATACCAATCCACTTGACTAAACCTGTCCACTATCCCCACACTACCATCATATCATGATACCATGTGGCCAAAACCCATAATTGCACCTAAGGAATCTCACATGTCAAATATAAGAGTGTTGTCTCTTTTGCCTTTATATCGTGAGGGGACGCCATTTTGTCTCAGAGCTGTTTTCCAGTGTTTTCCTCATACAACATCCCAGAGGTTTTATACATTTACTTACACACTTATTGTATATAATTGTAAATTTTGGTATCTGGTGCACTTCGGTTTATTTTTTTTGTACAATAAACCGTGATTGAAACGGAAGTAGTACCGTGGTCAGTTCATATCTCAAATGTTCGTAAGTCGGGGACTACCTGTACATTAAAGCACTTATTATATAAAAAAATTATGCAACAAGAAAAAGAAACAATTGCTCAGCTGTCCAAAATGATTGCATACGCTCTCGCTTTCCTTCACTCTCTCTTCTTACTCTCACTCTTTTCCTCTCTCACCTTCAGTGCCTCTCTCTGCTGCTCACTGCAGCTCTCCAGGATATCCTCTCGTGTGTGCAGGAGCTGGTCCACTGTGTCCTTGTGGCGGATGATGTCGATGTTGAAGGCTCTCTGGACTTGGAGCTGAGCCACCGTCACGTCAGGTTCCAGACTCAGAGGCCCCAGGGAGGCCAGCTTCCTCTCCGTCTCCCCCACCCAGGCCAGTTCCGCATCCACAGCCTCCTCATACTGCAACACAATTGTTTTTTTGGGTTTTTTTTACGTAATATTGTCGCATTCTTATAGACAAGCCCTCGGATTAAGAGAGAAGATTCACAAAATGAAGCATTTAAAATAAATAGGATAAATGCTGTGCGTTTGTTGAACTGGGTTTAAAGTATTCTTGGGTCTTAAAACAAAGCATTACTCATACTGACTATGTTTATATCAACGGCAATTAATTTATTTTTCACTGCAGATGAAGAATGGCCTGTTTATATTTTTACTAAGCTCAGCAATCCAGTGAAAACCTTCGATTCAAACCATATTCATGTGCCCGTGCTTTAAAGTGAACATTACAGCCTGAAGCCTGAGAGTGCTGCTAGAGTGGAAGGAGTTCAGCAGGTTACCACAGTGTTCAGTCGCCTTAACTGCTTTCATAAATCTTAAATTACACCAGCCTCAGCAAAACAGCGGCCAAACCACAAACTATTCGACACTCTAAGAATTCTAAGATAGTTTAAAAAAGAACCGTTTCAGTTATTTATTAACTTAATTCGATTTCATTTTGCAGTCACCCTGTTGTTTAGTGTCCGCCGTGCGGCAATGGCTTATATGCGGAAGAGCCTAGTTATGAGAGTAACCCGAATCAAAAGGTTTACATGACGACTATTTTTAACAGTGGATGGATTAATAAAACAGACTAACTGCTTTAAAAGGGATTCAGTACCTGCTGTGACCTCTGGATGGCCGCCTGCACTAGCTGCACTCTTTGCGTAATGGTCTCGTCAGCCTGTCTGTAGCGTTGGTTGGCGTCAGCCACTAGACGGTCCAGACCCTCACGTGCGCGCCAGGGCACCAGATCCAGCAGCGCGCTGCCCACCTCGTTAACCGTGTCCAGAATAAGCCGCTTCTCAGCCGACACGCACTTGAGGTCCTGAAACAAAGTGCATACACGGAGAAATGAGACACTTCACCCAAACAAACAAAGCATCTAGATCTACAGGTTAAAATGCTCTGAACTAATCAAGGATTTGCTTTATTTAAATTCCCTTTAATTTGTTTTAATATTTAAATAGATTTTATGGTGGCTCATGTGGCTAAAGGTCTAGGTCTGCGATCTGAACATTCGGGTTCGAAACCCGCCGTCGAACTCTTAAAATCCTTTATACCTTCTGTCTCTCTTGATAGGCGGGTGTTGTGTCTGACTCCATGTTGTTAAGCTCTGCCTCGACAGAATCGAGCCATTGGTTGAGGTCCTCATGGGCGCTAGCGAATCGGGTGGCGAGCTGCAGGGCCTGCTCCAGGTTACGAAGGGCCTTGCTGCTGCCTGCTGTCATCTCTGCATATCGGCTCTTTATTCCGTCCAGCTTCTCCTGGATGAGCAGCACTTCTTCACCTGATACACAGCAAGAAGAGAGTCAGAACTTTAAGATCCATAATTATAAGCAACCAAGAAAGTACAAGGAGTGCCCTCGGTACCTGTGGTCTGTTTCAGCAACGCCTGTCCATTCTTAATGGCCTGGTCCACTGTCTTCTTCCGGCTCACGATCTCCTCATTCAGAGACTAAAAGAGACCAAGAAGCAAAATGTTACATATAAAAAAAGACCAGAGATTTTTCTTCCCCCCATTGCAAGAACCAAATCTACTGCGTCATTAAAAATGCCTCGCATGTCCTACCAGAGTGTACTTATGCTGCTCAGCCAGCAGCTCGGGCTGGTAGTTCTGCACTGAGACTTCACCCAGGCGCTGGGCCACCTCGGCTAGCCAGTTCAGCACCTCCACCTCCTCCTCCCCAAACAGCTGTGCATTGGCCAGGGCCTGCTCCAACATGGCCGCTCGCCGAGAGCACCAATTAAGGAGCTCAGTGTGCCCGCTGCGCACTGCGCCCACTCGCTCACTGAGCCAATCACGGTCTGCTGCACAGCTGAGAGGGGAGAGAGTTTGGCCAAGTGCCTCTAGATGGTCCACCTCCTTTTCCCGAGACAACACCTCCTCTTGGAGGGCCTGAGGTTTTGCCCACAGATGAATAAGAAAACGATGGGGAGATATGGCATGGGGGAGAAAGACAAAACAAAGGAAAAATGACCATGCATGATGAGGGAAAAAAAAACTGAAAAACCAAAATGACTGAAGAATTAAATCATAATAATAATGAAAACATGGAATATAGGAGTTAAATCAAATATATATACAAAGAATAAGAGATAAATATAACAAATGAAAACTTAAAAATACATAATCCACAAAAAAACAAAAATCACAGACATAAATAAAATGAACAGGGTGGGTTGTACAGGCTGGTCTTGATCAAATGCTTTCCCCAATATTTTCCTTCCCAAGCATTCTTTACGTTGGTTCTTTCTACCCGACTATACTGAACACCTTTAAAACAAATAGAAACCAAAACTTTTTTTTTTCCTCTTGAGCTTGAAGACAGCAGCACCTTACACCACAGCCGTGGTGCACTCTACCTTATGGCGGCTGATCTGCTGGCTAATTTTGGAGGCCTGGGTTCCCATGGGCTCAGCGGAGCTCAGGCGTCTCTCGGTGGCACTCAGCCACTCTCCCAAAGGCTCCACTGATTCATGGAACTGCAAAGCAAGAATCTGCAGCTCCTCTAGCTGACGTTGCCTGCAGGAGAAGCAAAGGCTCAGTGTACGTGAAATAACGGTTTTATACAGATTGTCACATTTTCACCAAGCGTCAGGGAATTGACTTGCTTCTAAAGGAATCGTCAGGCTCTCACCTGGCATTGGCCTTGTCCAGCAGATCCGTCCATCGCTCTCCTAAGCTTCGCAGCTGTCTCTGGATCTTTTCTCTGTCTTGCGTCTCTGCTGTGGCTGCGATGCGTTCGCCTTCAGCCCGGATCATCTCTACCGTCCCACGCCGGTCATCCAGCAACCGCTGCAGCAGCTGCAGAAACAACAAAAATTCAGTTGCAAAAGAAAGTGCTAATTTATCAGCAATTAACTACATTATTCACCACTAACATAACATTCTGCTTTTAAAAGTATTCGGTAATTACACAAACTCAACTGTAAAATAAACAACTTTTAATTCCGTCATTGGGAAAGCCTCACCTTCTGTTCTTGAATTTGTGCTTTAACCACACGGTACTCAGCTGACGGTGGCTTCTGATTGGCTATCAGCTCCTCTGTGTCATTTAACCAGCTTAACAAAGGTTCCAGAGCATCTTGAAACTTCCCACAATGCAAAAGGGCTTCCTGAAGCTGAGCGATTCTCTCAGCGACCTAAAGAAACAAAACAAAACGAATTTAAATGATCTACAGTACTGTACATGTTAAAGCAGCAATTCTGAGCCATTTGAAAATTTGCTCACCAACTATGACATAATCGCTTTTTTGTACAGACACCACAGAAATCTATCCATTAGCCAAGCTGCACAGATAATGTAATCAGTTTTTTTTTTCTCCATGAAATGAGTAAAACACGAGCTAAGGAACACCTAATAATATAAAAAATAAAATTTTATATATTTATATATCGACAAGCAGCTTTACAGAAATTCAGGTTTAAAAATGAAATATATCCCTAATGAGCAAACCAGAGATGATGCCATAGGGGGCCAAAAAAAACAAAACAAAAAAACTCAAAAAGATAAAAAACCTGGAGAGGAAATGGACTTAAAAAAAAAAAAAAAAAAAAAAAGAACCATCCTCAGTTCATTCCACATCCTTACTTAGGTTTCTTACCTCATAATGATTACAGCAACAGGAACTTGAATCTGGATTACAGATGTTTCCCGTGCTAGAAATCTGACCTCATTTCCCTACAGTGTCGTATTTCTATTACTTATGAATGATAAATTTCACTGTTTCAGATATTAGATATGGTTTTAGATATGGTTCTATGAGCGCTGTACCCCATGGAGCCCTAAGCAAACTGTTTCAAACCTGTTTAAACTTTGTCAAGATTTATTTAAGGCATGAAAACAAGTGCTGACTGTTAACCCATTAAACACCTTAATGAGGCGAATTCAAATAATTTAAGTAGAGCATGTCCATAGAGATGCAAAATTGTAGTTTGCCAATGAAAATACATGCTAACTCAGATTTTGTTGCACAATTTAAGTCATGCCGTAAGTTCTCAATGAAAAAAGTGCAAAAAAAAACCCAATAATAATAATTTGCATGATAAACCTGACACAATTTCGTACCCTTTTGTTGAGGGAGTTCCACTGCAGGTTGGTGGTTTCCAGGTCATGCTCCAGAGCCTGTGTGTCTGTGTGTTTAGCTGCACTCTGGATGAGGCCCTGACCCACAGCATTCACATGGTGCAGTTTGGGCTGGATGCTGTCTACCTGCTCTCGCTCCACAGCCTGCACACACACATCAGACAGAAAGAAAAAAAAACGATGAATGCAATATACACACTTTTCAGCAGCAACATGATGGACGTGGTAAAGTGCTTAAAAATTAAAGAGCTTTGTCTATCTCCATTCTCTAAAAAAAACAAAAACAAATATAGGGCTTTAATTCCGTACAACAGTACTCCTGAGATCTCCAAGGACACTTAACCACAACACTTAATCAGAGACTCTGGGACAGTATTTATATTAATGGTTTGCACACAAGGACAGGAACAAAAACACAACCGACCGCTATCAACACCGCAGCTGAAGGCTCTGGGGAAAAACCCGGGAGACAAGAAAGCGAGGTAGATTTAAACCAGTAAGCTTAGAGCGTACAGGCGTATCCACTCGTATCCATGTTGGAAAATAAAAGAGCTACTGATGGCCTTTGTGTTCCTTGGGTGCTTTGATGTCCTGTTGTAATTATTATGCATGAAATGTGTTTCTCATACTGCTTAAGTGGAGACCAGAGGAATTCTTGATAGAGGTTAAGAAATTACAAGTCAGCATCTGCCCCATATTTGGAAAATCCTGTTTTCATTGCAGCAGCGTGTATCCATTCAGAGACAGCTGTTTTGCAGTGAAGGCCAGGTCCGGGCTTTAAACAGGATATCTGTTGGTCTCAATAACAATGGGCTACAGCCGTGAGCCACCACACCCTCTCCCCAACAAAGTGTGTGCGTGCATACGTGGACAATATGCAAGTGCGTTGTCTGTGTGCCGGAAAAAGTCGGTGCTTTCATTTTTATTAGCCTTCATTAGCTTTCGCTCAGTTCGGTCTTTTACTCAGACCTGGTGCTTGTGGACATTAAATCAACTATTCTTCACTTCTGTTACACCCTGACTTCCTGTCCTTCCTCGATCTACAGTATCTCAGGCCAGCTCAGGCCAAAAGCCACATCAGACACTACTGCAGCCGAGCTCTGGAAAATATCTGAGATGCCTCTCATTCTTTTTTTTTTTTCCCCCCCGACTCTCTGAACGTGCCAGTAAGCAAGTCAGTGACTCTCGCACACTGGGTTCATCTCCTCTCATTACCCATGTTTCTTCTGTTGCAAACAATTTTGCCAAACTCCTCTTTTGTTTCTCACCATGTCTCCACATATCATTCTTTCAGTCCTGGCTGCCTTCCTGCCCAAACGCCAACCCGCATCTCTATCCGTTCCAGTCTTTATATTTTCTTTTTCTCTTTCAGTACAAACCACAAGGCTGTGTTATAGTACTGACGAAAGGTCAGCCGCATCAGAGCAAAGCGGTGTTGAGTTAAATCACTTACATAATTCTGTTACAAAATATTCATCTGATTTCGCAGTTCTTCGTGGAAATGGTATTATTCAGTGTGGAGCCTCGAAGTGAAGCGAAAAAGAAAGACAGAGGAAGCGAAGGAAAAAACAATGAGAGCGATAAGTAGGGGAAAAAAAGAAATGCAAAGTTAAGCCAGATTTTAAATGGCCACTTTCCATTTACAGACATTACTGGCAATTAATTACACTGAGTCAATAAAAAAATGAAGAAAGGACAAACACACCCACACACACAAAAACAATGTGTGTGTCTAATGAAAACACATAAGCAATAACGGAATGAATATTAACAATATAATATTTCAAGAAGACGTGATAAAAAAAAAAAACACTGCATAGTTTTTTTTGGGGAAAAAGTAAACGATTTCTTCCTTATTTCCCTGATTATTTTTCACTTTTCTTCCTATTTCTTCCTATACACTACACAGATAATTAAATACATTTTTACCATCAGTGTGCTTTTTTAGGCCCTTTGTCTCAATCACTCAAAAAGCAGGAATTCAGGAATTAAAAATGTTATGGATCAAACAAAGCATACTTTAAACAATGAGCCATGATGATTTTTTGATTATATTGATTCAGTAACTAAATCTGAACGGAGGGGGAGGGGGGGGTGTATGGAATTTCTTTTTAAAGTTAGCGGGTGTAACCTGTGGCTGTAAACGTTTTGGGCCCTTGCTTTAGATGCTCGTTACAGTTAATGCACATGGAGCCAAAACGTTTAGAATCCCAAACCATGACTTCATACCTGGCTGAGAGCTTTGCTATTGTTGAACTTGTGATGAACTGTGTGATTGTATGTTTGTGAGTGTGTGCATGTGGTTGTCGAGCTTAAAGCCCTGCCCTCTCTTTGTCCCTCGTGACACAGGTGCTTCCTGCAAGCAGTCTTTCAGTACCATCTTTTTCAAAACGGTCAAACGGGCCTGTATTATCATTTCCCACAACACAGGTTCTTATTCTCATGCCCCACTCCTTCCTTTCTATACAGGTTGCTTGCTTGTCTTTGCTGCATCAAGTTTACTGCCAATCCACCTTGGGATAGTAGTTCAGATGCGGAGATTAGATCGGCTTTCCTCTGTCCCCTCTCTGGCTAACAGCTTTATCACCCACTCTTATCATGAGCATTGCCAGGTGTTCAGCCATGGAGCCATTTTGTTCCATGAATGACTGGCCTGTGATCACACCCCAGAGAGTTCCCTGTCGTATCTCAAAACAACCACGGTTTAACTATGCATGTTCGCTGGCGACCGTTTCACAGCCCCAAAGTTTACATTACATTACATGTATTTCCTGTGAATTAGGTGCCCACCTCCCTGGTGTTACAGGGGAAAGTTGAATCAGAAAGCCCAGGGCTGATAAGCTTGGCATGTTCTTATCATCTATTTATATTCTCAACAATGTTTTAGTGTTCCTGTGTTACTGGCAACAGCAACTCCCCCCCCCCAAAAGCTTTGTGTTTATTTCTCACTTCCCTATGTCAAAAACAAGGCCTTCGTTATGGCGCAAGGGGAGGGCTCTTCTTGACAAGAACAGGTAAGGTGAGGTGGTGTGGGGTTGTAGATTTAGAGCAGAGAAAAAGGAAATGGAGATCTATAGCTAGTTGAGCTTAAAAAAAACAGACACTCCATGAGAGATAGATTATCTTGGCTTTTTTTCTTTTTTCTTTTTTCGTTCCTCTCCCAACAACCCGCAAGAGATATTAAAAAGTTTAAAACTCAATTTGCTTGCTGATTCATGGTGGCCACTCAGTAATTATAATGCTCTCTGCCAATCATGGATAGGTGATTACATTTGGGGGACAAAGGAGGCAATGACTCTGCAGAAAAGCAGAATTACCAATGTTGAACTATGACTAAATGAAATGTAGATGGACAGCCAGGGCTTGGCCATTACTGAAAAACGAGTAATGTAATAACAGGAGCACATCAGGTCTACATCAGCCAGACTCATGACACACACCACAACAACCGTAACACAGAACAGACACCCGACCAGTCACAGCAAATTAAGAGTTCGTCAAATATATAGATGATTTTCGAAATCATAAGCAAACAGTATCTCTCTCTCTCCCTCTCTCTCTCTCTCTCTCGTATACAACCCAATTCTCCAGTTTTCCATCAGGAAGACATGTAGAATAGACAATTTCCTTCATGTGCGCCATGCAGAAACAAGCAAATTGCACAAAAAACTGTACATTTGTTCCCAAGCTACTAAATCTCAGATTTTTTTTTTGGACATCAGATGGTCATGTTTATTTTAAAGAAAAGGAAAAAAAAAAAATCACAAGTGTAAACATGCTTCTACTTGCAGACTGAAAACCGTGGTCACTAACTGAAGTCACATTAAAACCTGCAACTGTTTGCATAACCCACATGTAAGCAGTGTGAATACAGATCCAGATTGTGGTCAAGGATGTATAATTATACGCATCCACTCACACAGCGAGATAAGAAAGTGGATCTATACCCGTTCCTTAACAAACATTTTTTTGACAGTAACGATAGTTAAAACTAGTTAAGATGGTTAAAACCAGTAGAGAAAGTTAAAACTGTTGAAATAGTACTACAGTAGTCGAAGTTCTAATGAATTATTACAGCACAATAGGTAATTTTGAATGGCCTTTACCTCAGTGCAATCGCATGGTGTTGAAACTGACGCTCCCTCATCGGGATGAATTAATTGACAAGTGACGTCTTTTTCATCAGACGGTTCAGAAGTTTCTTGTTCGCACTGGTTTTCACAAAAAAGTCTATACAAGTCCCCTGGTTCAAGTTGCTCCCACTGATCTTGACATGGGGGCAATGAAATTGGTCTTGACAAATCTGACTCCCAGTCACTATCTTCGTTCATCAACCCTAGAAAAAAATCCACACCCGATTGGCTAGTCTCAGATTCTGAGTCCAGGTCTCGACAGTCCTCACCAGCAGAACCGCCATCAGACACTAGAGGGAGTCGCTCAGGTGCTGCCAGGTACACGAAACTATCAGAGGATAGAAAAGACCCTTCTTCCGGATCAGGGCAAGGTTTGAGAAGGGGACTAGGAGGAGTAGATTCCATAAGTGGGGATGGAGGACAATCCTGTGAGTACTGCGATGGGACTGCCACTGCTAGGTAAACAAAGCTGTCAGTGGGAACAGATGAATCTGTATCCTTGCCGTCATTGTTTATTGGTGATTTGGAGACTGGGGAGTGAGGAGGAGATTGTCTGTTGTTTGAGGGTGCATGTTCTAGAATGGTTGAGCTATCAGAATTTGGGGGCCTCTGGGCTTCATGTGTTAGCTTGTGCTCAGGTACAGACATGTCCTCAGGCACAAATACCTTCTCAGCTACTGCCGAAAGTTCCTTATAGGTCTCTACAAATAACATCACTTCTTCTTCTTCTTCTTCTTCAGAATTTAACTTAACTGAAACACTGGGGTCCAAATCCACACAAGATCCCACATTGCAGATATTGGCCTCAATGTCTTTTCCTAAATTACTGCCTAAATTAGAAGTTTCAAGAGACAGCTGTATTATGTCCTCTTTAAAATTAGACTTACACGTATCTAACTCACAGTCATTATATTCTTCACATAGTTCATTAGGACTTGGTAATAGGTCTTCATGACTCACTAAGGTATGGACCTCAGACACCTTGTCTTTTATTTCATCATCTACCTGTTCTTGTTCCGATAAGACTCCACTGCCCAGGTCTGAATCAGTTTCTCGTCTTTCTGCTTGTGTTGTATCTGACAGAATAGTTCCGTCCAGGTGATATGTCTGAATTCCACTGGACTCTGATTCCAACAAAGGCTCATCCAAAGTGCATATACCAAGCATGGGTGTGGTGTGATCCTGTGCAAAACTGGTGTTAGCATCACTATCATAACAGCTTTCACTCATCATATCATCAGTATCCTTGCTGGAAATATTCTGATCTGTTCCCAAATCCAATGGCTCAGTCTGAAAAGGCTCTAACTGGATTATATGATCAGTGTTCTTTGTGAGGCCAGATTTATCCCCGTTATCCTCAGTCTGAGCCTCTCTCTCCTCCTCTTCCTCTTCTTCTTCTACTCTAGGTAGGGTATGGCATGAAACCAAAGGCTCAGTGGGGTTAGATATTACAGTTGACTCAAGATTAGACGCCTCATTTCTTTCCTCCTCCTCAATGCATTGTCTCTCTAATTCCAGAAAGAGGTCAACTGATCCATCCTCTGAACTTGGGTAAGGAGAAACACTGGCAACTTCTGATCCTCCAAAACCTACTGGAGGGGTCAGAAGAGACCTGTAATCTGAGGTACTGAGCTGTTGTGTCTCCCAATCCTGCAGCTCAGATTCCTCCCCCTCTACTGTCCATGAAATATTGCTTGTTTCATGACTATCCATCTTTAACACAACCTGCCAGTTCTTTTCCTCCATCTCTAACCGTTCATTTTCTTCCCTCTCCTGTACCTGTTTCTTCTTTTCCTCATCCTCCAGTTCTTTTAAGATTCTCCGCTCATCTTCCTCAAAACAAAGTTCTGAAGCAGTACGTTCTCGTAGTTCCCCCGTAGAAGGTGGCCATCCCAAAAGACCTTCGGCACCCCCTTCTTGGCTGAGACACGGAGACAGTGGTAAGCCCCCATAACTCAGTCCCTCCTCCTGAAGGAAAGGTGAGGGGGGATCCAACAGGTACAATGACTCTTCATCCAGATCACTATCCTCTCCCAGCAAAGGAGGCAAGGGTGGCAGAATTGACAAGTTGTGAAGTACTACCCCATGCCCAAATGACCTTTTTATACCTTTTGTAGTACGAGGCCAGGTACGGGCTTTAGTAGGAGGACAAAATACTGGTTTTGGTGGTATCAATGGGGCAGTATCCTGATCATACTCCAGGAATGGTGACTCCCTCTCAGAGTCTGATGTTTTAGTTGCAGCAGTATTCCAATGTTGTGGCTGTTCTTCTGACGCACTTCTTATACTAAGTAAGGGGGCTGCACTTGTCTTATTCTTCTCACCACTCTCAACCTGCCTATGGATACAAGGGCTGGGCTGTGGAGACTTAGCAGCATCCTGCTTTGTTTGGAGTACTGGAGTAGTCTTTAAAGATGGTCTTTCTTTAGAAGGAGTAGGCATGGGCTTAATTTGTTTTGACTGATGAGGACGCAACTTTGGGGACTCTTTTTGCTTGACTGAATGTGATGGAATGGAAGAAACAGGGCTAATTGATGGAGTGAGGGTTGGAGAGTTGGAGATCAAAGGGTTGTGAGGGACAGTTGAGGAGACAGGAGAAGGACTGTAGGAAGCAAGAGGCGGGGTGGATATGGAGGAGGCTGGAGCAGTTACTAAGGAGGGTAATGGATGGAGAGGTGAAACTGGGATCCCTGCCCCAGATGATCTTTTCTCTCCATTCTCTACAGGTGAAAGCTCTAACCGCTCAGCAAACTCGGGGTAAGTTGGAGGCATAAACGCTTTCCAGGATCGCCGATTTGGATTATCTTTCTTGTCACCAACATGATGCCGCCTCTTTGTGACTACAGCTGCTCCAACGGCAGCTGAGTTTGATGTAGGAATAATAATGCTGGTGCCAACACCCCCTGCAGATGGCATGCTTTGAGCATCACCAGTTAGTTTGAGAGCATCAAAAATCACTCTTTCATCTAACCTTTTTACCCCTGCATCAGCAGACCCACCTCGCGCCACAAATACTCCACCAATGTCAGCTCCTAAAGTCCCATTGCTGGAAAGTGTGCTTCCTTCACCTCCACCAGAGCCCAAAGTGCTTCGAGATGGCTGGTTAATCTTAGAGCCCTGGTCAATCTGCTCATTAATCCGCATAGTGTCATAGATGGAACGCTGTGGTACATAGCAATCCTCAATATAAGCTTCCTCATCATCACCCTTTTTAAGACACCTGGGATTTTGCCGCAAACAGTCTGGCCGGCTCAGAGGCTTCCCCATCCCATACAAGTGTGCCCTCAAGGGGCTGGGATGGGGCACAAACTATTCCACAAATAAATCCTCCAAAATCAGGTTGTTTCTGAAATTACTATTGTAGTAACTGAAGCCCTCAAGTCTTAGCTGTCCAATTATTTCTAATAAACATTGATCCGTAAAATTTATGAAAGATGTTAGGATACTTATAATCCAGGGCAAAAAATGATAAGCAGAGAAGGATTAGAGTCCATGGCTCTCATATACAATGTTATTCCTGATCCTTCCCGGATGGAGCACATCAGAGAAAATGCCTCAGTCCGATTGACACATGTGTTAGTCAACATATTAATATTTTCCTTTTTGTAATTCATGCGGGCAAATAGGAGAAGTAGGGAAATCAGTTATTAACTGTTTCAGAGGTCCAAAGTCCAAAACAGAGTGTAAACATTTCATGCAGGTTGCATTCCCTTTGTTCTCATTGTGATTTCAAAAGAATCCTCCTCTATCTATACATCTACATCAAATCCTTTCCCCAGGTTCCTTGCAGCCACTTCCTTTTGCGTCTCTGTCTCTACCACAACAGGAAAAATCAGAGAGGTCTTAGTAACTTAAGTTGTTTCAAAGAGAAACTATGAAAGGCTCCTTTTAAGGTGAGAAGTCCATACTCTGTTGCACCAAAAAGAGCTTTTTTTTCCAACAGGGAAAAAAAATGCAAAGTATCCATCAAGTGATTTTGTCTCTCATTTTAATGTTCTTTCAAGCACATTCTACTTCCTTAAAAAAACAGTCTAGCAGTCAGATTGACAATGTTTTTGTATGTCTGGTCAGATGACTGTCATGTAAATACGTTTCCTAACGTGGGACTCACTTGTCAGACAGTTGGTTGCTGTTTGTAAAATTTTCCTTGTCCTCTTTTTAATCCAACAGCAAATTTCTGGAAGACCAGTTCAAAATACCGCATTTTCATAACTATTTTTCCTTTTCTGTTTCGACCGAGTCTTGATACTTTCAATGAATGAAATTTACCTCATCTTGAAGTCATTTCAAAAACAAGAACAAGAACAGAAACAGAATATTAATCCTCTTCACTGATTGCCTTCTACATTCCTCTCATCCGCAGTGGAGTGAAAATCTGTAAATCCAAATGACAGCCATGTCCAGAGGGGTTACGTTAGAAGTAGGTATGAAGAGGTTGGAGGTTTCAGCCTGATCCGGACAGCAGCGAGCATAGAGCTGTGGGACTGTATCCAGAGGGCAGAGAGGCAGACAGTACCTCGCACCAAACGCACACCCTTCCACTCGGGGCACTCTGCTTTTCAGACAATCCCCAGACGCACTCCCTCTTTTCTCATCTTCTTTCTTTTCTCTGATCCAGAAGAGAGCATAAGAAGATGCGTGCAGGCAGAGTTCTTCTTTTCCTCTTGTCTCTAGTGCAGACTCTCTCACTGTGTTCTCGGGCCACTGCGCTGCTGAAATGGTTTGCAGCTGCTAAAAAAAATCTCCCACTTTTCCTCTCTCTCTCTCTCTCTCTCTCGCTCTAACTCTCCCCCTCCCTCCCACTTCTCTCACTCTCGCCTCCCTTTTTCTCCCTCTGTTTTTGTTTGAATCCAGCTCCGTTTGTTCTGTTTCCTGCGCTGGTATTAAAACACAGGAAGTGCTCCAATCGTGCCGGTTTCCTTTCCCAAAAAAACACACAAGACCAAGCTGAAAAATGGAGGCTGAGATAGAGCTTTTGGAAGGAGTGGCCACCATGCCAGTGGGAGTGACTAAGCAGGGAAGTTGATGTGTTTCAGTAGAATCACCAGCTTATAGGATCAAATCAGCTCAAGCCCATGGGTGTATATGTGTAAAAACTCATTAAGTCTTACATTTGAAAGTTTCTCATATGATTCAACAGTTTGTGGTGCTACTAAGAAAAGACTTCAAAAGAAAGAATCAAAAGCACAAATTCTAGGGAAACAAAGAACAAGAGAAAAGAGAAAAAAAAAAACAGGATACAGACGATGGTCAGTGGGAAGTAAAGAGGCTTATCAATAACGGCTACTCGTTTATTTCCAAAACAACCTCGCATGTGTGTATACGGAAGCAAAAATCCCCTTCTCATTCTCTTCTCTCTGCTCCTCCCTCTTTTTTTCAAATAGCTACTTTGTAATTGAACAAAACAACAAGGGAGGACACACAGAAGTCTGCAATATTCCCCACTTGTGCATTCTCATCTTCTGCTCGTCTGAAACCCTATCCAGCCCTGAGCAGAGAG
>JAOVVB010000030.1:8263858-8274347 GCA_028570985.1 Heterobranchus longifilis
GTTATTTAGATTTTTACAACATTATTGTTGAAATACACAGTCCTGAAAAAGGGGCGTTTCTTTTTTTGCTGAGTATACATGTCAGGAATGAATGGGGATGTGACAATAACTCCCAAGCTATCTGTTGATTTTCAGGGATCAGGCGATCCACTAGCTACTGTGAAGGTTTGATTGCAGTGGGCTCTGAGCCACCTTGGCCGTGATCATCATTCATGGACATACAGTATTGCCTACTTTAAAATCTTCGCACAATTCAGATGTTTTACTGGAGCTAATAATATCATCACTGTACTGTGCTTGGAGTCTTACGCCTTCATTCACAAGACATTTCATCACAAATGCTGGTTTGACTTGAATACCCCATGTAATTGCATGAAGATTCCACCAGAATAATGGAATCAAAAGTCTGATCTGTCATTTCTAAACACTTTGGGGCATGAAAATGTTAGAAAGAAAAAAATCATCAGCTCTGATGAGGTAATCACGTCACATGATTATTTTTCAAGCCACATTGTGTTTAATTATGGACTGCATATGGAAATCTAAACAGTTGATTTTCATGTGGTTCATTGAGAGGTACAAAGTGTTGTGTTACAAAACCATTAGTTCATTCACTTTGTACTTTGGAGTAAGAGTAGACATGCTGCATAGTCTCCAGCCAGTGATCCATCAACTACCACCTACTATCACTCTACCATAATAAAATTATTGCATAGTACTTAAAGACATTTGATATACAGTGGAATGATGGTGCGGTATTGCCACTATACCTCCAGGGTCCATGGTTTGATCTTAAGCTCTGGTTAGTGTCTATGAAGTGTTGTATGCTGTGTCTG
The DNA here is from genome assembly GCA_028570985.1 of Heterobranchus longifilis. NCBI lineage: Eukaryota > Metazoa > Chordata > Actinopteri > Siluriformes > Clariidae > Heterobranchus > Heterobranchus longifilis. The sequence continues at coordinate 8,264,695 of JAOVVB010000030.1, forward strand.
CATCAGTTTACTGAAGAATCTCTGGTTGTCTTGCGTCTCCCAGACATGGGCAGTGTGTTCTCTAAATTGCCACTGTGTATACTTAGCTTACTGTGTAGAAGGGTGTTCCCCCGCTTGAGCCTAGTGTATTTTGAATGGATCATCATGACCCTGACTAAGATAGGGCAGTTGTACACAATGCATGATTAAATGATTATTTATATGATGTAGAGACAAATCCACAAAATACAATTACAATAGTTCTGACTAAGGCTGCAGTTGTACTGTAAAGCTAATTGATTTTAATTGGCCGCTGAAAATCCCAGCTGGTTTTACAGTCCATTTGAAACAGTTCAATTGAATTCAGATGAATTCAAAAGAAACCATTAGCAACCATTTTATCTTTGTAGATTCAACATGCTTTGCTCGGCTGGAGACTGTTGGAATTTCTCCCTAAGGCTGGCTGTCTCTAGGCTGTCTCTCTCTCGCGTGCGCGCTGTTTCTGTCTCTCACGCGCTCTCATGGTTTCTTTCTGTGCTAAATTCCCGTGGAGTTTTAGACTTCACAGTAGTGTGCGTTGACATTCACAGGAGATGAGGAGAGAGGAGGGAGCTTCTTTTGTTACTGATCCATCCAAGTGTCACTGCAGTCAGTGGATGGATGAGCCCACCATGGGGTTGAAATACCCTACTGGATTGGCGGGTTAGCAAAGCAAACCTCCCAGACGCGCGGACGCACATGTACGGAAGACACCCGCGCACACACACCACAGTTGCTCTGTGAATCACCCACACTGTCCATGCTCTGCGTGTCCAACAAGCTAAATACTTTCTTTTTCAATTCTTTTTTTTTTTTTTTTACCCTTTCCTTGCTGTCTTTCTTCCTCGCTCCCTTTTTCTTTCTGTCAGTCTAGTTGCAGCTGTCAAGCTTGCTTCCAAGACAAACCTCCCAGTGGAAACAAAAGGGGTTTGTCTGTCTCTCGCCCTCATGCGCGCTCTGTTTCTTTCTCCTTGAGCTCAAACTGACCAGCCACACTGCCATGACTCCACAGTGGATTAACTTGCATATTTATTAACATACATCCATGTCAACCGTGGAAAATCTGAAAAATAAATACTAGTGATGTAGAAATCGTGAGTGAACATGTTTTGTTGTTTGTTGGTTAATTTGGTTATATTTTAATCTAGGTAAAAAGGCAGAATATCGATCGTCACCATTGACAGATATATTGATAGACCATCGATTTTCACAGTGCAAACCCAGCCTCCATCTATATATAGAATAAACTCGATCCTTTTTACCTTACTTTGTTTAGGTGAAGTAAAATTCAGTGCTTGACCCCGTGTCTATCCCCTTCCCCCTTCCCCTTAGCCAGTCCCGACTGCTCATTTGGCTTCTAGTTAAAAAGTCACAGCCTTGACTCAGACAGGAAGAGGGAGGGCTCAAGCCTGAAATCCCCTAAAAACAGACAGACTGGAATAGTGTGTTAAAGCTAAGCTACAGTACGTTGGAGAAAACAAGCAGGCACTAATCTACCATAAACGCAAGAGGGCAGAGAATGCTATTGACTTTGCATTGTTTGCTTTAGGACAGCACCTGTTGATTCGTTATCTCCATCTCCTGCTAGCTCTTGCTGCCCCTGCTCCTGCTCCTCCAAGCACTGAGTACCAACTGTATTTACGCAACAACCGAGATGCTCAAAATTACTGTTTTTTTTTTTTTAGATGGTTTGATCCCTCTAAAGCGCCCCGCTCCTTCTCATATCCTTCCTCCGTTTTCTCTTTGTGGTATCTGAGCACCCCAGGCACTGACACTCCCCCCTTGCGCCTCGATCTCAGCAGTAGTTTCATAATTAACCCGCAGGCTTTACCTGAGCCCCTCGATGTGAATGTGTGCATTGTTCTCCTCTTAACCAGACACAAAAGCAAACCAGAGAAGCCAAATAAAAGCCCAATCGACTCTTCCCATTAAGGTTGAAAATGGGATTTCTGGTGTAATTTCTTACCGCTGGGTGATTGTCTGGAACCGTGAATTACACACAGCGAATGTTTTATACAGAACTGCATGCTTTCTTGTACCTGGTTGATTGGCACTTAATACCGTGTTCCTGAAGTAGATCAAAGAGCAGAACAGACGTAACTCGTGTTAACCACCCTGAAAATCACCGTCGTTACGACAATTATTAAGCCGCCTATTAATTCCACACATCAAGACGGCGCTGTTGTTTGTGCAAAGTGCTTTATTTATTTCAGTTGGTGAGCTAATAGAGTGTGGCTGAGAGGGAAAAGTGGGCTATGCTATGGAATGCCACAGTAATTCACAACAGCTGAAACAATACCAGGCAACGGGAGAGGCAGCTCTCTCTCTCTCTCTCTCATGCAGGATATCGCCTGGGTAGAAAGTCAAATTAGCAAAATTAAATCATCAGCTAGTGCTAATTATGTTATGCTAATCTAATTTAACCCTGCAGACAAAGAGAAATATCAACTATGAAAACAGGCACCAAAAAAAAAAACCCAAAAAAAAAAAACCTATATTAAATTCTAATGGATCTCATTGCTACTGTAGGTGTTGTGTTTATTGCTAGGAAGGAACTGCATGGGAAAGAATGAAGACTGCATCAGCGTGCCATTATACAGTACATCATTAGGAGGAGGTCAACCCAGGAATTTGGATTCTTAACCGTAGAGCTAGAAGACGCCAAAGTTATATAATTGGCATGTCCTCATAAGCATCAGGTAGACAGCAAAGAAATTCACTGCGATTTCACTAGATGTTTCAAAAATGGATTATGTCTTTACGCAAGTACTCTTTACCTACTGCGTTTAAGATGATTACTCCATAATAAAATAAACTCTTGGGTGAATTCTGTAATAGACTGTGCAGCAAGAAGTGTTCTCAACGTCAGATAATATGAGGAACATCCTCTAACAGTACAAGCTCCCATTGATCACTTACAAACAGTTCTGCTTTCGTTACATATTAATCAGCACGATTAATGATCTGATCTAGTGCGGAGTCAAATAAACAGAAGCGAGCTTTGATATCGATATATTTGAGTCTAAAAGGAAAAGTCCTTGGGGGTTTGGGTGGGGGACAAAAAGGCCTTGACACATTCATGGCCCTTGTTTTGCTAGAGGACCACAGAGAAAGCAAAGCGACAGACAGAAATAGGATTAGTGTGTGTAAATGGAGTACGAGTAAGTTATAGCAAGCAAGAGTGAAGACAGCACGCTGCGCTCAGCTTGATTTAGAAGCTATTCACCGGTTCTAACCAGCCCTGTACAGGAATGCCCAGTTGGAAAGCATCTTTTCTCTGTGTCTGCGTCTCACAGCCCACCCCTCTTTCTCTAAGCTCAGCTGCTCCACTGTGGTGGTGTGGGATGAAGACACACACACACACACACACACACACAAGTGCACACAGGCCACGGGAATTTTAGGGAGACCACCACACCCTGTATGTGTGTACGAGATTATGTTTGTAAGGGGTCGAGGATGGGGAGACAGCTGAAATTCCGACCGCTCCAAAACGGCCCGGAATTAGAAATATCGTTCCGTGAAGTCACCCTCCCAGGCCGTACACACACCTAGTGCTTGTGCGCTCGGCTATGTTTTGAACAGGGACGTGCTGACTGGCAGCTGAAGCACTCGGCGTGATACATACATATGTTTAGCCAGGGGAAAAAAAAAAAAAAGACCTCCATAGTAGAAAATGCTGGTGAGATGATTCATCTGGTTAGGACCCAACCCATTATTTAATCACTCCCAGAATGCCTCAGGGAGCTATACGCAAAAATTTGACACCTAATGCGTACTGACCTAATAGCCAAGGCACATCACAGACAGACAGACAGAAAGACAGACAGACAGAGACACATATGCACGCACACACACACGCCTTGCGTGTATTTGGGTTTATCCTGCCTCCCCCTCTCTCTAATCTCAGAAATGACATCACTACTTTGGATTGGGTGTCTCTGAAATGGAGTCTGGCTTGCATGAGAAAAGGGGGAGAAGGGGAGATCAATCCTTTTTTTTTTTTTTCATGGCAGACAGCCTTTCTGGCCCTCTGAATTACCTTCGTGCGTGTCATTGTAAGTGAAAAGGGGGTGGGGGGGTGTACAAGAGCGGGCGGGTATGAGAACCGAGACCCAGACGGCATGGGAATAAAACAAATTTAATAGACAGCAAATGAGGACGAAAGAAGAATTTGAAGTTTCTTCTCACCCTTCTCTCCTCATGACCCTTTTCTAAAAGTTTTCTAAAAATACCTCATGCACACAGACCCTCTTTCTCGACTTACAGCAGCAGCTTGGCCTCCTTAATTAGCACTATTAACAGAGGCGGGTCCAGATTTTCAGACATGAGGTGGCGATGAATGAGCACATTAAAAGGGGACAAAAGCGAAGTAGATATCATGTATAATTATGCTTTTGTAGGATATCGGATTTGTTCCTTGGTGCAGGATAAATTGCAACATGATGACATCATAGTTCTGGCTTTATGAGTACTCTATACTTCTATAATTCACAAAGGATTTTGTCAAAATATAGCACGTCAAGGATGATTTATATCAAGCAGCTGGAACAGGCAAGTAACGACACCCCTAACGATATGATAGCAATAAAAAAGAAAAAAAAAAAAAAAGAAGTTTTGACAAGGATGGTATCTGTTTTATTTTAATATAGTGCGTATTGCCAGAATTTCTATATAACCATTAACTTATTGATAGTTTTGATAAAAGAAGTTTTACTTTATTGATGTTTCTCATGCTCTTGTATTCAAAAATAACCTAAGCGTTGATCTTTGCTAAATGAGGTGCTTGCTAGCTTCCAGATGTGGCGCAATTAACTAAATATCACGATGCGTACCATGTACAATGGCAACATTTTCTTGCATCATTATACAATTTTCTTATGTGACCATGAACTCACATACCATGCTACACGACTCTAGCGAATTCATCATATACATGCTTTTTGCTAAATTTCTTTCTCTTTTTCTCTCATTCCACTGACTGTTTGCCTTCAGAAACTCGGCCTTCAAGCCTGCTGTGGAGAAAGAGAGAGAGAAAGTGGGGGCAGAGGAGCACGAGTGTGTACAGTAGCTGACATTGTTATTAACAGGAACAGTAAATCTGAAAGAACTCTTAGACGGCAGGAATTTCAAACAAAGGAACACCAGGAAGGCGAGACAAAGACCAAGGAAGAGGTGCAAGTAAGAAATCAAAGTTTAAAAAAAAAAAAGAAGAAGAAGAAGAAGTGCAATAAAAGAGGAGAACATTCCACAGCTGAAGTGCAGCTTGGATGAAGTATAAAGCTCTCTGCACAACCACTCGGTGCAAGTTCTAATTAGTAACAGGTGAATTTTCAGGACAAGCTGCCAACGTATCTAATGCGAAGCCAAGTGGGCGAGTCTGCACTAGTCTGATGCAGAGACACTGGGAAGAGACAGTGTTCCAGTGATTCGCTCCGCACTCAGATTTAGCTCTGTGTCCGTCACCACAGTGACAGGTCTAATGAGCACTCGTAGCTGGCGTCGAGCTGTTACGTTACGAACAGAAGCACCTCCAGAAGAATCCGTCATTACCAATGGCTTTGAGAATGTTACGCCGCATAAACCAGACCTGTTAGATTAACATGCCGAAATTACTGCAAGCTTCTCTGAAGGGAAATGACGCAGCAAGGTGAGCTGCCTTAAAAGAAGTCGCTGATTCACTCTCTCCTGGTCTAAGCACGCATCTCGAACCTCCACAGTGCCTCTATTACTCCCACACTCCGACCGCATTTGACGCTCTGGAGGGGCATGAGTAAGATCCGGAGAGGGAATGATACAACCTCAGAGGCACTATAAATACAAGAGCAAGCCAGGGAGAAAGTGAAAGGGGTCATAATTAATCAGCCGAAGGGGTAACAGGACGAATGCGAGCAGCCCTCTCGGTAAAGCAGCAGGAGTGACAGGGACATGCTGATTCCCTCCTCCTGCAGCGAGGCACGCTGGGACGAGGGCCCAGATGGGGGCTGAGAGTTGCAGAGTTGGAGGTGATTTAATAAAGCGTAAAGCTGTGATTCATTCCACGAACGCTTGACAGCCCGCGTAGAGCATGAGCTGGCTGAGTACACAAGTTCTTCCAGTGACAAGGTGCTTAAATCTGAAACTCTTGCACTTTCCATCAAAAAAAAAATATGACTGTACACAACCAACACTTCCATCAGTTAAAAAAAAAAAAAAAGTTTACTTTGAATTTCCGGTGACTCTTTTCTTCTTTCTTTAAGGGGCAAGCGAGTACAAACCATGCATATAAAATATCTCCTGTTAGCTATTACGTTAGAAAACTCCTACATCACATTATGAAACTGGAGATTAAATGGATAGGTCTGTGAAAATGTACAGTGCAACTTATTATTCAACTTAACTATCTCGATAAAATTCATCACCTTTTACTGTGAAAGCGAGGAAAAAAAACCTGTGAATTCGAGACTCTTTTAAAACCGTCTCCAGCCTATGCCTCCACATGAGTCATTGGCAATGTCCTAGTCCTCGATGGAATTAAAAAAAAAAAAAACATGTTTTGAAGCCACAATTACTGTGTCTGCCATGGCAACATCAAATCAGCTTCAGCCTGGAAAAAAAAAACCAAAACCTTACCTTAAATTCCTGTAGCTGTTGCTTGATGACCTCCACTTCAGTTCCCACGACACCTTGTGCATTCAGGCCTTCCTCTGCCCGGTCCAGTAACCCCTGCAGTTCTGCAAGGCGGGTGTAAAACTCCTTCACTCGACCCTCGGCTTCTTCTATGAGTGCTAGGCGACCTTGACCACGCTCGGCTAGCTTGGCTGCCTGGCGACTCAGAGCCTCTGTCTCCCTCCTGAGGGCGAGGAGATCAGGGGAGCTACCCTCTCGTCTCAACATGGCTGTGCAGGCACCACCATGGCCTTCGAGCTCAGTCCGCAGGGAAGCCAGACGTCCCAGGAATCCTCTTATTGCGTCTGCCTGTGAGGCCAAGGAGTCCACATCTCGGCCGACGGGACTCAGGCTGTCCAGCTCGTCGTCTAAGTCGGCCAGGCGTGAGAAGACATCACGGACATGTGACTGAACTTCTCCCACACCCTGCAGACGTGACTCGAGGGAAGCGCAGCACTGCTCGATCTGTGTGATGGTAGCACGATTGAAATTATTTGTGATAATTAATCTCCACATTATGAACCTTTTATTATTAAGTATTTAAATTAAAAGTGCTAAACATTAACATGATTAATCACTTAATAAATATCCAAGCCACCATTATTAGTTGTTACACATTCCTTACCTTCTCAGTCACTTCTCCAAACTCCCTCTCTGTGTCTTGAGCCTGTTGCACCAGCTTCTGCCCTCCATCTTCATTGTGCCCTTTTGTCTGAGGCGCGTCCTGTGCCAGCCCCTTGGCCAGATCCCGCAGATATACCACTTGTGGCTGAAGAGAGCTGAGAATCTCCTGCTGGCTGCGCAGGCGCTCCAGACTCTTGTTACTGCATGCCTGAGGGCCCAAAGCCTCCTGCACCTCGAGCTGATGCTTTGTCGCCTCCAGCCTTCTCTCTACCGCCATTCTACCATCTTCAAACTCTTTCAGCCTGCTGTTCAGCTCCTCCAGCTGAGCCATGCGTCCATGTAACCTTTCAGAGAGGCCATCCAGCCTGCGGTTCAGCTGGGCTTTCTCATCCCTCACCTCCTCCTCTCCAGTCCGGCTCTGCTCCAGGAGCTGGTCAGCTGCCGAATTCAGAGCCTCCACTAGGGGCCGTCGGCGATCTAAGTCCAAGCCTAAATGCCTTGCTTTCTGCAGGGCTTCTTCGAGGGCAGCAGGCTCCAGAGAAGGTTGGATCTCCGCCTCTTTCTGCTCACACTCCTTCAGCCAGGGTTCCAGCTCATGCCGATGCTGCCTGTACTGTGTGGCACGGCCCAGTGTCTCTTTGATAAGTGCTTGCTTTTCTGTAAAGCGCTGGCTGACTTCTTCCCAGTCCTGGCGCAGTTTGTTGAGCCGAGCCTGTAGACCTGAGCGCTCATCTCCAGCAGGAAGTGATGCCAGGATAGATGCTCCCTCAGCCTGAATGAGCTCGTATGACCCTCTCTGTTGTGCCACACCCCGCTGGAGCTCTTCTTGTTGGGCAAGGAGGGCTTGGAGAACTTCAGGTTGGCAAGGTAGAGGGTCAGACATGCCGGGTGTACTTGAAGCAGTCTGGCCATCTAACCAAGCACGAAGCTCCTCAAACATTTGCTGGAACTGCTGTGTGCTTGAGAGAGCAGCTTGTAGCTGAGACAGGCCATCGGCTGGAGACAAGCAGAGAAAAGAAAACGTGTATCTATGAGTGATGCACAGATCTTGTATTTATATTGAAATATATTACTAATAAAGTTCAGTAATATATCAATTCATTATAAACACAGCTGGAAATGACGAATCTTAATTGTTTCTGCACGAATGCACAAAACACTATTCAGAATTAATTCATAAAAAAAAAAAGTACCAAATGTTTAATACTGTACATTATAAGCCCTATAAAGTTGTGCAGTCACATGAATTAGCATTAAATTATGGCTGAAAGTCAAAGATGCATACTTTTGTCATAAAGTTTAAAAACGAAGATTTTATCTCCTCCAAGTAATTTTTTCCGTTTCTTATAATTACATACATTCGACATATACATTCCCCATCTTTATCTGGGGCTGCCTCCTATTCCTACTAAGAACAGACACATCAGTGCCAACAAATCTTCAAACTACCCTCTCTCACCTGCTCTTTCCTCCAGGCTGTTAAGTGGTCCACTAACACTCTCTAGTCTCTTATTCAGCTCCTCTCTGAGGTAGGGCTCCACCACAATAGCGCTGAGTTCTGCACACAACTGCTCAGCCTGGACCAGTTGACCTCTCCTCTGCTCCAGCTCTGCACGGATCTCTCCTGTTTCCTTAAGCCTGTGGCGCAGGGCTTCAGGCTGGGCACTAAGTGAGGCCTGGCCGTCCAGCTTCTCAGCCAAATGGGACAAACTTTGAGAGAGCTCCTTGAGCAAAGCCTGGAAGCCTTCGCTGGTACCCTGAGCGCGCTCGATCTGATCCGAACGCCCAGACAGGCGAGATGTCAGGTCCTCCCACTGCTGGGTGATGGAGCCCAGCTCCTGCTTCACCTCAGCTATATCCTGGCTGTCCCCAGATTTCTGCTCTTCAACGGGTGACAGGATACCCTCTGCCGCCTGGGTCAGCTGGTCAAACTGTGCACGCCGTGTCTCAAATTCACGCAGCATAATCTGGGAGGGAAAGAGAGAGAAAATCATTCATATAAAAATGAGACTTAAGGAATTGTATGTTATTATTGCTATAGTATAAAGTCTATATAATTTTACCTAATTATATTATGCTGTATGATTTCTAACAAGCATACCAGGTCTGTTGGACAATGAAGTGTTGGACAACTATTTAATGCAGTACTATAGAGGTTTTACACGAACAAATAATTTATATCCTTAGTGTTGCTATATAAGGTCTTCTAAACAATTTTCCTTTCTAGACTGTCATTTCCTCACAGGAAAGCAAAGAAGTTAGAAAACAGGAAATTGTATAAACGGAAATCAGGAAAAATGTACAATTGAGTGCAAGGGTTTGCATACCCTTATATATGTATATGTATATATATATATATATAT
>JAOVVB010000030.1:8276417-8305595 GCA_028570985.1 Heterobranchus longifilis
GCAAAGAATTTTTGATTCGAGTAATAAATGGTGTTATGCTTTACATATGTTTTTCCAGAAGCAGTCAAATGTTCGTTAAAATATTCATAATTATATTAGATCAAATGTTTGTACTCGCCTTTCTGTGTTTTCCGTGTCCTTTTTTGTTTTGCATCATATAAAATGTGTAATATCTGCAACCTAATAATTCTTGAAATGCCCGATATAAGAGTCGAAGAAACTCATGGAAAAAAATACTCTTGAGCGACTGATGCCTGATGTTTTGTATTGTTTGCTTAATGCAGCGTGCACCAAATATAGCGGAAACATCTGCACTCAAATGTGCACCCTTGTATGTACCTGCACTTGTTGCTTCTGAGTGTTGAGCATCTTAGGGTCGATGCTCAGGGGCCCGAGCACACTCATCATCAGCTCCTTCTCCTGCAGCCAGGGGCCGAGCTGATTGGCTGCTGATGCAAAGTTGCCCAGTCTGTCAGCGCACGTCTCCAGTTCTGTCTGTCTCTGCGTTGCAGCCTGATTGGCTTTCTCCCATCGAGATTCTAAGAAAAGAAGCGATGGTACATGCGGTCGTGTGAAATGAACATATCACGATGCCTCTTGAAACCATAACAACTGAGGCTGGATGCACAGGTCGCCATAGCGACGCAAAGATTCTGGGAAACAGTGCAACCGTGAATAATCATTTTAGCAGCAAATACATGGTGTTGAGATTAAAAGGGATGCAAAACAATAACTTCTAATTTAGTCTGTTTATGCACCGGCATCACCGGAGCAGAAAGATGTATACATGCAATCCTGGCAGCAATACATGCTTGCCCTTAATACTTTTTTTGAGTCATAGAAGGCTCTAGTCTGACACCCGCATGTGGTTCCTATAAAGCATGAATTCTGCTTGTGAGAATAAGTTTAATGCTTTGAGTCACACAAGAAAAATAAAATATCACGGAGGACTAAAAAGCTGTTCCTGGAGCTCACTCTATTCTCCTGCCTCCTCCAGTTTCTCCAACCTACGCACCATACCAGGCTTTTGTTTGATTTACCAGAGAAGCTCTGAACCTTTTAGAAAAATAAATATATAAATAAATCTCCTACAAAATTATTTTTAGCATTAGTATTGAACAAATATGCACATAAGACACAGAATACTGTATATCTGGAGAACTTAAATGCAGTCCTGTTTAATGTTATAGCGATAGATTGATTTGACTGACCGATATCTTTTAGCTGTTGTTTCCAAGTCTCTACTTCGGGGGAGTCTGGGTTTTCTTTTATCAGTTGCTTTAGGGTCTTCTTCAGGTCCTCCACTTTACCAGAATGTTCTGCGAGCTCAGACAGCAAGGCCTGCATGGAGGTAGTTCATCAGATTAGATTATGAAACATCTGATTATGAAGTGACACCACACAGCTAGAAACACAGCTACGTCTTGAGCTGTGCTTTGGCTCACCTTGTTCTCCCGAGCCTGCTCACGAACTACCTCAGGACGTGAGGGCGAGGCAGCCTGTCCCTGTGCTAGGCTCTGTTCCCGTGGGCCGAGCCACTGGTGCAGAGACGCAGAGTCCTGCCTGGCTTTCTGGTACAGCTCCAGAGACGCCTGCTGTCTGCTCCGCCTCTGCTGAAGATCCCCACCGAGCTTCTCATACTTGCTGTTCACATCTGCCACCACCACCTGGATCTCAGTCAGGTCTAACAGGAAGGAAGGGGGGGGGAGGGTAGTTTTAAGATAAGATAAATGATGACTTTAGTAAATACAGCGTTGCCTGTTGAATGTGCTGGTTTATGGTGATGACATAAATTGTTCTACAGTTATATTTTATATTCTAAAAACAATCCAAACAGACACAGACAGAAGCTGAGACATGGCATGTCAAGTTTATGAAAGCACACTGACTGAGTGGTTATAATGATGGGTTGTTTTTTTTTCCAGCTGCAATCAGAGATGCATTTTGTTAGGTGTCATTTTTTTCTCCACACCACACACAAAAGTATTGTTCGAAAGTCTGACCACTGGAATTCACTTTAGCTAAAACCGAGTGCTGGGTTTTGGTGGCAAACAGGAGCTCAACAGAATCAATCTTGGGTCTATATGTGGTATGGTGATGATAGACCGGAGACGGAGCGACACAATGGAAGTCTGATGGCGTAGAATGGGATGTGGATGGAGACAACCTGGCCTGCACTGAGTACAGGGGGCTCACCTCTGCAGGTGTGAATGCCATTGAGACTGCTGGAGCCACCGGCACCATTGAGCGTGGGGACACCTGGGAGAGAGACACTCACTCAGACACTGGTGCCACACACATGCATGAACACTACAAACACGAAAGCTTTTGCACAGGCCAGTGTATAAGCTCACAAAGGTTAAACATGGAACAGGGTGCTAAAGCAGACATACACAAGTCTCACAACTGATATAGAGGATTTTTTTGGATGTGAATTAGTAATACATACCACTAACTAGAGATTAAGCTAGGATATAATCTAGTTTTCCAAAACTCCTTTTTTATACCTGTCAATTTCCAGTTTCTTACTTTTTAAACAGAGAAATAATGCCTGTCTAGTTGAGGATAAAATGTTGTCTATAAGACAGACATGATGGAAGACCCATCGCAGATATATATACATATATACTGTATATATATAAGGTGAAAGACCAAAAATCTGAATGCCAGTTTTACCAGTCTTGCTTCGTGGAGCGGTGATACTGATGATCAGACTCTCCAGCTCGGAGCTGCTCTTGTTTAGCTCCTGAACTCGATTGCCCTGGGACTCCCACTCACTCAGCAGGTCCTGAGAACAAACCATGGAACATTATAAAACTCAGAACGTTCACTTTCCAGAACACGACTTTCCGTTTTCTCTACTGCACACCCACCTTGAGCTGCTGCACTCTCCTCTGCAGGCCCTCTGTGTTAAGGTTGGGTTCTTTAGCGGGCAGTTGCTCCTGTGCCATCTGCAGCCACCTGAGGAGGGACCCGGAAAGCGAGCGGAACTCTGCCAGCTGCTGGTCACAGTTCTGGGTGGCGTTCAGTCTGTATACAGTTGAAAAGTAAAATCAGACAACTGAATTAAAGTACTGACTAGCCAATAGGAAAGTATTTGCTTAAGTTACTTGTCGAGTCTCCTTTCATTCCAAATGTCTTACAAGATTTTCTTTCTTTTTGCAAGATATGTTTTTCAAGACACATCAGCCAAACCACTGATTTAAAACCTTTCGATGAACTCATGCAGCTGGCTATGCTTCAGTACTCCCCTATTCTGCTATTACAGATTGGCTAGCATCACCAACATTACATTTAGTCATAGGAATTATAAAAAGGTCCCGTCTATCTTACGCTTAATAACACAGTGAAGGCATGATCATAATCCCACTTCTCATATACCAACTGCCATAGGACATGGTTATATATAAGGAACTTGAGTCTTCTCTGGCATTTCACACATGGAATCCTTGAGAAAAAACTTCTCTAATAGGTAATAATGTCCGGTTGGCAGAGTGTACACCTATTCACTGAAAACACATTAATCAAACAGGTTTTATTTTCACTCTGTGGTGACATTCTGCCGTGCTGGAATCTGGCTAGCGCCAATGCTGGTCTCCCAATGCGCAAACTTCTATACGTCTGTGATATTTGTTATACTCAAGAGGCATTTCTGATAGCATGGTTTGTTTGGGTTGACTTGTTCCCTCCTAGGAGAGACGGAAAAGTTTCTGCAGAGCAGTCAAGGTTTTTGACTGATTTATCCTATATCCTATAATCAGGTTATACTTTATCCGAATGGGAATGGTCTCAGTGAGTCTCCATCATGGGCTATAGCGTCTTACTGGTTGATTTAAGGAGAATGAAACTCATATAAAATACACTATATGCTACGACTGTATTTAACAGTAGCCACATTTCACCCCAGTTGAACATTTATGGGAGATTTTTGGGGAGAAGTGGTAGACACTGCTCTACGTGACGATCACTAAAAGTTACAGTAAGCTAAGGGATATATTTTTTAAAAAAAGGTGTTGGACATTACGTCAGTACAGTGGGCAGATGCTGTTCTGGGGGCTTTTTCCTCGTTTTTTTCCTTTTCATCCACCACACCATACCCTTGTCATATTGCATTAAGAGTTTAGTAGCGCCTTGTCTTTACCAGGCATGTGGAAACTACCTCCACCCCTACAGTGTGTCAATTTGTACATTTATAGATTACATCTGAAACTAGTGGATTTAACTTTTTTCGTCAGTTAACGAAGTTATATCGTGCAGCTTTAAGTGTATGTTTAAGTTCCTTGCCAAACTGATAACTTATGGACTAGCCTGTGCACCGAGTTAATGGAAAAACTGAAAGAATCTGAACTACAGAGTCCACATGAGATGATCCATGACCCACTCAGCGCCTTGAAGGAAAGGAAATTTATTGAGGCTCTGATTCGTGCGCAAAATAAATTGGCACTATTTCACCAAGGATGAATGGACTTCACCTGTATTTGACAAAATGAAATATGTGGTTCATTTCAAAACTAACAATAAAAGGCGGTTTTGTTCTAGCATCATACTTTCTTGAGTGCACTCTCACAGCAATCCTACAATACCTTTCCAGAGGACAGGTGTGTTTTTTTAAAAATGTATTTTATTTTAGTACCCAAAACTAACCTCTCATTGACGCCGGCTTCTAGTCGAGCAAACTCATCAGACACCTCTTTGGTTGAGTCCACAAGGCTGTGCACGTTGGCAAATAGCCTCGACTTGCTCAGTTCTGTACCAAGCTCCACAAATGACTTCAGCTGACTAGTTTCTTGGACAAGATCTGATTTTACTTCCTATAACCAAAGCATGAGAAGTTAATTAGAGACTTTACCCTTTAGAAGGTAACATTAGAGCCTATAAAGAATATCTAAATACAGCACCATGGCTGCTGTTTGTGGATGACTCCATTACCTCTATGGTGTGTTTATAATCCTCGACGCTGTGGTCCGGCAGGCCCCCGAGGCTCAAAACTCTCTCGCGGCTCTGGGTGAAGTCTCGAAGGTCCGAGCTCAGGCGCTCGAAGCCCTCCAGCTTGGGCAGAACTACCCGCAGTTCGGCTTCTCTTTCGGCCTGTTTGGTCTGGGCTGCGGTGTAGCGCTGACTCAGGTCCAGCAGTGCCCCCTGCAGACCAGAGACTGTTGATGCATCTGCCGATTTCAGGAGCTTGGACACGGAGTCACGAGTGGCCTCCACGCTGCCCTGTCGTGACAATAATTCTTGACGCAGTTTCTGAAAAAGACAAAGGATCAGGAAAAAGTAGTTATACATAACTTTGCTCTTGAGTTTCTCAAATTCGTGCACGTCATTAACACTAGATGCTTCATTAGGAGAAGTTATGAGGCAAGTAGGCAGGTTTATACTGGCTCACAGATGCCTACATCTTTCATTTTGATTTGAGTGTTGTATCATACAGTATATAGCCAATCTAGATACCTGATTTTGGGTGAGGGCCTCCTGTACTGCCTGGGCAGTAGGTTGGATTGGTCCAGGATCTAATGCCTGACCATCCAGCCAGGAAAGCAGTGCATTGAGTCCCTCCTGAACACTGACGGACTGAGCTACAGCAGTCTGGAGTTGCTCAGCTCTCTGAGACACAGACTCTGACAGCGTTCCAAACCGCTTCTCAAGTGCATCTGAAACGGATAATGTAACATAAGCAATAATATTTTAAAACTGCATATAATACATATATTGGATTAACAGAAAACAGATATGCAGTTACCTGTGGTGATGTTGATATCTGTTGTTTTGAGTTTGGGAGATTCCTGGGTGCTGGTGAGATCTTTCTCAGCTTTCTTTACCTTCTCCAATTGCACCGAGCGCTCGGCGAGCTCATCCTGCAGATGCTGAGTGAAAGAAAATGGAAAAAGAAATAAAATAAATAGAAGACAGACATAAAAGGCTTTAATTAGGTCTCACTGAATCAAGATAAATTTCCTCCATCAGGGAAGAGTAGACACCCTTACCTGTACAGTATTGAGTGTATTTTGTAGCGTCTGTGTATCTGACTGCTCTCCACTGGGTTTTAGTATGCTCTGGTTTTGTTCTTGAGCACTGAGCCAAGAATCGAGAGCTGTAGCCTCATCCTGGTACTGCTGGTACCGATCCAGTAGAGTGGACAAATGGGTACCGAGATCGACAGACTGCGAACAGCAGATAATAGATAATACATTACCTGATGCAGCTGCATAAAATGCCAACAATTCCGTTTACCCCCAAAAATATACAGACAGTCCCCAACTTTCAAACGTTCGAAAATTTCCACAGATACGAACGGACCGCGGTTCAATCCAGTTCAATTCCAGTTCAATCACATATGTGCATCAACAGTGCACATGCATTGTACAAAAAATTAACAATTATATACACTATTTTCAGTGCATAAGTGAATGTTTAAAATTTCCAAGGTCTGGTATATTGTATGTGTGTGTGTGTGTGTGTGCTAGAGAAATGAGTCGGCAAATCCTCAACAAAACAGAATTCACAGTCCAATACAGTGGAAAACAGCTCTGAGACAAAATGGCGTCTGGGATTCCCCTCACGATTTAAAGGCGCAGAGACAACACTGTTAGACAGATTTAGTCAAGTGGATATGTATGCTTTACATTGTATGTGTGTGTCAAAGGCGTCTAAGACTCACTTTGTCGGACTTAAGAACAAATCTGACTTACGAGCGTGCACCCGGCAACGAAACTCGTTCATAAGTTGGAGACTACTTGTACACTTTTTTATTTAATATCCCCGACGATATATAACCAAAAACATTCTGGATGATTTTAATTAGTAGATTTGTTTCCTGAAAAGATTACATCATTATGATGATAGAAACTTTTTCCCTACCTTGTTTTGTAGAGAACTGTAGCGTTGTTGTGCATCTTGTAGTTTATCACTGACAAGCTGCCTTGTATCCTGTAGTGCTGGCTCAATAGTGCCCGTCCTTTCCTGAGCGCCTTGTATCGAATCCAGAACCTTCTGTCCAGAAATCGATACAAACCGCAAATCTGCCTTGTGGCAGATCACGTCATCTGCCAGCTAGAAAACATTGACAAACAAGATGCCATCATTAATCATGCATGAAACTCTTGAGCAGAATACTGCTCAAACTGCACTCAATGATTACAAAATATTAAACATTTACCCATAATTAATACCTTTTTGTGCTCCTCCAGTCGGTCTTTTAGTCCCTGTGCATCAGCTTCCCCTTCTCTTAGGGAACACAGCCCTTTTTCACTCTGCTCTAGCCATGCTCCCAGGTTGCCATGTTCCTCCATGAACTTGGAGAGATCATCCTGAAGCGCTTCAGTTCGTCTTAATCTCTCCTGGCAGCTCTGTAAACGTTCTTGGTGCTGGCTCTGGAGGTGGTCTAGTCTGGCGCGCAGACGCTGCTTCTCCTCCGGGGGCACACTGGAGTCTGGCTGCTCCAGGAGAGAGCGTGTGGACTGGGCCACTTGGAGGAGGTGAGCCTGCTGAGCTTGTAACTGCTGCAATTCAGCCTGAAACGGTTAAGCCAAATAGGAATCAATTAACGTCGAAACCAGGATTCAGAATAACCACGTTTAAGTTTAGAGAGCTCGTATCTGACCTTAAGTAAGTCACCGTGTGAGTTCAGTGACCGTACTGGCACATGGGAATCTGGAACAGTTTCGTCAAACGACTTCACCTTAGAGGTGTCTAGTGATAATAACTCCTTAAGCAGCACGTCTATTTTTCCCTGAGTCTCCTGCAGCTGCTCCTCCGCTTTAGCCTTGCATATACAATAGGAAAAGAAAAAACTTTTTCAGAAAGCACTGGAAAAGGAAACTCAATGCTGATGTACAGTATTTCCTTGAGGTTTTTACCCTTTGTGTGTTTTGCTGGAGGGTTGTGCTGATGGTAGAGTCCAGCTGGGCTAGTGAGGACTGAGCCGTGTCTGTGAGGGTGTGGTATTGCTCTTTCATATGTGCCAGTGCTGCTTGGAGTTTAGCCCTTTCCTCTGGACTCAGATCCTCACCACGCTCAGCCAGGAACGCTTCCACTGACTGAATCGTCTCCATCATGCCGTCACCTTTGGCCTGAAGATCTTTCTGCACTTCCTGAAATTTACGGCATTTACATTAAGCTACACAGGTAATTTATATCCCTATATAAATATTTAACAATCATGCAGCTCACTTATTAAATCACCTTGAGCTCAGTGTGCTTTTGCTGAAGTACATTCACATCGTCTGAATCAGCTCCGGTTCTCTGACTGGCCAGCAGGCTCGCTGCCCCGGCCAACCACATACTGAGGCCTTCAAGCTTCTGTGAGCACTCCGCTTTCTGCTGCTGCACTGCCTAAAACCCAACAGAATTGTTTTTCCTCCTTGTTGCTCCTCGCACAAGAATTGAAACTACATTTATCAGCATCATTTGTGCTTCATCGTTTCTAACTATGTTAGGGTTCAAAGATTTTCACCTCTACCCATCATACAACTGATTAATCACAATTCATTCATCACACAAAACTATGCATTGTTTGAGCAAGATGTATCCATTCTGATCACACAGACAGACAGACAGACACATTTTTCACAAGGTCAGTCAAGCAGCAAAAGTGATTTTGGTTTATCGCAACGACATTTCATCAGTCGGTTATTTTCCTTTGCTTTAAAACCAACAGCGAGTAAAAATTCTTGTTATTATAAAATGGCTGATTTCATTCTCTAGCCTTTTCAAGTTGGCATAAGCGTTTGTCCTCTGTGGCAATCTGTAACAGCAAGGCAGACAGGTTAAAACATATATGTTATATCAACACGCATGCACAAAGCAACAAAATATCTAGCGTGAGTGGTAGAATAAGCCATAAAAAGCATGATGGAGCCTAGCAGTATTATATAATTGTAAAACTGGTGCCTTAAATTAATTTCTGTTGCTTAGCGGATGAAAAAGCATCAGATTTGTATTATAGATTACAATCATTATATCGGTTATGCAGCTATAACCTAAGTGTTAATTAAAATAAATCCAAAGTAAAATCCTGTTTCTGTTATTGCGGCTGTAAAAGCAGAAGCATTCAACCAGGTATTTCCAAACCTCTCTCTCCCTAGCGGTCTGCCTCTCTTTCTCTCTCTCTCTTTCGTCCTGTTCCCGCTCTCGTTCCTTCTGCACTTGCTCCTCTTCCCTGACTCGTTGCACAGAGAGGGCCTCGGCCCTGGCGTGGGTGCGGCCCGTGGCCTGGTGAAAGGCACTCTGAAGCTGCTGAAGTTGTCTCAGCAGATGCCTGCTTTGCTCAGGTGCCAGATCCTGCGCACGCTCCGAGATAAACACCTGGATGTCAAAAGCCACAGCGTTTACATCACTGGACCGAGCTGTGAGACACTCCTGCAGATCCTGAAACAGAAATGCAAATGTGATATAAAATGTTATGTGGAATAAAACATGAGAGCGGGAAAGTGTATAATCAAACCAATTTTTTCAATCATTTTTTTTACAACAATAAATGTATTCTGTACATTTTATCGATTTGGTCAAAGGGACCCATTATACAAAATACACTTTTTAGTCATTTTAGCCATTCAGATGGGTATATACTGTACAAGAAGCATAAAAAAAACAAAAACAAAACCCTACAATTTTTGTCTTGGCTGGGGCTTAAACAAGCCTTTTTCCCTAATGTGACCTCACATAAGATGATACCCTCAGCTCCATCCAGCTGTGCTTAGCTCTCCTGTTGTCTGGTGGAACAGGCTTGAAACAACATGTTTTGAAATAGTCGGAATTTGAGGCATTTCCCAAGACAGTTTTGGGAAGCTCTGAGAATTATGTTAACTTGTTAAAGGAATAATATAATATTCGATCGATGATGTTACCCTTTACATTAGAGCAATTCTTCAACAGCTTAGTTTTACTCGATCATTCTATATACTGCTACTGTACAGGATAGTGCAAAGGGTCAAGAGAGCCCTGAAGCCTATCCCCTAGGAGACTTGGGGTACTACATTCCACCACAATCACTCGCACACTGCAGGTAACTGGAAATAGAAATACCAATTAGCTTTGACTGCATGTCTTGTGGGAGTTAACCAGACTACCCAAAGGAAAACATATTAAGCACTTGCAGTACAAGCAGACTCCGTGCTTTCCACGCAGATCCATGCTCGAACGTAGGAATCGAACCCTCGAGCCTGTGGTTTGTCCTAAAGAAGATCCTTTTTTGGAAGACTTAAAAAGTACAGACTTGCCCCTGCCCGTTACAAACTCTGATACTGTACACTCCTTTAAAAAATGGAAACTTTCCCTTAATATCAACAATAAAAAATTTTAAAACTATTTTATGTGAAGCATCCACCATATAATCCTTGTGACAGTTCTTACTCTAGACACCAACATACCCGACAACTGAATATTAGAACAGGCACATTCACATAAACCTGTGATTTGTCTTCTAGCTGTAACTAGTGATAAAGAAATTTCATCAAAACCTTCTAACTAATCAGAACACAGTTCAAAGTTCAACAAAGTTCGTGAGTGATACCTTGACTTGTTGTTGTTTTTGATTGAGCCACATTAATGTTCTTCTGTCATTCTCTTTAATCTTTCCATCCTCAGATGGAGCCGCTTCCTGCGCCATCTGAGCTTCTGTTGCATTAAGCCAGTCAAGAAGACGGTCCACTCGTCCAGTCAGAGACTCCAACTCACTACTTACTGCCTCCTACCAGGAAGTAGAAAGCATTTTTGCAGGTTCAGTGACTGTTGACATTCTGGTGTACTTTAAAACTATAACTCATACTGTATCTGATATTTCCATCTTACCCTCTGTGCATCACGATGTGATTGCATCCCTTGCAGAGCACTCTCAGCAAGATTTCTTGCAGCGTTAAATGTACGGGACAAACTCCGCTGGTCCTTCTCCAGGGCCATGACTAATTGGGGTGGGATATCGTCACTGTGAGACTCCACGAGTTGCTTGGCTGCTTCAACCTCTTTGTTTACTCGGGGCTTCAAATCAGTGAGCTCTAGAGCAAGAGACTGGTTTTGGAGGAAAGGAATGTAATTAACACAAAATTATTGATCGCTTTAGCATATTTTCTTTAATTCTGCATGAAAAAGGTTTCTAAGAAAAAGGTTCTTAGAAACCCCCTTTAAAAAAACTCCCAGCATGAAATGGAAAAATGCAGAGTCGCACTGGTGTGTGTGATTAATAAATCACCCATGCTTGTTTTCAGGATTTTAGGTTAAAAATCAAAGCTTTCAAGGAACATCCATATAACAAAACCTCTCAAACAGTACTGTGCAAAAGTCTTGAGCCACCCATCATTTCCTAATATTAAATTTATTTAAATGATATACATGTAAATTAAATAAAAGAAATGAGAAACATTCTATCGGTTGTTTATGTAACAATCTCAGCAGCAACCTCATTTCCCCTCTCGTCTGTTTCAACCACTCAGCATTCAGCATCGCCAGTATACCCGATCATCCGTCAGCATCTACACCCATTTCTTACTGGTTCATGCCTTAAAGTTATATGGATTTTTTATGCTTGAATGATTCATAGGTCACTGTGAATTCTCTGAAACTGCTCAGCTACAAGAAACGGACTGAAAATGAGAGACAAAAACTTGCCAAAGTGAAAGCCAAAAAAAAATCCTTCAGAGAACTATTTCTGAAGACTACATTAAAAATACAAGAAAGGCTCTTTGGAAGCAAAATGTAAAGAAATAAGGGGTGGCTCAAAACCTTACTGTACACTACTGTATATGCACTGACTTTTGAGTGCAATGAGTTTAACAGGCCAGGGATGTTGATTAATATTAAAGATTCCTGATTCATTTATCATGTCCCTGTCCAATAATCTGTGTTAACGAAATCAAAAGAAATTCTTAAGAAACCCCTTTTCTCAGAATATAGTAAGAATATTTTAGCAGTGCTCACCTCTGTCTGTTTAATGATGTCATCAAGTGTAGCAAGACTCTTCCCCATGGACTGCTGCTGCTGTTGCTTAAGACGGACTTCAATGTGTCTCACCATGGAGAGCAGTGCTACAATTTGTTGATCATGTTCTAGGCATTCTTGACGGATCAAAGAGGACTAAAAAGATTTTAAATGAATGAATTAGAAAAGAAAAGTTGAGAGCAAAAACAGGAAATTTCCAAATTATTTGAGAACGCATATAAACACAGCATCTTACCTTGCCTGTCTGTGGGGTTGTCCTCGGTTCTTTGCTTAGGTCTTCAGCCCGTTTTACATCCTGATATTCTTCAAAGTCCTCCTCTTCCCAGCACTCTGTAGTGTCCGACTCGGGGACCTCTTCTAAATTAGACTGTTTTGACTCTGAAGACTCTTCAGACTGGATAGAGGATGCATCTTTGAATTCATTGTCAGTATACGAGTATTCCTTAGACATAGCTTGCAGTGGCACCTTGCTGTGTGTATCCTTCAGCTCTGTTTCAAAAGTTTGTACACATGTATCAGTCTGTGGTACTGCCTCTGAACTGTTACCTAAAGTTACAGCAGGCACAGATTTCTGGTGGTCTTTGTCTTCCTCAGTAAAAGTAATATGTGGCTCCTTGGGGACA
Source organism: Heterobranchus longifilis (assembly GCA_028570985.1). NCBI lineage: Eukaryota > Metazoa > Chordata > Actinopteri > Siluriformes > Clariidae > Heterobranchus > Heterobranchus longifilis. The sequence goes on from JAOVVB010000030.1 coordinate 8,288,972, forward strand.
GCAGAGTCTCCTAGCGTTTCGCTTTTGAAAGTTTCACTTTCTTTTGTTCTTGTCTCACAAACTTTCCTGTCTAAACCAATAGTGGGCTTCAATATTTGCTTTCTGGGGTCCAAGACAAAATCTGAGCTCGCAGTACGACTGATGTCCTGCTTTTTGTAAACGTTATCCTTAGTCTGGTCTGTCTCACCGAAATGAGTTTGTGTAGAGTCTGTTGCAGTTAAAACATCTCCTGGCAGCAGGTTTTTATTTTTGTCTATCTGCTTTGTCTGATGTATTGCATCAATATCGAGTGCAGCGCTTTCCTCCTCGATCTTGGCCTTCTCCTGAGCTGTCACATGCCGTTCTTTAGCTGACCCTTGGCGCAATGCTTCTAATTCTTCAGCGGCCTGTTTCTCACTGACACCCCTCTCAAAGACTTTCCTAAGAATGCTTTCTTTGGCTTTCAACAGGAGTGCTTCTTTCTCCAGCTGTGCCTGGTTAGGTTTCTGAGATTGTTCCAGTCCACCTCTTTTTACTGCACTGACTGTCTGACTTTGAGATGGGACGTCAACTGGGGATCTTTGCACTGGCTCAACAACTTTGCTCTCCTCGGATTCCTTATCAGTATTTACCATCTTGGTCTTTTTGTTTTTTCTTTTCTTCTTCCTCTTTTTGTCTGACTGATCTGAAACTCGATCCTCAGCAAGATCTATTTCATGGTCCGCCGGTGTTTCTGATATTTCATTTATGACTGCGGATTGCATTTGACTCTGTAATTCACCTTTTGTGTTTCTGTCAGCATCCACCAAGCTAGCTGGGTCATGTTCTGATGGTTCAGCGCCCAGGATTACATTTTCCACATGCTGTCTCTCTTGCATCACTTCTACACTCTTCACAGACTCTATTCTCTGGTGTAGACTTTCTGGAATAGACTCAATGCTATCACTTGTATCTGATTGTCCTGACATCTCTGCTTTGACAAGTCTCTCTATTTTCACATCTTCAGCAATTAATTTTTGATCCATATCAACATATTCTTTCTTAATTCTGTTCTCCACTTCTCCACTCCAAAAACCCTCTGTTTTCTTTGATGCTTTTATAATTTCCAAATCTCTAAAGGTTGTATCTTTGATTACATCAGTGGCTACAACATTTTCAAACTTCTTTGTGCCCTCTGTAGGTGAAGTTAGGCTCATACATGGAGATTTCTGAACTTCCAAATTAATTTTAACCTCTTTTTGTTCTTCCACATGTTCTTGATCACCATTGTCTTGTCTAGACATGCCTTCTGTATCTCTGACACCTTTAACATCTTTCAAATCTCCTTTGGTCTCTCCGTTTATATTCTTGTCTATAGATTCCTGTCCAGTGACTACACTGTCCTTGCCAAACTTGGTTTCCATGCCTTCGACAGGTGAAATCACATCCATATACATAGGCTTTAAAACAACTTCATCCTTCTTGACCTCCATGAGTTCCTTAACATCCACAACACATTTCGGCTCGATGCCAATCATGTATGTCATGGATTTGTCCTCAATATCCTCCTCAAGAGAAACCTCGGTTACATCTTTTATAACGTCCAAATCTGCTTTCACCTTTCTCTCCACTGACGCATCTTCAGGTTTCTGGTTAGTCTCTACAACTTCCTTTCCAAATTCATTCTCAGGACTTTCTATACTTGAAGTCACACTCCTACATGGAGGAACCTCCAAATCCACCTTCACATCTTCAGCAAGTTTTTGATCAACAACTTCTTTTCTAAACTTGTCCTCAGTGACCTCTACAAGAGTAACTTCTTTAGCCTCCAAATCTCTTTTGAGCCCTTTCTTAACGTACGTAGTTTCTGATTTTTGAACTGTTATGGCATCTATTTTAAATTTGCTGTCAGTCATCTCTACAGGTGATGTAACACTCAAATCAATTTCAGCTTCTTTTTTCATGTCCACATCGATATATTTTTGATCAGTGACTACAGCTTCAGTTCCATATTTGGACTCTGTGACCTCTTTGACTACAGAATATGTTTGATCAATGGAAATATCAGATTTTACTGTCTTAGTCTCAGCACCAGATACAGAATGAGCTCTATTTGCATCACAGGTTTCTGAACAGTGCTCAGGTGTTTGAACAATGCTTTCCTCTATCACGCTGCAGCCATTAGCATCCTCTGTAGGTGTAGCCACAATAACTTCATCTACATCTACTATGAGCTTTCTTCGTTCAATATTTACAACTTCACTTCCAAGCTGTTTTGCAATGGTGTCTACAGATGATGATGATGATGATGCAATGACCACTGGAGATCTCATTTCAATCACCATCCCATCCTGTTGGTCAGCTGTCTCACTGGGTTTACCAGATTTTTCATCCGAGTAAATTTTTATTCCATTTTTGTCCTCAGTACCCTGGAACTGAGTTGTCACACTTGCATCTAGTAATTCTACCTCTGATCGTTTCTCAGTTTCTGGACATATTTTGGTTTGCTTTTTATGTTTTCCTTTTCCTCTCTTTTTTCCAGGCATCTTCTGTCCATCAGTAAGTGTTGATACAGGTGTGTCATGTCTATCGTCAGTGCTCTCTTCACTTTTAAAGATTGTCTTTGTATCACACACTGAATGCAGTTCTGCTGCCTTGGGAATTTCTTGGATAGATGGAAGTTGCCCATCATACAGCTCATGTGTGGGTTCTTGTACAACGCTGAAGTAATTCTTTTCATAGTTTCCCAGGTTCATGTCTATTTTAGTGTCTAATTCAATTGTTGGCTGTATTTGAACATCTGGCTTGGTGGTTTGGAGAACAATGTCATGGCTTTTTCCAGCTTCAGAGTAAATTGTCGATATTTGTGAAACTGGAACAGGTTTGTCTCTTGATTCTTCCTGGGTTCCCATAGTTTTATGTTGTACAGGACTACTTTCTGCAATAGCCTCCTGTAGCCTTACTTCTGGTTTTACAGTAAACTGACTTGAACCCTCAAATGAGACAATATCATCTTTTCCAACTCCACTTGATGCAACATCCACATGGATTTCTTCCACCAATTCAGATGATGGAAAACGTTGAAGCAGTTGCAGCGGTTCATCTGAAATGGCCTCCAATTTATTTTTATAATGATCTGTAGATCTGATGTTGGCAAAATGCAATGTGTTCTCTTCTATGTTTTTACAGCTTCTTACTGTAGGACTGTCTTGATATGAAACACTTTGGAACGCAAGAGGATCCACAAGTCCAACGTAATCACAAAGTTCTGAAGCCATATCTTTCGAGATTAGCCCATCCTGGACAGCCTCCGTAAGACTTGACACCCTCTGACCACTGACGGGGCTAACCAAGCCACCTTTTAAAAATTGATTTTTAGCAATAACCATGGCAACATCTTTTGGAACAATGCTTTTGTCAACAGCATCCATAAGAGACAGCTTTTCCCCATTTGAAATATCGATGATGCCTCCAGAATCTGCCTGACTCTGTAATAATCTGAGTGCAGGAATGGGATCAACGTGACCAGCCTTCATTGCTTCTTGTACAGTCATCAGGTAATTTTCTTTGTTTGGAATGCCTCGAAATGGTCTTACTTCAAGGAATCGCCAACCTGTCTCAATGTCAATCGTTCCTTGTTTGGTTAGCTCTGAATATGGTACAACACGAGCATTTTGAGGATCCAAAACACCACTTTTTACAACTGGAGACTCCATAGCTTCATTTGCAGTGCCTTGATCAATCACACTACAGGAAACAGCTTTGGTCAATGAAAGGTTGCTCTTTGAAGCACTATCATAAATGAAGCCTACAGCTGCCTGAAGAGAAGCAGCATTTGGATCTGAACTAAACTGGTTTTGTCTTGACTTCTCAAACTGTTCGAGTTTTAGAGCAAGTGAACTGTCAATTAGGCCTTGATGTACTGCATCCATAACATTGAGGCAAACTCCAGACTCATGGTGCATAATTCCACCTTCAGCTACCTGTTGCAATAGGATCTGCTCTGCTTCTTCTTGACCAATAAGGCCTTTCTGAAGAGCTTGTTGAATTGGTACAGGCTGCTTTGTTTCGGGATCTATTATTCCATTCATCTGTAGTTGCAGTTTCAACTTTTTTTGTACTACATCTGGATCAGAACTCTTTCCATGATATGACTTCTCCAATAAAAGCAGATCATCTTTTTGCTCTTCCTCTATTAGCCCAAGCTTGGCTGCAAGGTTAACTGAAACTTTTTTGCCTTTTTCAAGATCAACAACTCCGCCAGACACGATCTGGCCCTCAAGAAGGCGAGATGCTGTATCTGTATCTAAAAGTCCTTCTTTAGCAGCTTCCCGTAGTGAGCATATTCGACCATGCTCTACATCAAACACACCAGCCAGGGATTTTTCTGACTGGAAAACCTTGGTCATTAAATTTTTATCCAAAAGACCTTTCTGTATAACATCTTCAAGGCTCAGTGGTTGACAGCTATGCATATCCAGGAAACCACCAAAAAGCTCTGCTTTAGACATTACTTTCAAAGCAGCATGAGCTGGGAGCAGATTCTCGTATACAGCCTTATTAAGGAGCAACTTCTGGGTTCCAGCAGTCAAAAGACCCCCCTGCAGCAACTCCTTTGACATGCGATCAAGTTCAGCATTTTCAGAAATGTCCACAGATGTGATCTTTTGGATTTTTAATAAATCTGCATTTTCCATATCTTTGTTGTTATCTGTTTGAGCTAAGATTTGTTCACTTACATCGGACACTTCAATTTCACTAACTTGCATACCTTCTGTGGCATTTTTGTGAAGCTGATCAGGTTGACTTGCTTCTACAGTATCTTTAGTTGTGGTTCCAACAGCAGTGAGTGCTCTCTTTGTGTCTAACAACTTATTTAAAGATGGTGCACATTCTACTTTATTTTCATCACGCGTATTCTTATGCGACGCTGAGTTAGGCATCTCAAACTCAAGCCAAGAGCCTGTCAGTTCTGTCAGTTCCAGAAATGATTCTCCCTTACTTCTGTTTTCCACTTCTGGGCTCAGTGATTGAAATGTGGCATCACTAGACAAAATGTCCTTCTCTTTTACAAACAAGGGTGATGTCTCAAGTTCTTTCTCTGATACAGTGGAGTCTGTGCCCAAGTACTTTACTAAAGTTCTGTCAGGGTGTTCGCCTGCAACTGTTTGCGCAAAATTCTTATGTGTGGTCTTCTGAATATTTTCTGTTTGATCTGTTCCATCCTCTTCTAAAACAATGTGCTTTTCTTGGACATCCTCTCTAGGGATATTAAAAGTTGAGCTTTTCTTTAGATTTTCCTGAGGAATTTCAATATTTTCTTGTTTTGTTTCACTTAATGACCTCATAAACTTGGGTTCTCCTGCTGCCTCTCTGTCAGAGGGCTCTTTCAGCTGTGGTTTATGCCTGTTTTGATCTTTTGTTGTTCCAATTACATTAATGAGCTCCATCAGTTCAGGTTCCAGCAGGACCAGACGCTCTCCTGAGTGTGCATTTATATAACTGTTTGTCATAAGGTAAGAGAGGAGATGGTGGAGAGCTTGCTCCTGGGGCCTGGATGCCTCCAAAAAGGAAGCATCAAGTTGAAGGTGTGGGAGTGAGGCAGGGGCTGAGTAGGACAGTGGTGATGAGAAGGAAGAACCCCAGCGCTGAATGCACCCTGTTTGATTTACGGCAGGCAGAATGTCAGGAATCTTGGTCTGCTGAAGAACCTCGGCTGCTTCTGATGCTAAAACATCCTCAGCATGTCCCAGAGGAATCAGCTGACCACTTTCTGGGGAGTAAATTGCACCAATAGAATGTCGCTTGTTTAGGATTTTCCGAGCTAGGTCACCTGAAATTACACCCTGCTGAAGAGCTTCAGTGACAGGAAGCAGCTCCCCTGACTCTGGCCATAAGATGCCGGTAAAAGCCCAGAGAGATTCCAAAACCCTTAAGGCCATGCGAGGAGACAGAAGGTTTCTTTGGATCGCTTCATCTAATTCCAAGCGTTCTCCACTGACTGGGTCAACAAGTCCACCCGATTGTAACTGGTGACTCAGCAGGGAACAGGCCAGGTCCTGGTCCATAAGGCCATGCCTCACAGCTTCATCCACTGTCAGTCGGTGACCAGTGCGAGGATCGGTGATGCCACCTGCAAACAGCTGAGCCTCCAGGATTCTAATAGTGACTTGCCGGTCAATCAGACCCTCTTGGACTGCCCGGAAAATGCCTACCTTTATACCAGATCGTAAGCAGATTGTTCCCCTTGGCTGCTGATTGACAGGCAGTAGACGCAGACCAGTCTCCTGATTCAAAATACATCGCTGATAAAACTCAGACAGACTAAGTTTTTCTGCTGTATTAGGATCAATAAGTTCTTGTCTATCAAAACGATCTTGTAACTTATTGTAAACCTTCGCAGAGATGAGACCTTTGTCTTTAGCAGTTTCAAGACTAAGGATTTCATCTCTGGTGTCGTCCCAAAAGCCTCCTGTGCTCACCTGCAGCTCCAAGATACGAAACCCAATTTGTTCGGTTATGTAGCCTGCTTCAATAGCAGCAGCAACTGGTATCATGTGGCTCTTTGTGAATTGTGAACCTTGGACAAGATGGAGGGCAGCTTCTATTCCCGATAGTGACTGGTGGATACGGCGGTCGATCAGACCAGAGGTGAAACTTTCTTCTAAAGAAAGAACCTGAGCGGAATCAGGATGCAATAGACCACCCCTAACAAGCTGTGCCTCCAGCAGCACATAGCACGTGTCTTGGTCAATAAGTCCTCTCTGTGCTGCCTGGAAAACTGGGAAGGTTTCCACAGTACCAAGATCAATTACTCCAGCGATGGTCTCTCGTCCCTGGAAAAGGAGATATACTGTTTAAGTATGATTATATTACAAAACTAGGTTTAATAATATTTATTTTTTAAATTAAAACTTTTCTAAAAGTAAAGGGTTTAGAAAAGACCCACACACCAAGCATGCAAATGTAATACAAAATGGTATTCAGTACTAGTTAACTAAAATATGATTCAATTAATGGCAATTTTGCCTAGCTGGACTGAAAAAAAGCAAATAGGAAACATCAAGATTTGTTTTACAGCAACAATGCAGAAACATACTCAAGCAAAAACAAGATAACTACTGTGCAAATTTACAATAGTTTTCTTTAAAGTACAGCAAAAAGAGTGAAGAGAAAAAAAGCAGCTGAGAACTAAGCCAACGATAAGAGAGAAAGCAAGCACTACTTACCGTATGGAGGGGGTCCATACACGCACACAAACAGATAGGCCGACGGCTCGGCAGTTTGAGGTGCAACAAGGTGAGAAGCTGGATGTTAGCGTTCTGCATGCCACACTCCATCTGCCTGAGACACTGCCAGCACTGACTATCTACTACCTGAACTTCCGATCTTATACTACCGTCCTATCAATTAATCCCCAAGATAATCTGGTTCATTATGGGGCCTGGATAGAATTTCTTGATCATTAGCTTAGTAAGGTATTTGATTCGGTATTTGACAGTAAACAGTAAATGTGGTTGCTATAAGAAATTTCTATGAAAAAGAAATGATGACTGAAACTTGTCTTTAAACATTTTCTAATCTGACTCAGATATTTTCTGGCAGCTGTTAGTGATTTTAAAGCAAAATGCTGATTAAGTCACACAATATTACTGTTTTTAAAGACACAGACAAAGGCAATATTGCATACACACACACATACATACAAACACACACACATAAATGCTTTGTGATCTGGACACATCATGCTCAAACAGACGGAAGTAAGCGTAGCTGGCCTTTACGTTATTCCCTATAAAATGTCTGATATTTAGGTAAGCATTGGTAATTATAAACTTATACCTATTTACACCATATTTCATTAACTCACTCTTTTGGACACGCACACACAAGCAGACAAAAAAAACATCACTGCATACTGTACACACATAAAATTATGTAATATACAGAATGTAATATTTGCAGCTAAAGATGAATGTCTAAAATGTATATGTGTACCTATGACTTTCACGATGACAATGTTCACATCTATAATGCAAAAATAATCATGAATAATTATGTTGTGCAATGGAAACTACAGTAGATAAGAACTATGGGAATGAACTTTGAAGATGTCTGTGTAAAACTATCAAACTATTCATTGCTACTTCTTTAAAACTCATGGCCAGTAAGTAGCAATAAGCAGATGTTTGATGGAGATGATGAAGATGATGATGATGATGATGATGATGATGATTACAAGCATGTTGTGAATTATATGTTAGGGTTTCACTCCATGCTATTAAAAACTGTTATGTTGAAGCAAACCTGTGAGATTCATGGAGGTGGTGATGGATGTCAAAAACACAAGTGAAAAGCAACACACGGACATGCAGCACATGTACTGTAGCACTCGCACAGTCTCGCACACGTAGCACTCGCACAGTCTCGCACACGTAGCACTCGCACAGTCTCGCACACGTAGCACTCGCACAGTCTCGCACACGACGCTCCATAATTTCCTTCAAATAGTTTTAACTCATCGTAGGACAACCATTTAAAGCAATGCATCGTAAGCACTGTTTCAACGCAAGCGTTCGCATTTGGCTTTTAGAGCTCTCTCACTCAGGCAGAGTGGAACAGTTATAACGCCTTAACCCTTTAAGTCTACCTTTCGTTTCTCCTCTTTGGCCAGCTGCTGTTCGAGCTGTTGAAGCTGAGATGCGGAGTGGTCGCACAGCTCACTGTAGGTGGATTTCAGCTCATCCAGCTGTGATGTAACTTGAGCACGCTCTTCAGGGGACAATCTGCACAATTCAGGTCAGGCAATTTAGGAAGTCAGATGATTAAGTAAGTCAGTAAGTATAAAAATTTTTTTTTTAAAAGTGTGTTTGCGTGAACATGTTTTAGAACAGCAGCCTTTGGTTTTAACTACAATGTGGCTGCATGTTTTATTCTAAATAACCAGGTCACATATGACTCCACAGTAGTTTCGTCTCCTGTTCCAGTCTGGTTCTGTGCAGAAAAGGGCCACGTAATGTCACGTGTATACTGCAAGTTTATACCTAAGAATTGCTACGGTGACCATAAACAAGGTATTCTGCTCATTTTATGACTCTTATTCAAAATAACCTCTTAGTGAACATGACTTTTAGGCATATCATCTCAGAAACTTTTCCCTATCACCATGTTCTCCATCTTGTTCAATAAGGATTTAAATCTACAATTTTCTTAACAGGTGCTTTGCGACACTATTATTTAACCTGACACCTGCTTTAAAAATGTTCCTTTACCATAATACGTGCTGTATACGTATGTAAGGGTACTGCACTCACTTGCTGGCTTGTTTGGAATGGAGGAAGACTTCTGTGCTTCTGATTGCTTCAGCAACTTCTTCTTTTTTTGAGGCTAACTGCTCACTGATTGCCTGAATAAGAGAAAGCTAAATCAAAATCTATAAAACCGTACCATTAAAATCACAGTGTGTCAACGCTAGGGTTAACCCAGGTTAAATCTCTTCATACCTGCTGTGCAGCAAGCGATGTCTGAGCTGGTCCAGCAGCTCTCTCCTGAAGGCCCTTAACCCAACCGAGCAGATCTGAGACCTGACCCACTCTGGCTTGTCTCTCCTCCTCAACTTGTTTCTGCAAGATCAGAGCAAACATTGCATTCCAAAAAGTATAAATACCTTAGAAAAACAAAGTGACACCTTGTCTAGCTTTAGGTCGGACCTCTTCTTCCTCAAGTCTCCGCAGAGCATCACTGATGTACTTGACATGTTGTGTTGTCAGCGTCACCAGAGCTGTGTACCGGGTGCGAAGATCCATAAACTGAAGGAACAAAAAAAAAAAAAAAACAAAAAGGTTTGGATAAATCCACTGCTTGTGGGCCAGATTAGAAATGTGAGAACTACCGTCTATAAATATTCAATAAGAATAATATCGTTGGGGCAGTTCAAGATTCAAGATTCCATACTGTCACTTTGTGAGCATAGCAAAATTAAAGCAATCCATGTAGTGCAACTCAGATTATAACTTCACTTACAATTTGTTTTAGTGCAGGCTAAACAATAATAACAAATTAAATAAAAATTCTCTTACAGTGAAAAATGTAAGAAAATTGAAGCATCTACCCTTTCAGATTATGATTATTAACATCGTGAATGTTAACTGATAAATAAAATACTATAAAACAATCTTGTAAATAATATTACTTTGACAACACACAGTTGATTTTATATATACATAACCGACGCCAGAACCACAGGGCTTTGCGCTCAGTTATAAACCATTACATCGCTTGAATTCACAAATTCCATAAACTAATCCCATCCCTTTTATCCTCTCGTACCTCTTGTGTTATGGCGTCTGATGAAGAATGCATCCTCCTCCTTTTCACTGGAGACTTCTGAGTCGATTCCACAAAGGCTCTAAATGTCATCAGCTGCAGTTCATAGTCCTGATGGAAAACAGGGAGGCACACTACACTGTCAGACAAATGTTATTTGCATATATTTTGATAAAAAAAAATTTTTTTTAATCCCGGGGTGCTGCCAAAACAAGCCGAGTCTACAGTAGCCCAGTCGGGTCAATCTGTTCTAAAAGAGTTCTTACTTTGACAGCAGTGCAATAGTGTTTAGAGTAGGTCTGGCACTCATCCAGTTTTCCTTGGTTCTGTTCAATCTCAGCCACTAAAGCCTGTGGGGGTACACAGAGCATCAGGTCTTGATGAAATGCATTCCAGTTAAAAACCACTTCTCAGGGATGAAATACATTCAAGTTAAAAACCACCTCCCAGGGCTGTAACCCACCGTCTGCTGGGCGAGCTGCTCAGACAGGGCTTTACTGTCAGTCTGCTTGGGTTGAGTGTTCTCCTGTTTCTCGGTGGTCTCTTCGATCCAACGTATAAGACCAGAGTGACCATCCCTATACTGCTGGAGCACTGAGCCAATCATCTCCAGATCAGTTTGCCTACAGGAAAGACATTTATTTTTATTTATTATTGGGGCTAAACAAACTCATCCACATCCCATTACGCCAGCAATCCCTGAGAGCTCACCGTGTCTCCATTTGCCTGCATACGCCATTCCATCTCTCGGTGAGTTGCTGAGCTTTCTCCTGATAGCGCTCCAGCTCAGGACTGCGCTCAGAGTGCAGCTGATGGAGCTGGGTGCCCGCTTCGCGTGCCCGCTGCACCTCCGAGCTCAGGGACTGGAAGATGTGGTCCTGCTCCTTCACGTCTGAATTCCATTTCTGAAAAAGTAAGTGAACGGTAGGAAATAGTTAGAGACACTGTAGACAACCGACTTCCTAAAAGACTCAAAAACAATTATAAGTCCAACTAAAACTAACTCACTGACCAATAAGGATTCCAGGACCAATCACCAATTTATTAATAATCCTTGATAATTAAAAAAAAAAAAGAAAAAGAAAAAAGAGGTCCCATTTAGCAAACTGGAATCTAATATCTAGATTATTTGCGAATCATTTTCGGAATACTGCAGGAACACACTGTTTCGGAATACAGCAGGAAATTTATGCTGTCAGATTTATTGATATACAGGACATCAATACAAAGGAGATCCCTGAACTAAGACAAACAAATCCAGCCAATAAATTTACAGAAAAGTAAAAATGTCATGTAAAAGGATGAATTCGCTGAATTATGGGGGATTGGGAAATATCAAAATGTGCATGCCAGAATGATGAAAAAATTGTTTTGTGCAATGAAAACATTTGCACATTTCTAGTAGGCCCATGCTGTGCACCAATTCATTACTTAAGACTTCGTAACCTGGCTTGGCTTTGTGAAAAATGTATGAAACATGGAAAGGGTTTAATATCCCGAGTAGTCATGACAAAGATATGTGCCTTTTGCAAATATTGTGAGAAAGAAAATTCTATTTAAGATGACAGCAGTTTCTTTTTTTTCCCAGATAACACTGGTCTCTCACAGGAACAAGCGCTGTATAATTTTTGATGAAAAGTTGACTGACGTCAAAAAAAATTGAAATAAATTCCCAAAAGCATGTGGATATGTGACCATTACCCGCATGCCTTCCCCAAACCACAACTGTATGGAATTTGGTAGCATTAAGATTTTCCTTAACTACAGTAGAACTGAATCTGTTCCAGCACGATAACGCCCCTGCACAAAGCGAGCTCCATGAACACATTTTAATTTTTAAATAAAGACATATTTATTATTTAGGACCCCAGTTTTTTAGAGCTGGGGTCCTAAATCATAAATAAGTCTCACTCTCACTCATCGTCAATACCGCTTTATCCTGTATTCATGATTGCGAGGAACCTGGAGCCAGGAGACTTAGGGGACAAGGCGCGGGACACCCTGGACAGGGTGCCAATCCATCGCAGGGCACACACATACACATACCACGGCCAATTTGGGAACGCCAATTAGCCTAATCTGCAGGTTCTTGGACTGTGGGAGGAAACCGGAGTACCTGGAGGAAACCCACCAAGCACGGGGAGAACATGCAAACTCCATGCATACAGAGACAGGAACCCTGGAGGGACAAGGCGACAGTGCTAACCACTACATCACCATGCCGACTGATAAATGAGTTCATAATTTAAAAAATTACCCATTAACAGATTTTTCAAAATCTGCTTAAACCAAAATAGGAAGAGCATCTAACAAATGAAGCAGTTTTCAAACTCTAACTTAATTACATTCATTTAAAAAGCATAACTGAATTAATTAAAACCACTTACTGGGTTCCATTAATGTAATACTAAGTCTTCCAGTATTATTATGAACAAGCTGCAGATGAACAAGGACACGCTGCGACCCACGCAGTGTGAATTACAGTTATGTATGTAGGAAAAAGAACCAGAGAACAAAGAACTAACAGGATAGAGTATGTGTATGTTGGAGCGGCTCACCCTTATCTGTTCTTTCAATGCCTGGATGGCAGTGGTATCGGCGGGTACTATGTCCTCCTCGCTCAGTCGGCCCTCGTAGTTCTTCACCAGACTCTCTGCGGCCTGCAAGCTTCTCATCAGCACGTCTACAGTTTTTAACCTGACAGAAACAGCAGGACAGTGAGAGGACTGACTGTGTGTGTGTGTGTGTGTGTGTGTGTACACGAAATATGGGTGATTGCATATTCACTGACTTGTGCAGGTAGACAGAGGACAGTGAGTTGAGTCGCTCAATTTTCTCCACAGCTAGATTGAGCTCGGATCGAAGCACAGGGACATTGGAAGAGGAAGGCTTCTCCTCGAAGAAGCTCACACAGCGACGAGACACATCACCCAGGTCCGACTGCAGATGTTTCAGATGCTGTTGCAGCTTCTGCACGATACATTTAACAGTATTGTACTTTCAGTCATGTATGAGACCAAAGGAATCAAAGAAACGCCAGAGAATTTACAGGCCAGAAGATGGCGCTGTTAAATCGGTTATTGCATACCTCTTGCTCTGCGATATGAACGGCTGCACCTGCACCTTCTCCTGACAGCCCACTAGATGGCGGAGTCTGCATGCCACTCATCAGTTTCTGCTCTGCCTTCTGCAGGTGAGACTTTATGCTCTGCAGCTCGGAGAGGTAGGAGCGTGATACAGACTCATCCTTCTCCACTGAAAGAAACAGAGAAGCAAAAGAAACGACATGGGAACTATTGCTAAGAAGCAGTGGACTTCTGCTCAAATGCTAACGGAGAACTTGTCAAGTAACCACCTTACTTAATATTTAAATGCTCGGGCAATTTGCAAATAGTTTTTCTTTCTGTCTGACATGTAAAAGGGACAGCTGCTTATAATATACATATTGGACAAATTGGATGGGTGTAATATATATGCCCCTGCAACTAGTGATGATAAGAGAAAAAAAATAAAGCTGACAGAGTGAACCGATTGTTTCCAAAACAAGCAATGATGAGCGGGCCCAAGCACCCAAGTCCAAGCACCGGGCAATGGCACAGTGGGCATTCACTCACTCTCTATGGAGTTGGAAACACACTGCATGTCTTTTGACTGTGAGAGGAAACCGGAATGCCTGTAGAAAACCCACCAAGCACGAGGAGAACAAGAAACTAAGTATTTATATTACATAATTACCCCAATTGCCCATCACTTATCCCGTCTAGTGCATATCCAGATCTATTTTCCGACAAACGTATCGTTTCCATTTACCCGTCTCCAAGGAGATCAGTAGTGCTTGGCAGTGCTCGTGGCAGTTCTGAGCACGCTGCTCGAGCTCGCGCCTCTCGGCCGCCGTAAACAAGGCACTCTCTTGGCTGTCCTCCAGGAAATCAGCTAGGTGGGCATCCAGGTGATCCAGGGCCTGCTGTCTTTCAGACGGAGACTGGAGGCGCATCTAAAACAAAACAAACGGAAATACTCAGAGTCAGGGGACATCCTCCGAAAGTCCCTAAAAAAGTGAGCATGACGACTGAATTGCAGTTAAAAATACTGACCGTGTCCAAAGTCCAGGAAGAGATGTTGCTGATGTCCTTCTGCAGATAGTGCCAGGACACCACGCTCTTCATATTCATGTGCAGCTGGTGCCATAAAGACATCACGTTCTGGTACAGCTGCTCCGTTCTTCATACAAAAACAAACAAACAAACAAACAAACAAACCACAATGAGTGCTTCATTAGCACAAACCAGGCCATGCAATTCACTAAACTTTCTAGCAAATATTCAAATTGTGGTTTTATAACAGTTTGATATTTTGCAATCTGACAACAATTAAATTAATAAATAATAACCTGAAAACTGGTTCTTGTGCACCTCTCGACTATCTATATTTCTGAGTGCTGGACGATTTGTCAGTAATACTAGCTGTCTCCTTCTAACACTTGTATCTTTCCCTTAGTATTATGCCATTTTATTCATTAACCACATTGTTATTCATTCTAAATAGGCCACTTATGCACATCTGGTTAGATGCTAAATGCATTTCATTGGCTTTGTACATGCACTTTGCACAAAGTTTAATCTAATCTAATCTAATCTAATTTATCATGAAAGATGATGACAAAAAATATCTGTTACAATGACTGAAACCAGCAGCATGCCTTTAGGAAAAATCTATGCACAACATGCCATTTTGAACACAGAACCGTATCTGTAAGTGTGTTTACCTGCTGGCAGTGTCAATAGCCTCCTGGTTGGGTGGCGGAACTGTGAAGCACACCGATGGCACCATGGCCTCATTTCCTGTCGGACTAATGATCTTCCACTTTGTCCTCTGCGAGTTATCCTCTAACACACACTCTTCTCCTTTATTGACCGTGATCTAAGAGCGAGATTGAGAGAGGCAGAAGGAGAGAAATGGATAGATGGGGGGGGAAGAGGAAGGAGGAGGTAGGTAAGGAAGTTTTGAAAAATGTAAATAATAATAAATAAAAAAAGGCATAAATGAAAAATGTGGAGAATAAGTAAAACATGTGAAACAGATCATGTTTAACAAATGAGAAAAGAAATGAAATGTTAACGCTAATGGAAGTCAGGTGGGTAACTGAAGGGTAATATGATGCATGTTTTTTTGTGTGTGTGTGTTTTGTTTCCTGACATGAATTCAACCCCATTTTAACCTGATTTCTGTTGTCTGTCTAGCAATAAAAAAAATTATAATAAATAAATAAATAAATAAAAAACAGCTAAGGAGGTGGGATAATTCTGGCAACCCATGTGCGAGGTAACAGAAATCCATATGTCTTATGTACATACGCTACCATGCAGTATGTCTGTGACCGTGGCGGACACACACACGCTATTCCGGGATCACTATAACGCCGTAGTGTCACAATGCTCGCCCCCATTTTGCAGCTGATCTGCATGCTAGAGGATGTTTTCCGACTACGATGACTCATAATTACTGGCTCGCAATTACAACTAAGACACGGTAATTGCTGTAAGCTGAAAAATAAGCGAGTGTTTAAGACAGTGGATCTAATGCTGCTGTGTGATCGTGACTGGGAGGCTGGAGGCAAAGCAGGATTATTAACTATGCTGGATTCGGACAGCGTGTACAGAGCCAGGGCAAAGAGCACAGGGCAGAGGAAAGAGTGATGAGTAGTAGTAGTACCTGAGAGTTGGCCTTGCCAGCCCCGCAGACACAGAAGAGAAATGAAGAGGGGGAAAGAAAGTATGGGGGGAAAAAAATAGGAGGGAAGGGGGAGAAAGAGAAAGGGAGGTGAAAGGAAGGGAAAGGGAGGACAAAGATTAATTTGGGGCATTTTTAATACCCTGCAAATGGATTAGAGTCTGGTAAATGCCAGCCTGATTGAAAAACATTTATGACCGATCAGTAATAAAAATGCAAAATGTTTAATCGTCACATCTCACTCACGAGACCTAAATGATGCACACTGTCGACTGTGTGTCTGATGCATGTTGTAGCAGGTGTGTGTGTGTTTGCTACATTAGCTCAGACAGTGCACCTCACTGCACCTCAACCAGCCCATGCCTCTCTGCTCCTGGCTGAGTGAATGCACGCAAGCAGATGCAGACACACAAACGCGCACACACACACACACACACACACACACACACACACAGCCTTATGTTAAATCCCGATTTGATTCGTTTCCTCTTTCCTTTAGAAAATCCAATCCGAATTCAACTTAGGCAATTTAAGGAAGGAAGGTTTTATTAGTACATATTTATTTAATTACCTAAAGTTTCCAATTAAATATATAACAATGTTATTTATA